>PVKU01000432.1:0-487463 GCA_004027475.1 Anoura caudifer | reverse complement strand
GCTTTCTTCATTTCACTTATTGTAGCCTTCATTTTTTTCATCTAATTTGTGAGCAAAATCAACCAATTCTGTAAGCATCCTGATTACCAGGGTTTTGAATTGTGCATCTGATAGGTTGGCAATCTCTTCATCGCTTAGATAAATTGGCTCTGGGGCTTTGATTTGTTCTCCGGTTTGAGCCATTTCCATTTCTGGGTTTGTTTGTTTGTTTGTTTGTTTTGTCTAGTCGCGGCTGCTACGTAGTGAGGATGGAGCCTCAGGTGTTCCCCAGGGCGGGACAGCCCAGTCGCTGGGTAGTGACGCTGTATGTGGGGGCGGGGTCTGAGAGGAGATAATGGTGGTTGCTTTACTCTCTCTCAGATTCCAGTTCCTTTCACCGCTTCCCCTTTGCCTGGATTATCCACACGTGAATGTGGGACCACCCGGTCAGCCAGCTGCCTTGTGCGGCCTCACTGGTTCTGCACAGTTGCTGCCCCGTGTCCGGGGTCTGCTAGTCGCTGCCTGTGCACCTGGGGGCTGCCAGCCGCTGCTGCCTGCGTGCCTGGTCCGCACCTCCGCTTTTTCCTGCCCCGACTCCGCCCCTCTTACCGGTCTGGATGAATTGCTGTTGGACTTCCAAACAGTTTGATTTTCTGAGATCTGGTTGTTTTCTTGTTTCTAAATCTTTGTTGTCCTTAATTTGGTTGTGAGAAGAGGCACAGTGCGTCTGCCTATGCCTCCATCTTGGCCGGAAGCTCGCTTTATTATCTTTTTAAACTTTAAATATGTTTTTATTTTCCAATTGCAGTTGACAGACAATATTATATTAGTTTTAGGTGTACAACCCAGTGATTAGACATTTGTATAACTTACTAAGTGATCTCCCCAATAAAACTAGTACCCATTTGACATTATATGTAGGTATTACAATAGTATTGTCTATGTTCCCTATGCTGTACTTGACATCCCTGTGACTATTCTGTAACTACCAATTTGTAATTCATATCCCCTTCACCCTTTTCATCCATTCCTTCAACCTCTCTCCCATCTGGCAACTGTCAAAATATTCTCTGTATCTGTAAGTCTGTTTCTCTTTGGCTTGTTCATTTATTTTGTTTTTTAGATTCTGTGTATGAGTGAATGCATATGGCATTTGTCTTCCTTTGACTTATTTCACTCAGCACAATACCCTCTAACTTCATTCACGTTATTGCAGATGGTAAGAGTCCATTCTTTTTAAGGCTGAGGCATATTCCATTATATATATGTACCATTTCTTCTTTATCTGTCTATTGGTGGACACTTAGGTTGCTTCCATATCCTGGCTATTGTAAATAATGCTGCCATGAAATATGGATGTGTATATCTTTTCAATTTCGTATTTTGGCTTTCTTCAGATAAATACCCAGAAATAGAATTTCTGAATCCTTCCTTGTCTCTTGTTACATAGCCTTTGTGTTAAAGTCTGTTTTGTCTGGTATAAATATTGTTACCCCAGCTCTTTTTCATTTGTTTCCATTTTTATGAAATATCTTTTTCTATCCCTTTACTTTGTGTGTGTCTTTTGATCTGAAGTGAGTCTCTGGTAGACAGCATATGTAAGGGTCTTGTTTTGTTTTCCATTCAGCCACCAAATGTTTTTTGATTAGAACACTTAGTCCATTTGCATTTAAAGTAATTGTTAAAAAATAAGGTAATTGTTGATAGATATATATTTATTGCCATTTTACTATTCATATTTTTTATCTTTTTCCCCCTTCTTCTTCTTAAAGAAGACCCTTTAACATTTTTTGTAATACTGATTTGGTAGTGATAAACTCCTTTTTGCTTTTTGTCTGGGAAGCTCTTTATATGTCCTTTGATTCTAAATGATAACTTTGCTAGGTAGAGTAATCTTGGTTGTAGGTCCTTGCTTTTCATCATTTTGAATAGTTTGTGCCAATTCTTTCTGGCCTGAAAAGTTTCTGTTGAGAAATCAGCTAACAGTCTTATGGGAGCTCCCTTGTAGGTAACTGCTTTTCCCTTGCTGCTTTTAAGATTCTCTTTGTTTTAACTTTTGGCATTTGAATTATGATGTGTCTTGGTGTGGGCCTCTTTGGTACATCTTGTTTGGGACTCTCTGTGCTTCCTTGACTTGTATGTTTATTTTTTGAGGCTAGAGAAGTTTTCTGACATTTTTTTCACACAGATTTTCAATTTCTGGCTCTCTTTCATCTCATTCTGGCACCATGTGATGCAAATGTTGGTACACTTAAAGTTGTCCCAGAGGCAAATACTATCATTTATTTTTTCTTTTGTCCCTTTGCTGTTTTCATTGGGTGTTTTCTACTTCCTTATCTTCCAAATCTCTCATTTGATCATCTGCTTCATGTAATCCACTGTTGATACCCTGTAGTGTATTCATTTCTGACTGATCATTTTTATGCTTTCTATCTCAGTTTTTGTTTCCTATCTCTTTGTTGAAGTTCTCGGTAAGTTCACCAACTCTTCCCCTGAATTCATTGAGCATCCTTATAATCAGTGTTTGAACTCTGCATTTAGTAGATTCCTTATGTCCTTTCTTTAGTTCTTTTTCTGGAGTTTTGTTTTGTTCTTTAATTTTAGACTAATTTCTTTGTCTCCTTATTTTGACTGCCTCCCTGTTCTTGTTTTTATGTATTAGGTAGAGCTGCTATGTCTCCCAGTCTTGGTAGAGTGGCCTTATGTAGTAGGTGTTCTGTAAGGTCCAGTGGTGCAGCTGGGTGCTTGAGGTGCACACCCATGTGGGTTGTATACACCTCCTGTTGTAGTTGAACCTTGATTGCTCTTGGCACATCAATGGAAGGGATTTACCCCTGGGCCCATCACATGCAAGGACTGGCTGTGACCACTGTGGATGATCACTGTGTGGGGTCCACCCCACAGAGCAGGACTTACTTCAGCAGGGCTCTGATGCCTGCTGAATCCTCCCCTTGACTGCGTTGCTTGTGGAGGGGGTTAGGTGGAGCTTTGACTTGGTCATAAGCTGTACACTGGGTGCACTGGCTCTGGGGTTTTTCAGGAGGTGCAGGTCAAGGTCTGCTACCACCTGTGCCCTGTCTGGGGCCATCAGGCATGTGCTACAGAGTGATCTGCAGATGGCTGCTACTTGTACTGGACTTGGAGGTGCTCTGGGGTGGCAAAGCTGTGAACAGAGGCAGCTGCTGCTAGTTTTAGGCCTGGTCACTTAGTGAGAGGTATGAGGCACACTGAGACCAGATGCTCCTTTTTTCAAAGATTTTAGGAACTTCCAAAGCATGAGCCAAGACAGGCTATTCATATGGAAAAGCCACTGGAAACAGCTTGGGAGGGCTGGCAATTTGGGTGGGTGGGGCCTACAGTGTAACCAGGTTGTTGGAGACTCATATATGGTTCCCACTTGCTGGCTCTGTGAGCAGAGGGCTCAGGAAAGGAACAATGCCTCTGCCAGCACTTCTGTCTGGGAGAAATCTGTCCCCCTGCCAGTTCTTGCTCTGATGCCAGACAATTCAGTTGCATTCTGTATGTCCCTGGTGCCTTTTGAGCTGCTGTCCCAGCACTGAAGCTCAGAGGGAGTGAGTTCTTCAGTGGATACCTCCATGCATGGGCCCTTTAAAAGGATCATCTGAGGCTCTATCAGCCTGTCACCCTCAGCCACAATCTCCACTGGCTTTTACAGCTAGAAGTTATGGGAACTTCTCTTCCTGATACTGGAACCCCAGGCTGGGCAGCCTGATGTGAGGTTGGGACCCATCGCTCCTCAGGGGGACCTCTGCCATCAAGATATCCCTCCTGATTTTTATCGGCCACATGTTGTGTGAAACCAGCCCATTCCATGTCTCTGCTTCTCCTATCAGTCTAGATATGGCTGCTTCTTTATATCTTAATTGTAGGACTTCTGTACTTCTATTCAGGTAGATTTTAGGCAGTCTGAATGATGCTTGTTCTGCAGTTTAGTTATAATTTTGCTATGGTTGTGGGAGGACTTGAGTACCATGTTTACCTATACTGCCATATTGTCCAGAACCCTCCCCACCTTTATTATTCCTTGAAGGTAAAATTTTTCCCATTACTGGATCCATTGACTTTCCCTTGAGGTTGGTTTATTCATTTTTGCTGTTCTGATTTTTTATGAGTAACTATAAAAATAATCACAAAACTGGTATAATTAAAAATCAAGCTTGATCAAAAATCTAAAAAAATGGCATGGAAAATAAGAGTGTGGGGTTAAATCATTATAAGGCTTTTGCATTGTTGACAGGGGGATATATATATATATATATATATATATATATATATAAAATGATTAATTTTAGACTTTGCTAAATAAAGTTAAATTAAGTTTATATGTTACAATTTGAGGTTAACCACCAATTAATATAAATAGAATATATAATTTCAAAACTGCTGGGAAAAATAAAGAATTAAGAAAATTCAATAAAATCAGTAGGATGTAAAATATAAGAAAATATAGAATATATAGAGGAGCATGATAAATATAAATTACAAACCCAAGTATACTAGTGCTCACAATATTGCAAACAGATGAAACTCATCATTAAAAGTGAGAATTGGTCATACAATATTTAAAGGAAAAATCCAGTGATACAATACCAACAAAAAACACACAAAGTAAAAGACACCAATAAGAGAAATAAATCCTGGGGATGTAATTACCGTATAGCCTGGTGACTATAGTTAACAGTGTTGTGTTTTATATTTGAAAGTTGCTGAGAGAGTTGATCCTAAAAGTTTCTACCACAAGAAAAACATTATAACTAAGTGTAGTGATGGATATTAACTAAACTTATTGTGGTAACCATTCACAATATATACATATATCAAATCATGATATAGTATACCTAAAACTTGCATATTGTTATGTCAATTATATCTCAATTAAAAAAGTAAATTATACCTAATGACTGAAAAATGAAGAGGATGGAAATATTAATAAAGGAGGGATTAAATAAACTCTGGTTTAATCACATGATAGAATACCATACAGGAGCTAAAAACAAATGATCCCTCCATATTAATATGTATAAATGTATCAATCCTGAATCCATAGGTTCATTAGCATAGTTTTAAAAAACACATTTAACATAAAAGATATAGAAGTATACATCAGTGTATTAGTATTTATGTGCTTTAAAAACATATAAGCCCTGGTCAGTGTGGTTGAGTCATTTGGAGCATTATCTTACTTTATACAAAACAAACAAAAAAAAGGATTGGAAGTCTGATTTCTGGTCAGGGCACATACCTAGGTTGCGGGTTTGATCCCTGGTCAGGGTGCGAATGGGAGGCAGCCAATCAATGTTTCTCTCTCACATCGATGTTTCTCTCTCAAATCAATAAATGTATTAAAAACATAAAACAATACTGCATATTATTCATGAATTGGTGGATTTGTAAGATTTAAAAGAGTAGAAATTACTGATTCACATGAAATTCATAATAGTCATTGCCTTATGGAAGGAAAAAAATTGTCATGGAACAAGAAACAAAAATTTATTTTTTTAGCCATGAAAGAAGAAAAAGTAAAAGATATAATAAATATACTATTTAATAAAGTAGTAGTAGCAGGTACACTTAAAGAACACATTCTAGGTGCCAGATGTAAATATGGATATAGGTATATAATATATGCAATATTTATAGTATATATATTAATCATGTATAGTTTTTCATATAAAGCTCAACCTGGAGATGCAACCGAAGCTGTATTCGGAACAAATTTCTAGCTTTAAATATGTTTGTCACTAATTCAGGAAGAATGATAGTCAGCTGCCAGCAATAAGCTAGAAAAACAAAATCTAACATAGCTAAGGAATACAGAAGGAAAGAACTACAAAAATAAAAGCAAAACAATAATTCAGAACATAGAATTAATAAATAAATTCAGAAATTAATGTCTTTGAAGAATAAAAACCAAAACACTAACTACTTCTATTTCAGAAAAAAAAGGGACCATCAAAAGAAGTTATAATTATTGATAGAAAAATGTAAAAAATATTAGAGAATGCATCCAACAATTCTATTTTAATGACTAGAAAATAAGTAGACACTATTTCAAAAAAGTAAAGAGAAAATATATTGAGCCTAGAAGAGGTGGTGATATTTGCTAGATCAAAATTCATGGAAGAAAATTCAAAGAAATTTATTAAATACTTGTTCCATCAAAAGAGAGTAGAGCTCAGTAGTTTTATAGGTGTATTCATTCAAATATTTAGGGAGCATCTCATTCCAGGCCATTTGAATTGTTCCAGGACATAGAGAAAGAGGGAGTGTTTCCAGTTTCCTTATATATGGACAGCCAACACAACCTTGATACCAAAATCATAGAGAGATAGCACAAAAACCAAAGTACTCATCATTTCCTAACCAAAATAACTAAAGAACCCAAAATATTTATTAAAAGAGTAAGCTACAATGACCAAATAGGATTTGTTCTAGGAAGAAATGAGTGTTTTGATATTAGGGTATGTATTACTGTGTTTCATCAAAGAACAAGCACTAGAAAAGATACTGAAGAGGCATTTAATAAAACTCAGGACCTATTCTCAATCAGGCTTGTAAAAATAGGACTAGAGAGTGATTTTTTAACATATAAGATGCATAGCTTAAGATAATTGAACAGTATCGTGCCCCATGATGTAACCCTCCAGAAATTCCCATTAACGTCTGGAACAGGGAAAGCAGCCTGTGAGTGCAAAGATTGTGTAAGACTGCTCAGGAAATGCCAGCAGCACAATTAAATAGGAAGACTATGTAATGGCTTAAAAATATTGAAAAAAAGAAAGCAAATTTATCAAATGTTAAAAAATGGTATGATTTTCCCACCTGGATAGCCTGAGAAAATCAATATAAAAAAGCCCTTAGAACTAATGAGTTCAATAATGTAGCCAGTTACAAAATAAATGTTAAAAGTTCCATAGTTTTCCTATATTTCAAATATAGTCAGAATATATGATATTAAATAAAATATTCCAATCATAATGGTAATAAAATGTCAAATACCTAATGATAAAATGAAAAAAGATTTGTAGGGCTTACGGAAATGCGAAGTATCAATACAAACCACTAATGAAAGAAACTCGCTTCAATGTGAGGAAACATGGCACCTCCCCAGATAAAAACACTAAGTATGTTAAAAATGTCATTTTTCCTAATTTAATCAGTAAGCTTAATGTAGTCCCAATGAAAGGTACTTTTTTTTTTTGCAATTTGCCGAAAATTGTTTCAGAGTTTAACTAGAACAACAAAGGTACAAGAAGAATTCAGTTTTTGAAAGAGTATTCCAGCACATCGTATCTGAAGTATAGTTTAAAAAATCATCTGCTTTGACATCATAATTCATCTTTGAAGAATATCTCCCTAAAACATAATCATACAAGAGCACAATGGTCTTACCAGAATATTCATAACCACATTTTTATAATGCAAAAGTGCAAAAAAAAGATAATAAACTATTAAAATAATGAAGTCATTGACATATACTAGTTTGGAAAATGTTCACAATGTAGGTGCTTTGTGAAAAATTAGGCAAAACTATTTATAAATGATGTATTTGCATAGGAATGGGTCTAGAAAAATGCACACAAAATACTGAATAGTCATCTTTAAGGGGTGGAATTTTTAGTGGTATTGTCTTATTTTTTGTTTGGTGGTTGTTTATGTCTTCCAAAGTTGTATGCATTTCTTGTATTATAAACAATAAATAACACTCAAATAAAGCAAATAAAAAGAAATTATTCTGTAGCTGTAAGAATGTAAGTCCTCTCAGTTTTCCTTTCTTGATATCGCTTGTATCAACCCTCTCTCCACGGCCTAGACCAGCAGCTTCCAACCTTGTGGTTAACATCCCTCTGCTATGCTGTGACCATATCTGTCTCTTTAAACACTAGGCAGTGGTTCCTTATTGCCGAGGAGGAGAAAGAGGATGAACACCTTCAGAGCAATGGCTGCACTGACCCCTCTCCCCCCCTCCTCTTCGCCTATCTGGATCTCTGCCATCACTTTTTCTCTTTGTAAGCACTTAACATTTGTAGTTACCTTATAAATTACTTACATGGTACTTACAAAATCTGCTTCCATCACTATAAAGTAGCGTTCATGCTGGTGTGGACTGAACGCATCTTGTTCAACATTCTAAGGAATTTGTGTAATGAATGTATATATGAAGGTGCCCATTTTCCAAATGCAGCTATCTTCAGGCCTCTGAATGTGTGTAGTTCTTTCAGTCTCTGCCTTCGTATGTTCAGTTTCCTGTCTGGAGCATTCTCTGGAAAGTCTGACGATGCTCTGGTCCTGTGTCCTGACTCAGCTTAAGCACTGCTTCTTCTAGCAAGGTTGATGGGGTGACCACCCTTAGCTTCGGGCCCTGGGGAAGCATAGTTCACCCTCCTATCATAGGACCTATCACATTCTATTGCTTTTATTAGTTCGCAGGAATATTTCCCCTACTAGAATGGAAGCTCCTGCTGGGCAAGGCTTGGACCTTGCTCGTCTCTATTCTCCCCGTGTTTAGCACAACACATAGCTGACCCTCAGCGATCAGTTGGAGCCGGTTGGATAAATGAATAAATGAGTTTGTTTTAAATGCTTCATAGCATTTGTAACTGATAAATTCATTTCATTCCAAATGATTTATATGAAAAATCACCACTGTAGTACTTAATTTATTGTAGGACAAAAAGATAAGAGCTTCCCAGAGGAAAGTTTGAAGGAGAGTCCATATCTCTGTAATCAGTAGGATTTATTAAAAAATCCCCCATGTGTCACATGGTCATTGACTAATACCACCAACAACTATAACAAGAAACAGCAATCGTAGGAAAGGTAAATCTCATTGGCCAACCTTAGCCAAGCACCACACTGGGTGGCAGCTGCATGGTTCTTTGAAAGGATTCACATTGGGCACTGTCTGGAATTCCCAAAACTGTGGTTTACATCTCATTAAAAACAAACTGCGCTGACAACCTCTGCTCAGCACCTCTGAACTGGAGGCATCCTTGGCCCCTACGGGACCAAGCCTCAGAAAACTGGCTCTATCCCAATGGGACTGGGCACCTTTTCTCTTTTTGGTTTTGGGATCTTTGTTGTGTCATCTGCCTCCATCCAGCCCGCCACCCTCACACAGCTCTGCAAAGGGAGCCTCTGGTGCACAGATGAACGTGGGGCAACTGTTGCTGCAGGTGCAGAAATGCCTTTAGAGTGAATGACTGCCTCCTCCCTGGGAAGCAGGGGAGACCTGCTGTGTTTGTTACTTTTTAGTTATTAGACCATGTCTGCAGGCACCCAGGACTTCTATTCCATGCTTACCCTCTTCTGGAGCAGAAAGCAAGTGCTATAACAGCTGTGTGCGTATTTGTTTTCTTTGGGGCAGATGGAGGCCAAAGAAACCACAAAACAGACTGACTCACAGCTCTCCCTTCTCTTACATAAGGACAGAGAAGCAGGTGCACAGTGTTTGTTCCTGGGTGTATAATAAGGCCTCTGAGCTTTTAATAATTTGTAAGCAGCCTATCATTAGTGTCATAGGAGGGAGGGCCGTCCGAGCGCCACGATGGGACTTGGACTCCTCTAAGAGACACGCCTGATTCATGTGGCATCATTCTCATTACTCTCATTTTTGAGGGTCCACCACGTGATGAGTCTCATGGGGCCAGGTCTTCATCCAACTAAAACCCTCATTCTAAATGTTCTAAATTCTAAGGAGCCCAAAGGGGCAGACCTTTTGAAGGGTCATTTCATTGAATGAAGAATTCTAGATTCGTAGATCTTTTCTTTCCACACATTAAACATCCACTTTTCCTCCACTTTTTTCTTGCCCCAAGGTTTTAGTCAGTCCCGTCCTTGCTCAGATCAGGCTGAGGGAGGTGTGTCTGTCTTGGTCCAGGCTCCTTCTTCTGTATCCAGTGAAGGTTTTGTCCTGTACCTTGTAATGTAAATATTTACTTCCATATATTAGAATTTTAATATTAATTACAGAAAATTCTTGGTTTCTCCACCTTAAATATTTCAAAGTACATACAGGAAGTGCAGGTTTTTAATTCTTTAACTTTTTGGTGGGAAAAGAACAGCTATCAGTTTTGGTAAGATTTGGGAAAAGGCTCTCATCGTTCAGAAATCATGGACTTCATGATATTTCATTTCTAAAATTATGTGAACATCTAGCCCCTACAGTAAGGCAGCATCCCAGAATAGAAGCGTTGGTTCCTCCCATAGCCACGTGGACTGCACCAGAACATACACAAACACAGGGGAGCAGCCCCCTGCAGCATCATGAGGAGCTACCACCCTAGCATGAGTTTATATAATGATTTTGTGAAGGCCAGGATGTTAGCTAAGAGTCTGCAGCGATTTAAATGCCAAATCAAATGTCCCAGTATTAAAGTCAGTTTGTCCTTACCCTGTCTCACTCCTAACACTCACAATAGCACCAATAATTTTGGAAATTGCTTCCAATAAGATTTTGCTGAAGTTATTACTCAAGTTTAATTTCTTCTTCTTGGTGACATCACACCCACATCAAGCAAGCACTCATGTTTCTGAATAAGCCTGGAGCCTTGGCTGGGACGGCTCGAGCCTCGCTTTCTGCCAGGTCCACTGGAATGCACAGCTCACAATGGTTTCCAGATATATCAGTTCCCTTCCTGTCTAGGACATTGCATTGCCACATGACCTTTGCCAAGTCACTTCTTCCTGCTCTCCCATAACATAAGGTTGTGATTATGATGATCTCCCTCATAGAAATGTGATGAGAAGCTATTCATAACAAAGACTGTAAAAATCACAAACATGATGGGAGGGGCAGATATGAAATGTATGAAAAAGTTCTAAACTGAATATTCATTTCCTCCCTGGCTCAGTGTGTCCTTAAATCTTAGTTGTAAGGACAACAGTAGCAAGAGTGCCTCATTAGGTCCTTCTGTTAATGCCATCCACCAAATGTATATTTTTCAACCCCAACTGTGGCCTTGATTTTCAGACAAATGATCTTCGTGTGTATGTGTGTGTGTGTGTGTGTGTGTGCAAGATATCTTTTCATTGTTCTCTCATCAGGCTCATGGTCATTCTTTTTTCTTTCCCAGGAAAACTGTGGCCATTGAGTTGGTTTTAAATTGGCAATGCGATCATGTTCAGTGCCAGGCACATGACATGTTCTAGTGGCTGTCTGGACTTGGGTCTGGGATCATATTCCCCTCCATCTCCAAAGTACGTTCCAAACACTTGTGAGTGTGCTGGAGGGTAGGAGGCTGAGAGAGGTGAGCCCAGGCCAGGCTGGCATCCACTCTGTAGGACTCGGGGACAGAGTCAGACTTCAAAGTGGTGTGAGGGCATGACTGCCAGCACACCAGGGCCGCTCGTGGTAGGCGAAAGGGCAACGGGAGACGCATCAGCTGCCTTGGTCCATTTGCTCGAGTTTCTGTTTATCCTCCATCTGTGGACTCTTTAAGCTGCCTTCATGTTTGGTTGTGGACGTTGAAGTACTGCTGACCAGTGCCAATATCCTGCTGTGCTTTTGATCTTCCATATGACTGGATTTCCTGGATCATCCTGTTCCTGTGTGTATGCACATGTGTGCACATGGGAATCTTCTGGCACATCTCCCAGAGGCAGGAGTGCTGGGAAAAAGGGCCCACCAGTGCTTTCAGAATGCAATATTGGTCACTTTGGTTGGCTTAGAGCCAGACGCAAGGTGGCTGCCAAGTCCTTAGGCTTGTGTCCTTGCCATGGGGCTTGCCAGTGCTTCCTGAAAAGCAATGTAAATTTTTTTTAAATCCTCATCTACGGATATATTTATTGATTTTTGAGATAGAGGTAGGGGGGAGAGGGAGAGAGAGAAACATTGATGTGAGAAAGAAACATCCATTAGTTGCCTCATGTATGTAACCTGACTGGGGATCGAACCTGCAGCCTTCTGGTGCACGGGACGACCCTCCAACCAATGAGCTACCTGGCCTGGGCTAGCAGAGTAAATTTTTAGCAGCCTTGAAAAAAATTGTTTCAAAATGGAACTTTGTGTTTTGCCAGCTATAGATGGTGCTTGGAATTTGGCTCTTGTCTTTAACCCTTAGGGTCTGTGGCATGGTCTACATTTAGTTACATCACACTTTCTAGTATTCGGTGGAGCAGGAAAATAGATGAGACAGAATCACTAAGTTTTTTCCCCTGTGGTTTTGCACAATTTGCTGTCTAGTACTGGTCGTGGGCAAGTCCATAATTTGGGTTTCAAACTTAATGATAGTTCAAAGGTCAAATTCACCAGGATGAGCGGAAGAAATCTTCTCCTGAGTTTTCAAAGTGTGCCATTTGTGTATAGGATTATGAAAATTACAAAAGCAAATAATTCAGAAAAGACCTTAGTGCCAATATCTGACCTTCCAAATGATACAAATCATCAGTGACCATGAGAATAGAATAAAAAAATTATCATTATCTTCAGGCTTACTTCCTTCAAATGAAGAACATGACTGCAAATTACAACCATTGCAGGCTTCTCCATTACCTCCCCAGAAATACACCAGAATCTCTTTTCTTCTTTCCCCTCCCAACTACTGTATCTAAGATTTGGCCTACTCAGGAGATGAAATAGATCCTTTCATTTCTGGATGGCCATTCTCTTCAGCCCCGCTGCTTTCCACACTCCAGAAATGTGTCACCTGCCTTTTCTCTCCTCTCAAGTGAAGGCATCTTTGAGTAGTCACAACATTCCAGGGTGTGAATTTATTTCATGTATAAACCTTTCCTATCTTCCAGAGAAATATTTTATTTTTATTTATTTTTTTGGAAGAGGGTATAAAGGAGGAACACTCAGAATAGACTTTCAGAAACCATGCCACCAATGAGCAGAATGGCCGAGGAGAGAGCTTCCATCCCAGCATGATTTTTATTACAATACGAGGCCTCTTCCTTCCCACTGTGGGGTACTCTGCAGTGTCAGGGGAGTGAGTCAGCCGTTTTCACTAGCCTTTATTTTATTCAACTCTTGAGAGATGCCACAGAGCAGGTCCTTCCTCCAGGCCAAATAGAACTTCATCAGAATCCCAGACATTCCGGTTCTATGGAAAGAGTACCCGCTTCAGAAGCAGGTAGCCTGTGTACAACCCAGTCCTCGTCTATCTCTTACTGGCTGAGTGATCCTGGGGAGGGTGTTCCACCTCCTCGAGCCCTCAGTTGCCCATGTTTGGAGTGAGGATAATGGTACTTAGTTCACGGAGTCACTGCATGGAGGGTAGGTGACATAATGGCATGTCCTTTAATGCCAGTACTCTCCATCAAACTCTGTGGAGCTCACTTCCTTGTGACAATTTTTGTAATCCAAAACCATGGCTGTGATAGGTTTAAACAATATCGCCTGTGTCAAACTGAAGCTCATGATGACAGCGCAGCTGTGAACTCTTTGGGTGTTGTATCGCTTGGAAGCAGGGTGATGTGACAGTCCCGGAGAAAATCGCTGCATTCGGCTTTCTTTAGGTACTTAGATTCTCAAATTCCCAGACAGAGTGCCGACTGAATCTCTCTCATTAACTGATTAGCACACCTCAAATCCTCTCTCTGAAAGTAGACCAATTATAAATAAATGTATAGTGTTATTATCCACTCTATATTTCTATCACAGAGAACTGGGTCTTGTTTGAGGTTAATAATAATCTGTTTTGAAACTCATGTTTCAAATTCTCTGAGAGAGAAACTTAATAACAAAGAAATGTCCAATTAGAGAGTAAAATGAGATGGCTTCAATGATAAGTGCAGGACAGTCTACTGGCTCAATAGAGCGATGCTTCTGCACCCCCCCCCCCAAATAATAACAGCAGCCTTGGAAGTCTAGACATCGATATTTTGACCCAGGAAGGTGTTCTCTCTCTATGCCTTTGAGGGAACACCACGTTTTGCCACAACTGTTACGCAGTGTGCCTGGTACTGTCTGTGAATCCCACACATCTTGATGTCATCTAGGAATAGCAAAAGTGGGTTGTAATTAGGAATAAGGTGCAGGTTAATACAGGCAGCACTACGGTAAATAGACCGTCAGAGCCCAGTCAAGGATTAAGTAGGTTTGCAATTCAAAACCTGGATTTTTGGCCTTTCTCCTCCAAAAGTTGAAATCATGTTTGCGTTCTCATCTCAGACAATCATTTCTTCAGCATTGTAGTATTCAGACTGCATGCCTGTAAAATATAGGACAATGCTTTCTTTGTTTTCCTTTCCCTGTAAAAGTCTCTTAGAGAAACATGGCAAATAGAAAAATATGAAAGCCGTTACTCTGAGTTCATCCTCAGACTCTACCTCATCAGCCAAGGCTTTGCATTCATGTAGTTGTTAGACTGAAATCTTCCAATCCATGTGGCCGGGACAAACCTTCCTGTCTTCCTCATTGAGCAATATTTGTTTTTCGGCTAAGTCTTTGCTACAGAAAAGTTGAGCAGTTGAGATGTTGGAAATTTCTGGTTTTGTAGAAAACTCATAATGGTACTGACCCCTGCTGCGAGGCATTTTAGGGAATTTTTTTGTTTTGAAGACACCAGGCCTCCTCCCCCTCACATTGCAGTGCAGCCTCCTTTACTACATTAAGGTTTATATCCACAAACGCCAGGCCAGTGACCCTTCAGTCTGACAGTGGCACCCTGGGTTGTCCCTCTTCCTTCCATAAATACGTGTGTATATTGAATGTCCTTCTATACTTGCACCACATTTGGAAGCTTGGGGAACACAAAAGCAAGTGGAGAACATGGCTGTGTCTCCCAGGAGCTTGTCCAAAGAGAAGGCATGCTGGTTTCCCTCCTGGACGCAGAACTTACACATTAGAAGTGACCGTCTATCACCCAGAGTCCCATTGACTCCAGAGACCCTAACCTGGAGTTGTATTTACAAACATTGTTTAACAAGTCATCAGTATTTTGCAATGAGAAAGGTGACATAAAATGCTGAATTTATGAATTCTCTTCAAAAATGAGAAGCTCTGCCATACAGGTTCTTCCTTCCCATGGGCCACAATTGAATCGAGTGCACAGTTTATCATAGTCCCCATCAGAAATACACACGCACACCTGACAGGCAAGGAGGAGTCCGCGTGTGAGTGATGGAAATTCTGGAAGAAGGCACAAAAGGAGGTGAAGCAATTAAAAGAAAATAATAGAAGGTGTTTCTCAAGCTCAAATAAAGGTCCAATCTGCAAATAAAAAAGGACTGATAAGAAAAGACATAAAAAAGACTATTTTTGAAAGAAATAAACAGTAATATGATTAATTTTTTTTACAAAAGGGCTAAAGGAAAAAAATAAAACAAAAATAGATAATGATCAAGACTTTTGAAAGATTCATAAAATATGAAAAGAATTATAAGAGTATTTAATACAACTTTTGACAAGAAATTTGAAGTCAAAAAGGAATAATTTGCTAGCAAAATAAAATGACCAAAGAGGACACAAGAAAACAGCATGGATAGATTATCACAGGACAGACTGTCAAATGATTAAAGGTTTACCATTAAAACAGTACCAGAAATGGATGAATTCATGGCTGATTTCACCTAACCATTTAAAAATAGGTAATTCCAATGTTGGTTTCACTATTTAAGGCCATAGAAACTTAGACTTCAAAGCCTGTATGGCCTTCATTTCAAAATGGAACAAAAATAGTGCAAACAAGGAAAATTAAAGGCCCATCTCACCTACAGATAATGATGCCAAAAAATCCTTATAAAATACAAGCAAGTAAATACTTGTGATATAGAAGAATAAACCGTTGTTTTATAGGTAGAATTACATGGCATCTTGTTATTGTTTTCTGAAATGGAATGTATGGTATCTATGAACCTATACATTTCTGTACAGAAGGATGTGACTAGTACCATACTAAGTTATTAGCATTGTGTGGCAGTTCATCGTTGCGTCTTCCTTGTTTCTCCCATTTTCTTCCTTTTGTCTCCCAATATTTCCCAACTATCTCTGCAGTTAGGTGGGGGCCATGTGACAAGTTCTGGCCAATGGACTGTGAGTAAAATGAGGTAGTTCAGAAATAATGTGCTTTCTGTATTTCTCTATTACCTGCCTTGGAAAACTTGGAGGTGAAAAGTTCCAGATGTTATTGCTGCAAGTTTGAGGAAGACTGCCAATCTACATTAAATTTTGCATGAAGAAAATTAAACTTATTTTGTTAGGCCTTTGAGATTTTGGCATTTTCTCTTATGTCAGCTACATTATCCTAATCTAGAGATTAATATTTTGCAATGAGGTATTGCTGAAATTAAATACCTATTATATGCCTTGTATTCATGTGAAGCAAGCAGCAATAAAATTGACATCAGAGGAAAGAAAGAATGAAATTGCTGTTCCTTAATGGCTGAGAGAGCAAGAGAGAGAGAAACCACCACTTATGGTCACTTGGGCATTAGGCCAGACCACAAGCATAGTGGAAGAGATTAGAAAAGACAACAATTAGAAGTAAATATTGGCTATTGCTGATTGCTTCTGTCAAAATATTAGAAGGAAGTAATAAGCTCAGAAAAAAAACGGGCCAATTTGCAAGCAGAATTTTTTTGACTACAGAAAAAAAGAGAAATTTGGGATCATAGAGGGCTGGAAAAACTGATTGTTTATCTATCTCAAAAAGTATGAAATAGTAACAACAGCAAAAGAAAATGCAAGGGTATATGTCCCATCAAATCTTCTGTTGGCTAAAACAATCACATCTTGATCTCTCACCTTTAAGCCTGAAAGCTTCCAGGTGGCTACTATTAAGTGGAGAAAGACACATGTAGAGGTAAGAAAGCAAAGGTACAAAGTAGGTCTGAACACGAGGCTTCACAACAGCTTAGGGTGTGGTGCCTGGCACATGGCTCTGAGCATGTGGATGAGAAGCCCGCTACATTTTTTCAGCATGGAGCCTACCAAGATTTTAAGGAACTACATCATCAAACTCATAGCTTAGACCATCATGAGATTTTGTTCAAGACTTGGAGACAGCTATATCCCATCAAAATGGATTACCACCCTACAGGAACAACTAAAACAACAGAGAAAATGTATAAAAAATCATTTTTCACATCAGGCATAGGCAGTGATGGATCCTTGAGAGATGGGAGAGAAACCCTGTGAGCCCTGCTGTCGTTTAAGCTCACAGCCCTGAGAAAGCTCCCCGTCAGGGCTCAGGAGAGGGTGCAGGAGTGTGGCAGTCTCTCTGAGTTGGGGACGAAAAGCTGGGATCCCAGGGATGATGACGAGGCTAGATTTTGCAGGCAGAGTACCAGCGAGAAGAGAGCTGCACAGAGAGAAAATTCCAGATATCTGCAGAGGGCTCATCTCGAGTATTCAGCTAAGTGGCAATTAGCGCATGCACATAAGGAAAAACCCAAGACTGAGGAAGAAGCCACCTGAATGGAACAGAGGGAACAACCCCACCGACCAGAGGGGAAAACCTCATAAAACATGGAGCATTGTTACAGTGCTCAGAAGGATTTTTGTCTCAAGGCAAGGGAAAATGAGTCCCTGACTTGGTGCTGTTGTGTTCTAGTCTAACCAAATGTCAAAGCGAGACCCAAGGATCAAACTATTTCCAAGTAGTATCACAATGTCCCAGAATAAAGATCAAGAATACTTACAGGAATACAAAAGACAAACAAGCAAACAAAAACTGCCAACCTAGCTGCCATCCTAGCTGCCAACAGGTGAAATTCACAATGTCTGGCATCCAACAAAAAATACCAATCATGCAATCAATGTGATTGATAATATGGAAACAATCAATTAATCAAAGTCAAATCACAATGGCACTGAAGTGGAATTAATAGGCGAGGACATTAAAACAATTATAACTGCATTTATATGTTCAAGAAGCTATAGGAAAGAATGAATGTGTTAAGTAGAGACATGGAAGATATAAAAGAGAACCAAATGCAACTTCTAAAAAATGAAAAGTACAATGTCAAAAATAAAAAAATACACTGGATAGGATTAATGGCATATTAGACATTGCAGAGGAATAGATTAGTGAACTTGAAGACATAGCTATAGAAACTACCCCAAATGAATCACAGAGAGAAATAAAAGTTACCAGGATAAAACAAAACAAAGCAAAACAAAAAACCCACCAGCTTCACTGAGTTGTGTGTTGACTGCACACATAATTCTAGACCTTGAGAGACAGAAGGGGAAGAACAGAAAAAATTTTGAGTGATGCTGAAATAATGGTCAAAACAATTTCAAATTTGATGAAAACTATAAACCCATAGCTCCAAGAGCTCAAACATTCCAGAAAAACAACACCACTACCAAAAAATGAAGATAATGATCCCAAGGAACATTTTAATCAAATTGCCTAGAAATAATAATAAACAGGAAATTCTTATGAACAACACCACATAAAAATGCATTACAGGGGAACAAATATAAGAATGATAGCAGATTTTTTAATAAAAAATACATTAAACATGAATGATCTAAATCCATTCAAAATGTTGAAACTGTCAGATTGAATAAAAACCATTTCTTGCCTCAAAGAGGCATTCCTTAGACTCACAGTTGAAATTAAGACACAGAAAAATATATCAGGCTAATCATAATTATATGAAAGAGGAGTGGTTATATTAATATGAGACAAATTACACTGGAAGGCAAGAAGTATTATTAGGCACATTAACTATTATTTTAAAATAGTAGTGCGACTACAGAAACTTGAGAGAAAAACCCCAAATAATTCTAAACAACATAAGCGCTTGTCACTGTGCATGTAAATAAATTATTGTTATTATATTGTGCACACTGTGTTGTACAATAAATACCCTATAGCAAGGCCATGTAAACTTTGACAGTTGAAGGGAAGAAATTCCTAGATCAATACTCCTGTTAAAGTAACTTTGAAAGTTTCTGTGCATTCCTTACCAATCTTTATTCATCTGCATCGACATTTCACCTAGAGTAATATCAGTGTAAAGACTTTTTCATTTACTTTATATTATCACTTTTAGTAGCTGTAGTAATATTTCACAGTGTGCCTATCAGAATTTAATTATTCATTTTTCTAGTTTTGGGCTATTTCAAGTTTCTCAAAATTTTGCTATTGTATCTTCCTGTGCATAATCTTTCCCTCATCAAAATTATTTTGTCTAGGTTAGATTCCAAGAACTGTGTTGAATTATTTTGTATCTTAACTTCCCAGATTCTGTCACTCCACAGTTTTACCTGCTCACCATCTTTTGGGTCAAATTCATGAAGGCTGACCATTGCATTTGACCCACCCACCCTCTGTTTCCCTGCTTCAACTTGAACCCCAACCTATTTTGTATGTTGGCCCATCTGACACCCACTTTCCTGTTTTAGAACGTCTATCTAAAGGCACGGAACAAACCTTTGAAAAATAATGATTAAACTGTCCACTATTTAGAGAAAAATCTATCACTTCTTTTAAAAAATACTATATGTAATCAACTAAAATATCTAGACTCTAAAAGAAGGTTAGATTTCACCAAGAAAAGGAGGCATAGGAAATAAGTGTATTGAGTAGGGAAGAAGCTGGGACTTTTACCCAGGAAGTCTGCCGGGAGAGAATCATCTTGAGTGTGGCTTAATATGCATATATCCTGAACCTAACACATTGAGGAAAATAGGATACCAGTAAGCAACCAAATGTATATCTGTTTATTGCCCGAGGTCTTTTCTTTCTGTGTGCCCAGACTGGGACTTGGCAAAGTGGATTCAGCTCTGTTGCTTAAGGAGTACCCTGGAACCTGGATGCAGGGCAGAGGGTCAGATTGTCCCGGATTAAATTCCTGACTCTATCTCTAGCTACGGGCACTTCAGCAATCTCCTAATTGCTGTAAACCAGACGACCTCATCTGCAAACTGGGAATAACGGTATGGTTGTAGCAGGTTGCAGTGAGAATTAAGCTGTTTACATCTGTAAAGTGCTAAACTGTTGTGATGGACTTTCTCAGGCTTCGTGTGCTCTGTGCCTCCTTCCAAGCATCCTCATCTGTGAACCGTGCTCCAGCCATAGTCAATAGCTGCAGATAAGAAATTAAAAATGCTTGTGCCTTGCCGTCACTGTGTGAGCCATCTCAGTGTCATGGCATCACTTTAGGAAAAGGCGAGAACAAAACACCAAAGAGTTTTCTCCCCGCTCTTCCCTTCTGTTTCTACATCTCCATACCCCACCTACACGCGTATTAAATTGATTCCCTCCAGAACCCTGGTGAGCATCTGTCTTCGTTCTAAGTGGTCCCTTCCCTTCTGCCCGGTGTCTCCAGCCCTCTGTTCTTCTTGGTTTACTTGTCTGTATTTTCCCTGCCTGAGGTTGGGCTAACTGTGGGGCTTTCCACAGAAGATGCAGGAGTTTGGATTAGCCAGCAGTTTAAGCAGATTTTATGACCAGCCAGTGTAATAAAATGCATTCAGGGGTCACCTGAGAAACTTTAATCAGCACCAGGGGTCACTGGATAGCACTTCTAGACAGAGACAGAAATGAGGAACAGAGATCCACGGGGGGGGGGGGGGGGGGGGGGGGGGGGGGGGGGGGGGGGGAAGGAAGGAAGGGTGGGGGAGGGGCCTAGGTGTCGAAGGTCCTCAATTTATCAGAAATAACGTTTGGGGGGAAAAAATCAATGTGTTTTGCAATCAGAAATGGTAAGAGGAGCCACTGTTACCCAGCGGAAACTGGAGGTCTGCTGCAAGTTTAGATGAGAATTTTACCCAAAGACTTATTTTTTTCCTCTTGTGCCATTCTGCATGGAAGTATGGCGTTATGATTGGTCTCAGGATGGATATCAGATATCTCACCCTGAAGGGAGAAACGTTCCCACCAAATCCTCCCCAGAAAGAAGAAAAAAAATTCTGCATCCAATAATCAGAGCTTGGGCAGACAAATTGGCACCACTTCCCTGCCCCCCCTGCCCATGCCCCGCCCCCACCTCCAGCCTCTTTTATTTTCTGATAGAAATAAGACTGCAGACTTGAGTCACAATTCACAAATATTTGGAAGTATTATGTTGCAAGGAATTGGTGGGGGGAGAACCCAGAAGAAGGTAATTCTTAAAAGCTTTGCCTTCACTCATGCAAACAAACTTTATGCTTCTCAATAAATCTCCTGTTTTGTAAGTGGCCATTAAAATAACAGATCATTTGATTAAATTTTTGTTTTCTTTTCACAACAGTCATTTGGGGTTTTGGGGGACCTCCAAATGTGGCCTTGGCCATGATGTCATTAACATTTTATTAATGCATTCAAAAGGTTAAAAGCTCTTACTTTTTATAGGGCTTTTAAAAGCAAGCCATTTGATTGTCTCTTGCATAAACCGACTCTGAACCCATTAAAATGTGACAACAACTTTAGAACTGACCCTGTTTAAGGGTAAAAAATTGATCAACGATTTGCCACTTTCTTAATTGCTTTGAATGATATGGAAACTGAACAGAGGCCAGTATTTGGGAATGGAAAGAATTAAATCCGGTCCAACACCTTTTGATATAATAATGATATTTTTAAAATTAGGGTAGGTTTTTTTTTCCTTTTAGAGTTGAGTGATTCTTTCTGGCACAAAAATAGTTTGAAAGGTTTATTTTTTCCTTTCTACTCCAGTCACAATGCAGTCAGTTTGTCATTAAAAGTAAGATGGAAATTTTAAAAGTATATGTTTTTCAGGTGTTCTAGCCTAAAAAAAAAAAATATTCTTTGGGTGGTAAATTTGCCTTTGTTGTTTATTTGAATGGAAAAGCATGTGTGGTTATGTAGATGTGGAATGATGTTATCACATTTTTAATTTTAAATTAGGTAGTTTTGGAAATGTAATAAATCCACTATAAAATCACAAAACCAGTGGAGCTGGGTCTATGTAGCCATTTATTTTTATTTTCCACTTTTTCTCATTCTCATTACATATATTTTTAGGTTGGAGTACCCCAATGAAACAATATTTTGAATACAAAGGGGAAAATTCCTGCCCCAACTTCTATTCTAAATAAAATGTACACACTCCATTCTATTTTTTTTTTTCTGTTTGCATCACTGAGCAGGAAGAGTTTTCTACTTACCTTGATTGTTTTCTTCATTCATTCATTTATTTATTTTTTATCGACTGGTTGCCATTTCCCTAGTACTATTTTTTTCCAGAGCACATTAGGTCTTTATTTTTTTTTAATCCGCCACAAATGAACTACTGAAAACCATCTCTTTGAGCCTTTCTTTCTAATTGCATGTGCATTCTGAGGCCTTGGGGGGCGGCTACCTAACTAGCAGGAGCTGATCAGCAGATAAGCTTGCATAACACGCACTTAATTATACAAACAAGTCTTTCTGGAGAAAGTCTTCTGACAATTACCTCCCGAAATAAATATACCTTGGTGACTGTCAATAGTAATAAAACCGGCACAATCATTTCTTAAAGCTTTTATTGTTTGCCTGTAATTAGCATGTTGATGTGATTAAAGCTGCATTTGACTTTTGATAAACCCCAGACTCCCATAGATAACATTTCCAGCCATTCAAAGCTGCTTTCATTAGAAGCGATATTTATCTGATTTGTAACCAATCAATTGGAAATAAAACTTTCCTGCGGCATGCCATTCCAACAGCCAGCAGCAGCCCCGCTTGCGCAGGCCCCTCTTCTCCTCCGCGTCCTTGGAGGAGATGGATTCCATATGCTCAGGCGCAGAGGGGAGCGGGCAGGGCCTGCGAAGGTGGAGAGAGTGCGGCTCTGGCGAGTCCCTGCAGACACACTGCCTTATTTCTCCTCGCTGCTCTTCGAAGGCACGGTAACTGCTGTAACCAATTTTCTTGAAAAATACACTCTCGTGTGGCAGCAGAAAAGCCTGCGGAACTGGAGTTTGTTAAGGGCCTATTTGTGATGTTTACTCTGCCCCCATACTTTTCAGTTACGTTTGATTCTTTTATCAGACCCTTCCCGTTCTGACTTTTAACTTCATCCTCCTCGCTCTCCCCCAAGTTGTCTCTCTCCCTATGTCCGTATTCTTCTCCCGTACCTACCTACCTACCTTCCTTCCTTCCTTCCTTCCTTTCTTCCTTCCTTCCTTCCTTCCCCTCTCTCTCTCTTTCTTTTTCTTTCTCTTTCATATTCTCTCTCTCTGTCTCTCTGTCTCTCCCCTCCCTCTCTTTCAGGGTTTGTGTGTATGTGTTTTCTATAATATTTGGTTTGCAAACACTTTAAATTTCCTTGTTCAAAATTACAGAGCTCTAAAAATTGAAGTTTTGACAAATAGACACATAGTGATCTTCAAGAGGTTATCGGACCCAGCAAATAGATTGAGGACATTTCCCTGAGCAATAGATGCGCTAACAGTAACCCTATGTTACCACTGCAGTGACATTGCACCCTACATCTCAATTTCTGTATAATTCCGCCTTCACACAAATCTCCTTATTCTTGTTTTCAATAGGAAGGAGGAATTTAAAAAAGAGCAAAAGAGCAAAATCTAGAAAGACCTACCTTCAAAATCTGTACATACTTCCTCAAAGCACTTTTCACCTCTTATCCTCCATAGTCGGCAACCATTTCATATTTTTAGAAATGAAATAGAGAAAAGAAAATATTTTCTATAACATAACCAGTGTTGACATGCAGACCTTTGTGGATTTCCAGCCGTGGCTCATTAAAATCGGTCTTTAGCTGGATGGTAAACATGTGCATAAAATGCTGTAGCTGCCATGCCTGTATGCGCAGTTTGAGAGTGAATGTACATAAACAAAATACTTTATTGCAATTAAAATGGAAACATGAAATCTACGTCTGTGAATCCATGTTCACTAACCTGGACATGTTCAAAGGCTTTCAATTTTTATTTAATTATATGGTGTCCCAGGGCCCACTTTCAAGTGCTTCTCAAACACTATAATTTATAGCTTTATAATCTTATACAATTCCAACCTTATTTAAGCCCATCTGTGTCTTTGCATAGGTAACTCAAGTGCATTGTCTTGAAAGCACTGATTCTTTCCAATCTGAAACTGACCTCAGTTATGACATTTACTGTTTGGATATGAATGGCATTTTACTCATCTATCACCTAGAGGCAACTGCATTTAAAAATTGAAGAGATCGGAGTGGGGGAATTATTACTGTGAAACGAACAACCGAGGAAATAGCAAGAGTGAATGTGACAACTGCATCTCCACTGGTGGGGGGCTCTGACTGCGCCTGTCTGCTGGGGGAGTTGCTGGAGAGCACCCGGCTCAGGGAGAGGTCTGTGGTGTGCGATGTGCCTCCTGAAAGAAGCTTTTATCAAACAGTTTAAACATTTTCCTTTCCATTTACTTTAGAAAATATTTTATAAATCATTAAAAATCCATTTTAAGTAACTTAACTGTAAAGTCATCTCTACTTTAAATGCATTCTCTCATTTCTCCATCTCCTAATTAATACACATTAAGGCAAGTCTGTTGGCAAATACACTATGCTACCAAAATATAAAATATTTATTCTCATCATCTTGATTTTGGCTCCATTAGTTTCAGATTATTAATCACGTGTTTGTTAGAGGAAAGTTTCATTTCTGTTGAAAAAAATGGGAAGACTATTTTTGAAACTAAAGTTGGAAATTTTTTTTTGCAACTTCTAGGGATCATATGGTTGCCAAAATATTTTGGCAACCATATGATCGCTAACAAAAAACAAAAACAAAAACAGAGGTTCAGAGCATTCGGAACTTGAGCAGTGCCTTTAAAATATACTCTGCGCATAACTGAAACCACAGTGATAATATTTCAAGTAATAGAAAAAAATGGTTTACAGATTTACAAAGGGAAATCATGTACTTCTGCAGGGGTTTAGTCTCAAAGGACTTGTCTGGCTTATGAACAAGTAAGATCAAGATAATATCGCATCAAACAACTAAAGGTAGGAAATCTGGCTTAATTGGATTTTTTTAAAAAATGGGTGCTTCAGGGTATGTGTGTATATTAATGTGTTTGTGTACAATAAGGACACATAGGTGACCCTGGCACCAGGCTGTAGCTGTTCATTTTGTGTATCTTCTTTATAACTTCTCTTGAATTACCTGTCAAATATATAAATTCTTAACCTTTTTTGATACGAAAAACATACACTTAATCTAGCCATTGACTACAGCTACACAATGACAGCTATTAGGATGAAAACTAAATAGTTTCTCTTTATTTTTTAAATTATTGTTATTTTTATCTTCACCCAAGGACATTTTTTCACTGCTTTTAGAGAGAAAGGAAGAGAGAGAGGGAAACATTGATGCGAGAGAGAAGCACCGATTGGTTGCCTCCCATAGGTGCCTGAACCAGGAATCAAACCCGCAACCTATGTATGTGCCCTGCCTGGGAATTGAACCAGCAACCAAAAGGTTATGGGATGATGCTCCAACCAGCTGAGCTTCACCGTCCAGGGCTAATTTGTTTCTTTTTATAATGCCAAAGCTCAAATCATGGAGGCACTGGCTTAAGCTGTTTCAGTTTTTACGCAGGTGTTTGGCAACATCTACGCATGTCCACAGGCTCTGGTCCCTCCCTGCTGAGGGTCCTTGTCACCTGTACAGGATATTTCAAAAGGACTCAGCAGAGTGACTGCATAAGGGATTGAAATGACATTCTCCAGGCCACATACTTCAGGAGAGAAGGTGTCGACATTTTTTCTTGCAGGTAGTCAAGCTGCATCATTCCTACCCACCTCTCACCTCAGATCTCAGGCCATATCAGTCTCTGCACTCATGTGTGTTAAGTCCTTTATTTTTGTTTCTTGAAATTAACACGACTGTTTCTAAAACTTCTCTATATAATGGAGATTTCAATTTTGTTCATAAATCCTATGCATGTCTGTCATCAACAAAAGGCTTTGTTTCTATGTCACTTTGAAAAAAGTATCTCCTGGCAGAGAGGGGAAAAACTTCTTATTTCAAGTTCTACCTGAAGACAGAGTGAGCTTTCAAAGAAGTAGAATGCCCATGAACTTGGATAGGGTCTAAACAGGAACAAAGAGCTCAATTTCTACTGTCCCATTAGACTACCTAGCTAATTCAAGTTTAAGCAACTCTCAATTTGTTAAAGGGGTTGACCTCACTTTTTTTTTACATTCTTGATCTGAAGCACACTTATGAGTGTGTTTTGATGTTAAAGTGCTTTTTTCAAAGTCTGATCACACATTGGTGGAAACAATAATACCAGCTAAATCCACAACAGCTCCCCATACAAAAAGAATGTGGACAAAGATGCTCCCTGATGGTGTGGTTCACTTTATATTCTATGTACTTGGGATGCTCTTTAAAACTGACTCCATATCCTTCCAAAACTTGTTTGTTCAAGTTTAGATAAAAATAGCCATCTTCTTTTCAGGTCTATATGTGGGTGCATGAATTGTATGATCCTATTTTTCATTTTTCTACAACTTGAACCATATTGTGACAAAGTCAGGTAAAAAAAAAATGATCCAATAAAATGTAATGGAGTCCTGTAAAGAAATGAGTCTAGTAACCTCTGCTTTCTGGGTCTCAAAAGACTAGTTCTTAAAAGCAACTTGGTGAGTTCCCCAAAGGAAGCCCTCCACACAAAATGGTGGCATTAAGCAAGGCACTCACCAGGGAAGGTGTGGGGGAGCTGCAGACTCTCGCAGAGAAGTGGTCACAGTCGTGGTGACAGGCACCGTGCATTTGCATTCATGAACACATCTGTGATGCTCCCTGAGCCTACTCTTTCCAGGCTGCCTGAAGGCAGGTTGGAGGTGGACACAGTGGGCTCGAGACATGCCTGCTGTTTCCTCAGGTCTTGGCAATTTTTGCAGAGTCACTGCAGAGCCCAGAAGGAAGACCACTTAAAAACTTTTTAAAGAAAAGAAAAGAAAAGGAGGGGGGGGGGGAAGAAAGAGCAGGCACTCTCAGCTCCAATGGAAGCTATGCCAAGAAGCAACTAACTAAAAACAGACTGAACAAAGATGAGAAATGAGGAAAGAATAAAATGGTTTGGAGTCGGGCAGACAAATGCATGAGAGAAAAATTCACATGGTTTCATAGTAGGACTCAGTATCTAGCTCAGAAATGTGTGTGTGTGGTTTTCATTTTTCTTTCTAGGAGAATATTTTGCAATTTCTTTTTTACTGAAAAAGATGAATTATTTTCCTTCTTTTACTATAGTGGAGAGACCCCCAACCATAGTTGGGAGTCTTACCCCCGACCCTGCGCCCCACCTTCACCAACCCCAACCCCATCTCCCTTCAAAAAACTCTATCTCCTCTAACTTAATGCAATTTTTAAAATGCTTTCTTGTGCTTGTGCTGAAACACTATATCACTTCCTACTGTCTCGAACCAGCTAGAGCACTGAAACCCACGTATCTGGGGCTACTGTGTTGCCAACCAGTCAGATTCTAACATCCCCTCAGGAGGAGATAGAGGACCACTGGCTTGTTTCAAAAGAAGACAGGGTACAACTCAGGCCAGTTTTCACCCTGCATTACTTTGAATAGTCTAAGCAGCCCCGGGGCTGAGGTCTGCAAGCACTTGGTTTATTAGAGCTAATCCATTGATGGCTTGTGTGCTAATGAATGTCTGAATGCTCCTCTGTGACTAGGAATTTTTAATGCTGTCCTCATGGCCTCTGCTGCGCTTTCCTGCTTACGAACGGAAGCTTCATGCACTCAGATCCCCCATGGAGCTGTGTGTGTAGGGGGAGGACTCCCAGAGAGAGACTGTACCAGTGTGATGCTCATTTCCCCCACATTTGACCAGCAGGGGTAATTATATACAATATGTAGAAACAGTTCTTTGGGAATGGGGAAAACCCAACGGGAACATGGACATTTGTTTAAACTCAGTTGAATACCGTTTAGATAGGGAATGTAAGTGCAGTTGGAGCTGGATTATTCCTCTCTGTCTGTGATCTCCGACTTCTCTGAATGCTGGGGCAACAGGGTGGACATTCTTAGCTGGACCTCACACCGAAAAGCTAGGCTGAATAGGGCAAGACCCTCAGAAGAGCTGCTAGGGACTCCTGTTCTCTTCCACGACAGACATGTTCTAAAGGCACTGCCAGAGGAGCAGCATTTGAGCATCTGTTTTCTGCGCTTCTCCCTTGCCACTCCACTGCCTTACCCCCCTCCCCGCCCCCAGCCTTCACCAAGCTGTGTGGGAATAGGCATACCTGGAACGTCCCTCTGGGGGAGTAAGTCAATGACTCCCACCTCTAGCGTGGCTGCCACCGTCACCTTGGGAACACTTGTATAGCCGACAAGTTCCTGTGTATCTGAGAGAAGTGTCCTGAAATACGTGTCCTGTCCCATGTGTCTACATTTCTAGTATTTTCCACATCAGAAGTGAGCTCCTCAAAGGGGTGAACCTTTCAGCAGTGCAGTAAAAAGACCGATGTGGCTAATAGAGGTGGCCCGCTCTTAATAGGGTAGTAGCCTCCTTTCCGGGGTAGATGGTGGCAGCTAGGGACATGTTCTTTAACCTCAGTGAAACAAGGATCCAGAACGCTGGTATCTTAGTGTTGATCAAAATACTACTTCTATCAATTTCTACTGTTGATGGAAGGTTTTGGGTAAGTGAACATCATCTGGTCACGCCCATGCAGTGGAAATAGCATGATCTTCATGTCAGACATCTGTGCATGGTCATCTGGTTGCACAGATGATCTACATGCATGTTAACTGTGTGCCTGTTGACTTCCCTGGTCCTCAGGACCCTCACCCCTACTCAACACCATCTCCAGGGTCATGAGGATGCAGAAAGTGCTCAGTATGTTACAGAAACAAACCACCACAACAAAACAAAAAAGTCCTCAACACTCAGCGAAGGTTCGTTCTTCCTCCTCCCCTAAACATAAAACAAAACAATAATTTTCGAAGTGAACCCTTTTGTTGCAAATCATTCCAAGGTCTAGTTGTTATCTCTCTTTAATAACAGATGACCTTGCTCTACCCTGACAGGTTAGTGTCATTGTAGAAGTTACAGGAGGCTGATGAACAACGTCTTAAGTGCTGAATGTGCTTGGTAACCTGCCTTTAGTACCAAATAGTCACAGACAGTTTTCTTAGGCTGTAATAATCATAATCTTAATACCTGTGTGGACATTGTGGTGAGAGCTACAGGTACAGTATTTTATTTATTGCACATCACGATTTTATCAAGTAGTTATTCCTCTTTTACAAATGAGGGAATTGAAACTCAAAATGGTAAAAATGTTTTTTTGCCGCACAAATGGTGGAGAGGAGATTCAAACCCAGTTCTCTTTGGCTCTAAATCTCAAGCTCTTTACTACTTGTGTCCTGCTGTATGCTTTATGAGGCCAAATAGGACAGGATGTCACCAAAGCATCACTGCAGATGACTCTGCCCGATGCTCTGATAACAGGAACTCACATGACCATCATGTAACTCATCCCACTGTTCGCGAGTTCTGTTTCTCTGCATTTCTTTACTTTGGATCTGATGATTGTCATCGTGAAGCCAAGAGGGACATTTAAACAGGTGTCTGAAAAGAAAAGTGTTGTAAGGGGTAAAAAGGAGAAGATGCTTCTGTATTCTTCGCGGGTGTCACGGCCATGCTTCCGTTTCTAGCACCCTCCCCGAGGGTCACTAGTGCTAGTTCACATTTGTTGGAACCACTGCATGACCAGAACTGTGCTTGCAACATGTGGCTGTTGAGAACGTGATACGTGGCCAGTCCAAACCAAGGTGTGCTCCGAATGCACAATGGACACCGGATTTGGAAGGCTTCATAGATAAAAAAAGGATATAAATTTCCTCGTAACTGACTACACATTGAAATGATAATAGTTTGAACAAGAGTTAAATAAATACATTATTAAAATTACACTGACCTGTTTCTTTTAAACAAAAATATGGGCTACTAGAAAAGTTTCAGTTACATATACACATATGTAATATGCAGCTTGCTTTGTGTTTCTATTGGACAGCATTGGTCTGTACCCCCAAGGATGGAATGCACCAGATGTTTAGGATGTAGTAAATCCATACCTTGTCTCATCCAGTCTAGGGCAATGAGAGAAGCAAACACTTCTGTATCCTCCATCCTATGCCGTGTTAGTGCTGTGAGTACAAGGTCCTTTGCAGGCTCAGAGAGGTTGTTGAGTTTGACATGTGGCTAACGCTAAAGTGAATATCCCTTCATCATCCTTGTTTAAGGCTGATGGGAATGATTCCTTTATTTACACCAGAGGTATTGCTCTTTGTGTTACAGGGGAATGTATGGCCTTATCCCTTGAAAACCATGAAGTTGACATTGGAAAAATTCGGGCATTTGTCCCCAGTTCTGCTGTGTGTGGGTGGTGGGTAGGGGCGGAGGGCAGATGGATGGAGAGCTCTATGAAACAGACTCTAGGCCCAACAATGCTCATGGACCACCCTGTGCATCCACAAGGAACACAAAGCTGTGCCCATGTCCTGAGTTCTCTACCCGAACACAGTGGAACAGTATCCAGGGTAACCAACCCTGTGGAAGACTTGAGTCAGCTCTGAGAACTGTGCCTTGAGAATCAAATGGCGCCTGCTCCCCCTCCCCCCAAACACCTAGACCTGTGTGTTCAGGTCGCAGAGAGGAGGCTACAGCTGATTTCCATCTTGAAGGAAGGAACTGTTCCTGTCTGACAGCCTGCCTGCCTCCCGCCTGCCCGCCCGTCCGCCTGGGATTGCAGCTGAGCCATATTTAGCCTCTAAAGCTAGATGTTTTAGTGCCTGGCTTTTTTTAACTGGCATATGTTAAGAGCTTTGAATTAACAGGTGCATAAAAACTGTCAAAAAACACTTAAATCTCAAGACAGACTGTCAGTTGTATTAAAAAATATGGTGTTACATAACCATGCACTCTCAACACGTCCGGCGTGTTGCAGCTTGGAAAGTCTTTTCTCCTTTCTAGCAACCCAGCAATGCTAATCCACCCCGTGAACGACAGGCCATGGTCCTCGAGCCTCTCCGAGGGGGATGTGGGTGGTGTGCGTGTGCACGTGCGTACATGGGGAGGGGCTCGAGGACAGTCATGAAAGGGAAAGTTTTCCTTTCCCTTCCACAACGGAATCTTCTTTCGGTTTCCAAGACCCCCACTTGTGAACTTAGTTATCGAAGGGAGAAAGAACTCCCGAACTCCGGGAGGCACACTTGACATTGTTCCTTTTATGGAAAAGAAACCATTTATCATGTAATATGGTGACATTTAAATTAAAATTAGTAGAGAATGGTGGAGAGAGGAAAAATGCATTGTTTGAAGCTGTGTGAATTATAACCATTTCAGCTGAATGTACAGAAGATACCAATTGGTTAAAGTAAGTTAAAGCAGAGGATAAATAATATTTGCCTTCATGATATAAAGTCACTTTATTGTATCTTAAAGATAATAGCTATGTATTAGTAACTCTAAAATTGGGGTGAAAGAACCTACCATTTCTAAGTATGCTCTTGTGTGTGCTATGCATCACAAAATCATCTTAATTTGATCAAACCAAAAGAATAATATGGCCTTGGTTGTGTTTTATGGAGTGATATCTTGGTTTCAGCACTGGGTCCTAATCTATCAAAGAGCTGGATGACCTTGGATGAGTCAGTTACTTTTTCAAAGCCACCTTTATTTTTAAAATTGTAATATGATGGTGGATGGGGGTGGGATGGCAGAGAAAGCCTTCTTAATATTTATTTTGGTTCTAAAGAGAGTAAAGTACTATGGATTTATGGAACTCCACCTGGAATAAAAGCATCACTTCTGGATTTCCCTGTATAGCACACTGGAGCCACCATTCTGAAATGATGAGGAAGGTGGTTGTTCGTTTGCTGGCTTTTTTGTTTTTCCTGTGTCCTGGCAGTTACATTGCTTTTGGGTTTGTTTTTTTTTTTTCTTTAATGAGCATTCTAGAAGGCTATCCTTGGCCAGGTTTCCCAGGAAACAGACTCTGGAATGGAGACATGTGCACAGAATTTTATTGGGCAGTGTGTTTAAGGGTCACCACATGAGGGTCAAGGATGCCAGGACTGGGCAGAGAAGGACTGGGCTGTGATGCAGTCTCAACAAAGCACTCAGCTGACCCCCTAAAGAAGTGAGTTCTGGCTCCTGGTTCTGCCCAACTGAGGCAAGAGGGCCAGTCCCTTGAACCCCAAATACAAGTTTTTGGTGGCAGGGTGCCTCCAGGAAGAGGGCATGCCTTTGCCAAGGGCCAGGGCAGCTCCTGCAGAGGGAATCGCTAGTGAGCCCTGGGCAGCCCTGAAAGGGCCACCGGGCGTGCGCCACAGTCCTCACTGCAAAACAAATACAGGATCTGTCCTCGTGGTTCTTGGAGTTTCTCCTTTACCAGCCATGTGATCTCAGACAAGATCATTTTTTGTGCTTCTTAACCTGCACTTTCCTCATTCCCAGACTGGGGATAATAACAGAACAAGGCAAAAAGTTATCACGAAGCCTAAAGAAATTGTATTTGTAAAGCATCTAGCAAGGTGCCTGGCGTGTAATGGGCTTTTTAAGAATGTAAGCTTCGCCTTGCTGGCTTATTACATGATAATCCTTCACATGTAAGGAGAGTTTCAAAAGAGAAGGAAGCTCTGACAACTGTTCAATTGTCCTGGAGGCCAGTCTGAAGACGAAGACGCTCCCTGTTGTAAACTGCCTTGTGCCCAGAAGGGTGCTGCCGCTGTAGATCTGGGTTGTGCCTTCTGCTCCCTGAAGGATGTCACGCGTGCTGGAAAAAAAACATACTGAAATGATGTCATCTCCCTGACCCCACAACCACCTGATCTCATCTCAACACCATCCCCAGCTCCAGCATGACTCAGCATGACCGCTGACGCAGTCGAGACCGAGACAGGAGGCACTCCCGACGGGATACTTCTGCCTCACTTGCCCGTGAAATTGAAGTGCTCTCCCTTGGTGTCTAGCCAGTCCTCTGACATTAGAGCGTCATGAGGCATAGGGTTTGTGGATGAGACGGAGGGAGGTAGACAGAGCATTTAGTTCTTTTGCCAAATTCTTTTCAAAGATGAAACCAAGCCAAAAAGAGACGGGATGCACGGCTCCCAGCACTTTTTTCCCACTGGAGGGCATTGATACTGTTGTTGTTGTTCCATCCTTTTGATGGGGAACAAGTCAGTCTGTGTAACGGGCGAGGGTTTTTGCCAAAAGGAATTATGTGCTAAGAAAGAGCTAAGTGTGGGTGTCTGGTCTGACGCACCTTCCCTCTCTGTTTCAATACTGGGCCTTATGTTCTGTTTTGAAATTCCAGTGCAGACTGTCAAATAGGCCAATTGCTCTCTCTTGCTTACTCTCTCCTTCCCACCTTCTTCACCCATGTAAGTTTCCTCTGGCTTTTCCCTGCTCAGCGTCAGCCTGTCTGATGCCACATCACTGCAGGCCAGAGAAGGAGATGCGATGTCACAAAACTAAACCCTGTTGGTAAATATTTTGATTTCAGAAAAGCTGAAAAACAGTTGTTATTTCGGAAGTTGAAGGGCCAAGAGCAGGGAGGAAATTCCTGAAAAGGAACCTGGCCTGGACATTGACAATCCCCTTCGATGGGAGATATTTTTATCTCTGAGTACGGAAGAGGAAGATCATTTTCTCCAAACATTAGCATGAAACCGAATCTTTACCAGCCCGCCAGCAACATATAATAGAAAAGAAGAAAATTACTTGAGCCCTAACCATGGCGAACTTAAAACCGTAACAATAAAACAAACGAAAAAGAGCCAAACAAACGGAAACCACTTTTCATTCCACTTGTGAGCAAAACAAACCATCCCTCAGGGTGTATTGGTTTTTATTTTAGTTTATTTACATTTAGGAATTCATTTTGCCTTTCTTCACAAGAGTCTGCAGTGTCTCGGGGACAGAAAACAGTTTTTCTAGGTTATTTACGTTGGCAGTGTTCACTCTGCCATCTCCATGACTATGTCAGGTGTCAGGTCCTTCTTTTTTTCTTTTTGAAAGAAAGCGTGTGACAAGTCTCTGAGAAGTCCGAGTCAGTTAGTCCTCTGGTTTTGCTAAAAAGAGATGGTCAATGGCCTTGTAACTAATTCATACCTGACACTTTGTCAAAATGTAACTGACCATGTTTACATAGCACAAACCTCAAGACTCTGGGGAGAGTGGGCGGAGGTGTGAGGAGAGGGTCTTGGGAGTGATCTGACATATTCTAAGCATTTCTCAAGACTGCCCTGGGGCCTCTCACTTTCCGGGCCCTCGCCCCTTGCTCTGTAGGCCCCTGCTGGGGTGAGCAGTTTCTTGGTCTGCAAATGCCAAGCCCTTCCCTCAGCCAAACTTGAATCAAACAGCATGCTGCAGGCATACCACATGGAGTACATGTGCTGCAGTGTCCAGCATTACAGCAACCACCCTGGCGATGGGATCCAGAAGGGTAGGGAGCCCCACCCCTTGAGGCGAACTTCAACCAATCGGGAAGAAGAAATGGGTGGGAACTGGCCAGGTAAGTTCCCTATTCTTCCTCACTTCCATGGACCACTTTGCCACATCCTTTGTCAACAGAGCCCATGTGGACAGGTTCCTACCGGGTGTGCCTGCTCGGCTACCAGACAAGTGTCTTCACTGTCATTGCTAAGAACTGGCTAGCACCATGTGGCTTCTTCTTCTTCTTCCTTCCCGTGCTCGTTTCCTTCCTCCTCGCTCTCTCTGACCTCCTGAATAAAGCATCAGCAGTCAACCCTTGCCTCGAGATCTGTCTCCCAAGGGGCCTGAGCTAAGACAGGAGGACACAAGAAGTCTCCCGAGAAATGAGCCTTCTCAACAACCCTCATGGACTGATGTCCGAACCTTAGGAAAAGAGGGTACAAGGACTGATCCCTTCTGAAGAGTTGGAAATGCTGGAGAGACCTCCGTCAGAATCCCAAGCGCAGAGGTGGCCCAAATATACATCTACAGGGAGCTGAACAGCAATTCTGCAGGACAATGTAGGCACAGAGTGGCCTCGAGCAACCTGTGGGGAGAAGCAGCTCAGCCATAGTGGTTGTGATGAAGAACCTCCACAGAAAAGCCCCTAGAGGGCAACAGGGGAGGAGCAAATGGGGTGGGGGTACATGCAGGTTCTGGAGAACTTGCTCAGAAGAACTTGTGAGGTCCCTCTCAGAGGTATTAGAATTATTTGGAAATGGGAAAAGGGGGGAAATGAGGGAAGGTTGAAGGTTCTGAAACACACTCTGGATCGAAGCCAGCTGTTACAATGCAGTGGTTGAGTTGCAATGACTAACAGCATTGTGCACTAGGCAGCCGCAGCGCTGTGTCCACAGGGTGGAGTGACAGCCATGAGGCCTGCTGACTGATGGGATGGGCCAGGGCCAGCTCTACTGCCTGCATCCTAAGCCTGCTAATCAATCCATGAGATACTCTGTTTCCCTTAGAAGTGACCACTCGACGCCACGATGTCAAAGTTTTGGCCTGGGATGTCAAGTTATATACTCAAAGCCAAATTCTTCTTGGATTATAACTGAGTCAAGTGTGGTAGAGACGCTTGGAAAGACATGTTCTAAGTATTAGGCTCCTTATTCTGAGCCCTCTATTATAGTGAAAGCTTCCAGATATGCTGAAATGGTGCTTGAGAATTTATTAGTAATTTTTTTAAAAGTGACTACAGGAAAGAGCAAATAATGCAACAGTTAGGTAAGACCAAGGGCAGAACTGGCAACTTCTTCCCTTAAACCTTACATTACCTGTGTCACAATTTCTAAATCCAGGGACAAATGAAGGGCCTGTTCAGTTGTATAGCAAAAGTGTCTGTTTAATATCATTGCAATCATAAACCTATTCCCCCAAAACTCATCAAAATAGCTCAAAAGTCCATACCAGCTATGCTCATCAAATCCCTACTTTGGAATCTCAAGATTTGCTTTCCTCCTAATACTTCCTTTGAGTAGAGAGATGATTATTTTATTAATTGTCAGTAGATTGATAGCTACTGATTTATTCTAACTGGTAGTCAATTGTGACACATTTGTGTATACATTACCACGCATATACAAAAGTCACAAATACGTGCTGTGCATGCTGTTCATTTACTGTCTGTCTCCTCTCTCATCCCCTCCCCACCTGTCAATACAGAGTTTTTTATTCAACCCAGGGATCAGACTTTATTGATTTTCCTTGCTATGTCTCCAGGTTTATAGTGCTTGACATATGGTAGATATTTGAGAAATGTATGAGCAAAGAATGAAATTTACCAAAGGCGGTGGCTCTGGTGGTTCAGATCTCAACAACATCTCCTATCCTGAAAAATCTAAAAAGGCTTTACTCTTAGGCTACACCCTAGGCAGATGAAGCACATAATTTTGAGACCTAGAATTTCTTTATTTCTGTTCCTTTATCCAGAAGAGTGTATCCCTGTTAAATAGGCAAAAAAGAGGCCACGTGCATGACCGCATGATGGGAGTAATTATACAAATTTTCATGGGAAAAGCATGTAGGGCTTGTGTGTGTGTGTGTGTGTGTGTGTGTGTGTGGTAGAGCATTACCTTCCTCATCATCAATGTGACCGTCCCCATCTTCATCACCTGCTGGGGGCTAACAGAACCCCACAGAGAAGCAGGGAACCAGCCAGAGGTGGTACCAAGCAGTAGGACACACTTGGAAAAGAAGTGCTGTGGTAGGAATCAGGACAGTGCAGGCTCGAATAATAATAATTGCTTTGTCAATCATAACTGTTGATAGGAAAACCAGATGAAATGGGTACTTGAGAACTCTGGAGTTCTTTATGGCTGGCTATAAAGTGTTATTATTATTCAGGGAACAATTGGCTTAGGACATACTAGGGCATTAGAATCAGATAGACATAAGTTTAAATCCTAAGTCCCCTGCACCAGAGCTATATGATCTTGGATGGGCTTCTTGGTTTTTCCGATCCTCTCCTTTTCATTTTAAAACGTGGCTAAGCATACCTATTAGAGCAGGCATAACAATAAAAGTCCATCTTGCTGCTAGACACAGCACTGGAATACCTTGTTCACATAAGCTTGGTTTTAAATTGTGATAGTTTCAAATGAACAAACATTTGTGGAGGATTTTGGCTCAAGAGTCTGACAAATTGGACTTTGTCATGTACATACTGAAATAAGGGGAAGCTTTGATGCACTGTATAAAATATATCATGCAGACTAAATTAACTTCCTGAAGATGAGGCAATAGTCTATTTTCTGACTGCGACAAGACCCAGGAGAACCCGAGAAATTTCAACCAATTAGCAATGCCTTGATCACGTGACACTCACAAAAAGAATACTTGTCTTCCATCAGATCTTAGAACTCAGCAGCTGACTTGAGCAGCAGTTGATAGGGCATATTAGAACAGCGTAAGTCGACTGAAAAAGGGAGTTACCTGTAATGAGTGACAAACAATAAAAGGTTTTATTCATAAAAATGTTTATGAGTGGCAGAGAACATCAGGCCCCACCATTTAAATCAAGTTTTAAAAATTGATAAGGCTAGATATGGCCACACATGGAGCCTTTTCCCAACAGCTGGATTCGGTGGACAAAAAGTTTCAGGCCTACTTGACCAATTCATTTACAAAGTCTGCAAAAGGGCAAAATAACCCTGGTGTCTTTTTTTTTTTTTTCTTCCCAGTATCATTGCTCTGTTTCTGATGTGATTTAAAGACCAGCATTTGCTAATGGAAATACAACAATGATTTTTAAGGTGGGACCATTTTTCACAAGAGCAATAAAGAATAATGACACAATCATAAAGAAATATACGAAAGCCAAAACTCAAGGTTTAATAAGAAAACAACTCTGGAGCTTTTCCGTGGACACACAGAGTTGCCTGAAAAGACGGGCCGTTAGACTCTCCTGAACCAGATGACCTATCTATCGGTCAGAGTCAGCGAAGGGAAGATGAGGCACATGTGTGTTGCCATGGAAGCCGCTAGGGTGAAGTGTGCAGGGCCAGGTGACAGCAGATGCCCGGCTCTTGAACATTCATTCATCCTTAAATCTAGGACTTCAGTTCCCCGCTGCCTGCTGCCTGATGAGAAGCTCCGTGTGTTCACCATCAAGTTCTGCCTGTTCCTGGTCTCCTTGCTAAGACCCATGTGGTCATCGGTGTCCTGTGCTCTGGACTTGTCTCATCCTGGACTCTTTTCTTTTGGGGCTGGGTGCAGCACATTTCTAAAAATCCTCATTGCTTTCTGCTTTTCTAGTTGGAAAAAAAAGCGAATAGAAGCAAAATAAGAATGGGTGGATATGTAGTAAAAGGCATTAGACCTGCTTGCCTGCTTGTAATCACAGGTGCCTTGTTAGGGCTGATTTATGTTTGGCCAACTTGGAAAATGTTTTTACCAAAACAATCCAGTCCTAATTCATAGAGCTGTGTAGTCTTTCACCCTCAATCTGACTTAAACTACTAACATGATTTAAGCTCTGAAATACACACATTGCCCAAGGCAAGAATTTAAAGTGAGAGTCAAGTTTGCACGTTTTTACAAAGTATACTTTCTCACCCCCTGTCACTTCTCTGGTTACCAAATCTTTTCCAACCTGTCTGGACCTTCTGTGGCTCAGGCATAAATCAGGAGAAATGTGGTTGAAAATGGCTTCCTTTTCTTCAAAGCAACGTGCACCCACCTCAGCGGAGCATTAGAAATCCGTAATGGCGCACGTGGTTCCCATTACACCAGAGGAGAACCTACCCTGACTGCTCCACACTGTCTCTCCGGCTGTGATACCACAGTCCACGCTGATTTAAAGTCATGGAGAAGCAAGTCCCTGGGTTAGAAGGGATCTTGTAGGACCTGAGATCTAGTTTCTTTTTCTGAAAGACACAGAGAAGAGGCTGATGCGTGTTGGTCTGGCACGGTCTCTGATGTGACATTTCTGGGCCTTGAATTCCACCATCCTTTTGGGATTTCAGAAGTCCTCTGAGGCTGTTCCCAGAAGGATCACGAGAGGCCTGGGAATGAATGTGACACACGCAGCCTGGAGGCAACAGCAACATGTTCACGGCTTTTTTTTCCTTCTTTTTTTTTTTTTTCTCTTTTTCCTCTCTTCTTCTGTCTTCTTCCTTCCTTCACTTCCACTTACCCTCCTTTTTTCTCTTCCTTCTTTCTCTCCTTCCTCCATTCTTCCCTCCCTGCTCCTTCTCTTATTCCCTTCTTTCCTTCTTCATACCTTTATTACTGATGGCTTGTACTTTATTTTTGAGTTTTATGGTGTATTTCTCAGTATGTTGAACAGGTAGAGAAAGTTAAAAAGTGATAAATATTTCTCAAATACCTTCTTCTAGCTCCCTCATTTATTTCCCAGGATCATTAGTATTTTTATGACTTTCATCAGTGGGGAACAGCATTGAAGTTCATGGACAAGAGGGCTAACTGCCATGGTAAATGGATCTTTATGTGCCATTGACAGCTATCTAATCATCGGAGACCAAGGACTCATGGGAAAACATTTATTGAAGCTCCTCACATGGAGTATACAGAGAGAAAACATGCATAAGCCTTGCCCTGCAAAAATCACAGGCTAGGAAGGAAAAAATAGTACAGTAAATATTCATTAATTCCTTCAATAAGCATTAATTGAACACCTACTCTGTATTAGGAACTCTTCTAGGTGCCAAAGATAAAGCAGGGAATGGATGAGACAAAGCTCTGACTTCCTTTGTGGTGTAGGGGATGAGGCACTTTGTAGTATGACTTTATTTGATGTTCCCAGGAACTGTGTAAGCTGGACATCATGATTCCCAGTTTGCACATGAGGAAATGCAACCACAGAGAGGTTCAATTATCACCGCCTATCTGACTCCAAACAAACCTATCTGATTCCAACGCCTATCTCCTTCCTGCCCTCCCACGTGGCCTTGGGGACTAATGAGCTCCGGAGAGATAGGAGAGGGCATGGCCCTCTGGGCTGAGTGCCAGTTGAAAGGAATCCAGATGAGAGACCTGGCAAAGGCCGGAGCAGCCCCCAAGAGTTTGGTGGAGGCATCCGGTCTGAGGGATAGTGAGACAGACGGAAGAAGGGAAGGAAGACACCCCGAGAGGGGGCAGAGGCATAGGTGTGCCTAGTGCAGTGAGACAATGAATAGAAATGGTTTCAGGGCAAAGAAGGATTCTCTTAGAAGAGAAGCAGGAGACAGAGCCGGAAGGATGGTTCTGGGGTACTCTGCGTTGTGCCTGGAAAGCTGGACTTTGTGGGGCAACCTGGGACAGTCGAGAGCGTGGAAGGTGGGATGGAGATGGGACAGTAAATGTCCTCCTGCTCTATTATTGATGAAGATTTTTTACCTTCAAAGTCATCTTTTCCTTATCAGTGACACAGAGTATAATCACAAACATGTTTTCAGTTGAATGACCAACACTGGCAGACCGGGGGACCAAAGGGCTAGCATTTGATTTGATTTCCCCCTGGATATGTGTATTTTAATACTCACTCAGACTCTTCTTTGGCCAGGCTTGGTGTTCATACGATGGGATAGATACGTGAGCATTTAGCTAATAAAACTGGTGGAAGAATGTGAGAAATTTATCTACTGCATGAAGTCATTGTTTCATATTTGTCTGAAGCTCCCAGCGGACTCCGAACTCCAGATTTTTGTTCCCCTCTGCTTTCCACATTGCTCTTTCCCATGAGGAGCTCTTTGATATCAGCATGGGGTATATGGAATTCTTCAGGGGTGAAAGGTGTTCTTTCTATTATAGTAACTTTTTATTTAACCAGTTCATTCCCATGGAAGAGCTGCTATGGATGTAATAAAATGAGAAGGGGCATCCCAGATTTGCTTTCTAATTGTCCTCTGGTGGGGCGACGTGGCTGAGCAAATTTGTTGAGCAGCTGGAATTGTTAAGGTCACACTAACATTGAAAAAAGAAGGTCCTGACATCAGCATATCCAGCGATGAGTAACTCTGGGCTGCCTCCAATTTGGAAATGCATTTCTCCCCAGGCTGTTCCTTTCTCCCCTTTCCTCCTTTTCTTTCTCCCACACTGGTTTCTGGCTTTCTCCCTTCTGCTAATGAACCCAACACTATGAGAATCTTTAAATTTTGCCTCTGTAATGCAAACAGTTCCTCTGGTATAACCTTGAGGTCAATTCTATCAAGTAGTATTTGCCCGGTCTGTCCAGGAAAAAATCAACTCAAATCACTTTCTTCTGCCCAGATATTGTGTAATTGCACAGAGTTCAGGTGGCTCGGCCAGCCGATCCCAAGGCGCTTGGACTGCAGAGACGGAGGGGAATTCACCAGACGTTCCTTGCCGAAACAGTGACTTGCGCATAATGATGCGGAAATCAACTTTGGTCACCCCGTTCTCCCTTTAGTCTAATTTCTTCTGAATGTCAGACCGTGACTTGTGCTTTGGCTGCACAGCCTGAGGACATAGTGGAGTCTGACCGAGGGGGTGTCCGAGACCTGGGCTTTCACACCAGGAAGGTGGTAACAGTTTTGACTTCAATGCCTTGAAAAGTAGGTGATTTCAATTGCCCTGCTCCCTTTCAGGGGAAAATGCTTTCTTTGCACCTAAGCAATCTTCCGGTGCTTTTGACTGACAAGCAGATTGTTATGATTATGACTGGACATCTTGACTCCTGCAGGGATCTAGCATTTAAAACTGCCTGAGACTGGCACAAATCAAAATACTCATCAACTTAAACTATGTCAGCTAAAATGGAAAAGCCAAAATCGTAGTGCTTTAGTTCATGTCAGGAGTCAGCGAACATGGTGCAAAATGGCTTAACTCTTTCCCCGCCTGAAGAAGCGTGGCCAGGATAGAGTATCTGGATATTTTCTCCAAATTATACCTAGCAGATAAATTCCTTCTATTTCTCCCCTTATAGTCTCCATGGAGTGTTTGAGATTACTGACCCAACTAAGTCCTTTGTTCTCATTCCTGGATTCATTTGGCCCTTCCCATCTTGTGTGCAGAGTCTGCCTTTGTGCAGAGGGAAACTGAGTTCTGGTCCACACACTGCTGGTGGTTGCTTGGAAGCCAGAGACACACCCATAACTAGCTATTAAACACGCAGCACGATGATGGACTTGATATGTACAGATAGTTTAATAAAGGTGAAATCACTTGCACCTGGGCAGCAGGAAATTAGACATCTAAGGCTTCCCAACCTCTACTTTTCCAAGAATTTTCCTCCCCTCCATTGATGGTGGGCATGCAGCAGCCTTTTTGCAAAATGGGATTCTGTCCTTCCCTCAGCTGAAGTCACCTGGTCATGGACCATGCTCGTGGGATCAGAAGCCCTTCCATGAGAATTCAGATATCCCAGCACGTGATTGCAGTCTCAGCAGGTAGCATGAGGAGTTCAAATTTAGGCCCCCTTTACAGAGGGGCCAGAGAAAGTCACAGAGTGAACATGGCCAACAGGTGGAGAAGAGCAAGAGCCAGAGAAAGCATGGTTTGGGTGGACATTCGAGTTTTGGGTGCCTTCTTCAAGCATAGTTACATTTCCATCTCAGTCTCCAGTGCTTCCCACTCCTCCATCCTGAACCTGCCTGTCACTGCCAGGCAGAGCGTGGGCAACAATAAGTTGATTTCTCTTTCCTACATCCCAAAGAACCCTATCGAATGCAGAAGGCTTTTTAAGAAAGGAGAGAGCTAGTTGGTCTCCGTTGAACAAGGAGCAAGAAAGAGGATAGAAATCCTAGTGTAGCAGGATAATATTTTGATGTATTAACAAATGTGTTTTTCCCTGTGATTTCCTGTTACCCCTGGCCCTCCCCCATCTGGGCAGCTAGACCATGAGTCATTCCCTGCCTCCAGGGAGGGTTGTCACAGCAGAACCAGAGAACAAAAGAGACAAATTCTTGGCTTTTGACTTTAAAAAGCTGAGCTTCAGGCTTCAGACAAAAAAGATTTGGAAGAATATTTGATCAATTTGAGCCAATTTTTTTCCTGCCCACGTAAAATAAAAATTCCCCTGGCTGGGAGACAAGAGACTACTCTAAAGCAAAGCAAGAGGGCTGGATGCCGGTGAGTCCTGGAAAGGGGCTCTTGCACTCGACTTCTGCCCTGTCTGCTGGCTGAATCCTGGCATGAGTTTGGGTCTTTCATATCCTGAGAACAAGGAGAACTGTGTCTTATTTCCGGGTTAGAAGCCAAAAGGTAGCAATTCTCAGAGAGACCCCCTCTACCCAGCATTGTGCCAGAGAAGCTGCGTGGCGCATTTGCTGTAAAAGAGTACGCATTGCCTTCTCTCTGTGGTCCTGGAGTGGTAAGGGAGCTGAACCTGATATCCCTGGGGGCCCTGAGAGAGGTATAGAAGTGGTCAAGAGAGAGCCAGACCTGGAGGGGTTCCACAGTCTGGTCTAAGGGATGCTACAGATGTAATCTGCATGAATTGAGTAGCATGGACCAGTGGTGCCATATACAGTTTAGAGGGTACCAACCTGGAGAGTTAATGACCAAGAACTAGACCCTGAGGCATGGAAGGGCAATTCTGGGAAAGCAGAGCAGCTTGACCTGAAAATCTAGGAAATCTGCTCTGAAATCATCCCTGGGTGGAAGGCCTGATCGGGTGGGTGGGCTAGGCATCCCTTAGACACGGCATAGGCCTCCTTAAATGGGATGGAGCTTCTGCTGATCTTTCCGAGGGCGGTTTGCCTCCCTGATGGCCAGCTTGAATGTCCTTGCTTTATGGAACATGCAGGGCTCCTGATCCTCTATACTCTGCCATATTGATTGCCCATGGCTGCCCAGAAAGCACCCCCAAACTTAATCCTTAAAACAACAACGATTTCATTTGCTTCTGATTCTGTGTATAGAATAGCTGAAGAATGGCCTATCTGGTCTGAGTCCAAATTGCTGACCCACAGAATGATAAGAAAATAAAATAGTTGTTTTAAGTCAGTATTTTTTCCTCAAAGCCTTGTTTAAAGCTTGATTTATACAGAGTGAAATTCATGCTTTTTGGGTGTATAGCTTCATGTAAGACTGTACCTTATTTAGCTGATATTTTGATGAGACTTTGGAGTTCAGACTTCAGATGCTTGAATGAGTCAAGACTTTTGGAGCTGCTGGGTTGGGATTTGTTATAGTAGCATCCCACTGCTTGTTACCGGAATGTGTATTAGTCAGCTCAGACCACGTAATAAAATACCACAGGCTAGAAAGCTGAAACAACAGAAATTTACTTGGAAAACCAAGGTCAGTGTTCCAGCTGATTTGGTTTCTGGTGAGAGTTCTCTTCCTGGCTTATAGATGGCCATATTCTTGCTGTGTCCTCATATGGGGGGGAGAGACAGGAAGAGCAAAGGTGGGGAGAGATCTTTATCATCTCTTATGAGAACGCTAATCCTATTGAATCGGGGTCCTACCCTTAAGACCTCATTTAACCTTAGTTACCTACTTATAAGCCCTATATCTCCAAACACAGTCACATTGGAGCTTAGGGTTGTAACCTATTTTGGCATATGTTTGGCGGGGTGGCACAGTTCAGTCCATAGTAGGGACACTGGTCATAGCTCCCTGACAAACAAAGTCAAGAGTGGTTGCCATAAGAAAAAAAAAAAAAATTGCAATTTGACTTTGTAGTTCTGCGTGAATCCCACTGAGATTGAAAGAAAACCTACAAAGTCGACAAAAGCACCACCAGTCTGTACTGAGGCTGAGACTTTCCAAAAATAACAGAGGCCTGTGGACCTTCACATTGCTGTGGTCAGGAAGCCGATGCAGAAAGCTGCTCAGTTGCAAACATGGGTCGTTTCTAAGGAAAAAGGAAAGATATTGCAAAGTGTGGAGCCAAGAATAGCAGGGAACAGTGAACTAGGGTGCCCCAGGGAGCAGAACTGGGCCCCAGTGACACTCTGTGCCCTGAGGAGGGAGACCCGCCAACACAGACTGGGTCAGTTCTCAGAATGCCTTTGGTTTGCCTCGTGCTCCTCGTGTTTCAAAGGGGGCATCTGCTGAAGCAGTCTGTCCTGTCTCACCACTCTGTTGAAGCGTGGTGAGGACAGGCAGCCTTTCATTTTTGTTCACAGGTATTGAGAGGAGCCACGTTGGAGAGGCTGAGGAGCCTTGCTCACATCTGGACTTGATCAGGTGATGAGGTCCTGGACTCAAAACCATGACGAGATTTGGGAGGGAGCAGGTGAGTGCATTTTGCATGTGGGGTGCATGTGAATTACTGTAGCAAGGAGGGCACAGACTGCGGTAAATTGTTTGCAAAGATAGCATGACCATCTTATTCCTACATAAGTGTCCCATTGCAACGTGACTTTCGGCCTCCTTCTAATAAGATGTAGTGTCCATTTCACCACCACTCAAATCTGGGCTGGTCTCGTGACCTGCTTTGAGCGGTGGGATGCGGTAGAAGTAACTGATGTGTGACTGCTGAGCCTGGGTCTCAAGAAGCCTTGCAGCTTTCAGGCCCACCATTTGTGGAATCCTGAGACCTCCATGAGTAGAAATTTAAGCTAGCCCTCTGGAGGCTGATAGTCAAAATGGAGACAAAACCCCAGGTGACAGGCATCACCAACTGCCAGGGTGTGGGTGGGACTGTCTCAGACTGCTCAGCCCCAGGACACCCAGTAGAGTACCCAGAGATCCCTAATGAGATCAGCAGGACTTCCAGTGGAGCCAAGACTGCCTGACTGACCCACAGAATCAGCAGCAAACAGAAGTACTCTCTGATCTAAGACACTGAGTTACAGAAGGGTTTCCGGTGCAACTCTAAATAAGTGGTGTATGTGTCTACAATGGCGACTTGGTTTCACTTCCCTAACGACATGTTCCACTAGTGATGGGAAGCCAGGGTTGGGGTGTGGGGACAGGATGGGGTCATCTTTCTCAAAAAGAGGAGAGGGCACGGGCAAGCCTGCAGAGACTCACTTGTCAGCTCGCACAGTTGGGCACCGTTTCAGCTTCTCAACCCCTCCTCACACCTGCTCTCTGATGCTTGGAATTCCTTTAGCTAGGGGTTATGACTTCCGCTCTACACAGTGAAGTAGATCACTTTAAAATAGTCCATTACATGAAAATGTAGGCACGCTGGGGAGAAGTCACCCGCTGCCTTGAAGTTTCTCCAAGATGTAAGGGGCTGTGGTCTTGGTCTAATGGGACTGCTGTTACAGAACACTGTAGACTGGGTGACTTGTAAGAAAACAGAAATTTATTTCTCATAGTTCTGGAGGCTGGGAAGTGCAAGTTCACAGCGCTGGCAGAGGACGGTCTGCCCTGTGCCCTCACATGGTGAAAGAGACAGGGAGCTTTGTAAGGTCTCTTATAAGAGCACAAATCTCATTCACGAGGGCTCCACCCTCATGACCTGAACACTTGCCAAAGTCCCCACCCACCCCCTCGTACCATCCCATAGGGTGGGTTTCAGCATGTGAATTTGGGAAGGATACAAACTTTCAGTCTAGAGCAACTGTCTTCAGATCTTAAGAGCAGATTTGAAAAGTGAATGCTGATCTCACCCATAAGACAGGCTGGGCCATCTAAGATAAAACTCATCGTTTGCCTAGAAATTTGTCCAGAGCAATGTCCAGCCTGGGCCTGTGCCACAGGAGACATGAAGGACCACAAACAATCTGCCATCTGAGTTTGGCTCAGAAGATTTTTAGCTAACTTCTAAAGTGGCAAGAGCCACAGGAACATGGAGAGGACTCTGGCAATAGGACAGCTGCCTCTATCTGCAGGGCTTTGGCATCTCCCAGAGTTTGGAGATTTTTCAGCCCACCTTACAGCTACCAGGACTCTCGCCTGTCATCCCAGGGAAAGGCCTGCCTCCTGCACAGCTTGGGGTGCAGCTGGTCACTGGCTCTAGAGTGCTCCTGCCTTCCAGCAGCAGCTCAGTGGTTGTGAAGGGAAGGCTCAGACCAGAAGGCTGCAGATGTTTCTGGAGCTAAGGGACACAGAGCCACGTCTACTGGTAGTTTCTGAGGAAAGTGCACAGGAGAAAAATGAGTTCAAATACTGAAAATGACTCAGTGTGGTTGATTCAACTACTCTGCAGTTATAAAAGCCAGGTGTAAGCGGCTGCAATTATAATTCTCCCAGAAGGCAGTTCCACGTACATGGCTGTGCGCTTTCAAGTTTGTTTGTGTCTTTATTGCCTGGTTTTCGCTTGGCTAAGAACAGGAGAGGATGGACAGTTCTGCAGGGTTTTAACTTAAATGAAGGCTCTGCTGTAGATACAGGGCTTCTGGAGGCTGGGTACAACTAATGGCGGCACATACCATATACACAAAGCAGTGCTACCTGACAACTGAAAGAATAGCTTAAGAAATGACCCTGCTAACTGCCATCCCTCCTTTCCTCCTCCTTCTCCCTCTAGCAGCATGATGATATACATTGCAGGGTTATTTCACTCCTCACATGAACCTGTGACTTATCCCTGAGGCATGCTATAATCACTGAGAAATGTGCTCCCTGTCACATCTTATTGCTTAATTATGGCTCTATTTTAGGCTCCTAGAGCCATTTGGCTTGGCAAGACCTCTCTTATGTGTGACTTTGAACATGCATCCATGTTGAGTTATCCTTGAGTTCACACCCATCTGCTCCATTCCCATCTTGTTCTGGCTTGGGCAGTAATTATTGCCCCCTGGTTCAGCAATGCCTTGAATCATGGCAATGAGCCTTTACAGTTTCGCTATGCTGCACCTAAGAAGATATTATCAATCCTTTGTCAGAAAGGCATGTGCTTAAAGTTAATTTTCCCAATACTTGAAGTTTGTTTTTTGTTCTTGTTTCTTTTTTCTTTTTTCACTGATAAATCCCGGTGGGCCCACTGTTTTAAATCAGTGACATGGAAAAACTTCCCCATTTTCCAATTTACTCTTGCTCTGCTGACTACATTTTTTTTTTTAACTCAAAATCTGGACATATTGTCTAATAGAGGTTTTGTTGTTGTTTGGGTTGTATGTATTGTTCCCCAGGGCTAACAGCAAACTGGAAGGCATGGCAGGTCCTGGGTACAGTCTTAGATTGCAAACCAACTGGACAGAATATTTACAATTAAAAGTGTTGGAAAATTCTAGGACTTCTGGAGGATGTGTCCATGTTCAATGTTCCTACCGTTTATTCTGTCCTCTCATTTATAAGACATTTGTTTTAAGAGTGTCAATCTTAGTCCTTCAAGTAGACTAGAAGCTTCTTAGAGACAAAAGGCACAGATCCTACCTACCTCTCGCAGAGCTCTGCCCATGTATGTAGCTCTATCCAGTTGTTTGATCAATTGCATAGGGATGATGTTGCATTTTTAAGACAGCTGTTTGGGATTAGGAGCTTGCAAAAGTGGCCTGACATTAAGGTGAAGGTAGACTGGAAATCAGTGTCCTGCTCCATCCCTCCAGAGAGTAGTTCAAGTCAGGCCTGGGGTAGATCTATGTTGTGAAGGGGTATAATTACCCCGCTCCAGAGTGGCCCCAGGTCTTGTCTGGCAGACTGAGTTATATCTATCAGGGCCTTTTGAAATGCTGACTTGGCTCCTTAGAAATACAAAACCCAAAACATCATTTATAAAGGTCACCGGGAATGGCCTGGGTCAGAATAACTGGAGTCCAGTTTTGTGCTGATGCCTCAGAAGAGGAAGTTGCTGAATACTGAGATAAAGCTCCTTGAGAGTACCGTGTTGCCAAATCCAAACAAAGAGCAAGAGAGGTTTACAGCTGAGTTTTTACTCTATAATTCAAATGCCAATCCAGCAATGAAATTGGTTCTAGGAATTCCAGTCAGATTTTTATCATCTGACTTGGAAACCAGCTGTGCTCTTAGTGAGTACGAAGATTTACTACCTGCAATTGCTATAATTCAGTCAGCAGAATTATGCAGAGGTGAAAAATTTGAGAAAAACTCCTTATTTTAAATGCAACACAAATCGTGTTTTAAGAAATTCTTCTTCTCTGATACTGATAACAATGGCTCTAATTTAAAGAAAGGAGTAGGGAGTCCAAATACAAGAACTCCTAAGTTTGGGAATTCAGTTTTTTCTTGAGTACGCGAGCAAAAATTACTACAATTTGGTAAAGACCATCTTTTACGCAGAGCAGGTGAGAAAACACAAAGTAGTTAACTCCTCAATTACAGAGCACATCAGGAGCCCACCAACCTCACCATCCAATTCCTTGAGAACGGGAACAGAATGGGAATTTAACTCTAAGGACAGCTCTGCAAAGTGGCCCAATAAACTCATGGCAGCTATTCTGAACCAATCATTTCCTTCGCAGAAACTAACAATTACTGTGGATTTGTGAATCCATATATCAAAAGTCTCTTGAATGTGTTTTATGATTTTAAAAGCCATCAGGGCGATCCTGGAGAAGTCAGTGCATATGGTCCTCATACCGCGGAGCCCCGCGTCCCTTCCGTTTGCTCATGCCCCTCTTACATGTGGGCCACAGCTGCCTTGCACAAAACTGATGCAGCAGAACTTTGTCATGTAGATCATCACCTGAGCCCTCGGATACCACCCTGGGAAAGCCAAGCAAGGTAAGTTTTCCATAATAATGGTTTCAATGGCCCACGGATCAACCGATGTGAAAGCATTTCCCATGCACAAACACAACCCCTGAATGGGTTCTACAACAACATTTTCAAGAGGGAAGAGATACATCAAGAGTTTAGAACTGCACTTGTTGTTTGCTGATTTATTAATGATGGCCATTCTGACAGGTGTGAGGTAATATCTCATTGTGGTTTTAATTTGCATCTCTCTGATGGCTAGTGATGTTGCACATCTTTCATATGTCTATAGGCCCTCTGTATGCCCTCCTTGCAGAAGTGTCTGTTCAGGTCCTTTGCCCATTTTTTAATTGGGTTGTTTGTCTTCCTGGTGATGAGTTGTATGTTCTTTATGTATTTTGGAGATCAAACCTTTATCCGATGTATCATTGGCAAATGTGTTTTCCCATACGGTTGGTTCCCTTTTCTTTTTGATGATGAACCCTAGTGCACTGTTAGTGGGCATGCAGAGTGGTGCAGTCACTGTGGAGAGCAGTTATGGAGTTTCCTTGAAAAACTAAAAATGGAACTGCCTTTTGAACCAGTAATTCCACTGCTGGCAATATACCCTAACAATCCCAAAGCACCAATTCAAAAGAACTTACCCACCCCTATGTTCATAGCAGTGTTATTTACAATTGCCGAGTGCTGGAAACAGCCCAAGTGCCCATCGGTAAATGAGTGGATCAAAAAACTGTGGTACATTTACACAGTGGAATATTATGCAGCAAAAGAAATTTTGTGACAGCATGGATGGAACTGGAGAATATTATGCTAAGTGAAATAAGTCGGTTGGTATAAAATAAATACCATATGATCTCACCTATAAGAGGAATGTAATGAACAAAATAAACTAACGAACAAAATAGAACCACAGGCATGGAAACATGGAACAGAGGCAGGAGGGGAATAATGGTAGAAAGAAGGGGAAGGGGAAAAAACGCTGAGATTTGCTTTAATAAAAAAGTTTAGAACTGCAACTTTACTATTGCTTTAAGTTCAAAGTGAGCTGGTCAGCCAACGTCATGTAAATGGAATCTCTGGCTCAAATTCCTCATGTGGAAAATAAGATAATTACATCAGATGATCTGTGAGGTTCCATCCATGTCACTTACGTCCTGGTTCTCACTTCCCCATACACCTTATGTGATAACTTTTTTAAAAGGATTTTATTTAGTTATTTTTAGAGAGGGGAAGGGAGGAAGACAGAGACAGCAGTATCAATATTTGGTTTCATCTGATATGTGGCCCCCACTGGGGACCTGGCTCACAACCCAGGCATGTGTCCTGACTGGGAATTGAACCAGCGACCCTTTGGTTTGCAGCCCTCGCTCAATCCACTGAGCTACACCAGCCAGGGCTGGTAACTTCTTAGTCTTACACTGACTATTCGATTGTACCTATCTGTATTTGGCCAGTATTACAGAACCTTGTTTAGTGATGAATTTTCCCTAATAGAGGTTCAGGCAAAAGTAGGTGATACCACATGGAGATTCAGGATGCATTACTGCCACACACTGCTCAAGAATATATGCTTTAAAAAAAAAAACAGGAATACATACTAAGCTGTGGAAATTTTTTTGAAAGATAAATGAGAGACCACATTATGAGTGCATCAGACTTGTTTATTCCTTAGAAAAATAGGGGCACATTGGGCAATGAAGCTTTCGGTGTTTACGTATGTCACTCATACATAAAAACACCACTACCTATACAAATGCCTCTGTTTAGAGAAGTCAGTGATGGAAGCTAGATTTCTAGCCAATGACATCATATAAAAATACAGGGCTCATCCACATTACTAGAAAATAATATTCTCAAACTCATTAAAAAAATCTTTTTCAGAGATTACTATGGATACAATATTATATTTGTCTTTATCCTCTTTTATTTCTATTTAAGACTTAAAATGCATGACTTTACTGTTTGGAATTTCTAATGAATCAGAATTGAATGTCATATTCACAGATTTTGTGACAAAATTATAATACTTATTTGCACATTCACATACAGCACAATAATGGTCAAGTATTAGTGATGATAATAAACTACTAAAGCAGTAAGAAAATCATCATTTTAACAATTTAAATGCTTTATGAGAGGATAATTTATATGACATATAAAATATATATTTACAGGAAATGTTAGAAAGTGTTAATTTTTTTCATAATAAAATGTAGCAAGATTTTATTATTTTCAGCCTCACCATACAAATGCTTTGTCTAATTTGACCAGTCAATGTGCTGATTAAAGAGACATTATGTTAATAGTAAAATTATACATATGACATATTTGTATGTATGTTTGTGTGTGTCAACTAATCAAAACTCAGGTTGTAAACTAAAGCCACTAATCAAAACTCAGGTTGTAAACTAAAGCCACTTAAAAGGCAAACTGAATACAACAGTAATGTTAGCTTAAGTTGTCCAGTAATTGTGAAGTTGTGTTTGCAGTTCTAGTATGATCCAAAGAGATAATAATCTAGGAAGATCTAAATACTACTTTTTTGTTTCTTGTTCTCTTTTTCACGTTTAATTTTTGTGTCTCTTTACTGATAACATACAATGGGATTCTCAGTCTCAGCATTTCTCCCAGAAGTTAAATGATTTTGATGAGGTGTTATCATTTTTCATTTTATTTTTCTTTATTTATCTGGTCTAAAAACACTCATGGCCATGTAGTTTTTCTTCTACCCTTTTAAGTCACTTGGTTTTACCCAAAATAAGGGTACACTAAGGGAAATGGACCAACATTAGGGTGAACTATGCCCTTATGCATAAAATATCATCATTTGAGTCTTTGGAATGGCTAAACATGTTATCATAAAACTAATCACAGATTCAAAAATTAACATTGTTTTAAAGAGGCCTTCACCAGAGGTCACAGCAGAACTGCAACAGAAAGTTTACTGAACACTACATCAGTTGAAAGCAAAAGACACAGGCACTTCACGTGCTCGGAGCAGCTGAGTCGTCGTTCACAGTTGTTTTCGCCTCCTGAGTTGGGTGGTCTGGAGTGCGCAGGGGAACGCTCTTGGAATTTTCACACTGTCCGTCTACCTTTGGGGAAGCAGCTGGTGCCTGATGCTTTTTGTTCTGAGCAGATCCTAAAGCCACACTCTCCCCAGAAGGCTGAAATGGTCTCTCTCCACGGCCCTTCTGTTTCCCTGCTTCTGTCTCTTGTTCATGCAGAAATCTCTCTACCTCCACGTCAAGCTCCAAAGACGTGTCATCAGCTTGGACATCCAGCTGCTGCATCAGCTCCTCCAACTTCTTGGCCTTGCGGAGCTCATTTTGCTGTATGATCGTACAGAGGTGTTCGGTGAGCTGCTCTTTAATATCAGTCTTGCGTTGTAGGTCGAGCTTGGCTGTAACATACTCTGCTTCCACCCTGTCAAACCGCTTCCTGTAGGGACAGGTACAAAGAGGGTTCATTAGGTCTCCACTGCAGAAAGGAGGGCTGAGAAGCAACAATTAAACTCCAGAATTTAGAAACAATATATAACAAAGGTATGGCTATTAAGGCTTTATGAACTCTTGTCTACACATTAGGACAAACTAGGCTGATGCTGTGGAAACTTTGACCACATCCACACTTGGAATCTCCTATTTTAACGACATTCGTCCGCACTCATTTCCCCCTTCCAAGGTGGTACTTCAATGATAGCAGGCTAAGAGGGCTAATCCAGTGGTAGGCAAGCTCTGAGGGGGAAAGCCCTGATCTGCAGTGTTTGTAGATTTCTGTGGTGTCAATACCACCACCATGGCCAGTTTCAAGCTACCAATGTGACTGAATGCAGAACTGGGAAAAGATGCACCAAATCTGCTCTCATGACCCAGTAGAAGCTAGCTCCAGCACACATCTGGTTAAGTTTGTGAGTGGTGGAACAGGAAGAGATGGAGAAAGTAGAAAAATCAGTATCTCTGTTATTTAAGTTAAATTTACTGGGGTAACATTGGTTAATAATCACATTACATAATACAGCTGTGTACTTGTATCGAATGCTCACCACTGGAAGTTTAGTCTTTCTGTCACCTTGTATTTGAACCCCATGACCCTTTCTGCCTCCATCTTTCTTCTCTGACGGTAAATAGCATTCTGTCTACAGCTGAGTTTTGTTTCGCTTGTTTGTTGGTTGCTCTTTTATACCCCACATAGAGTGAAAGCACACAATTCTTGTCCTTTCTGTCTGACTTATTTCACTTAGTGTACTTTTGAGATCCATTCAAGTTGTTGCATATAGTAATACTTCATATTTTTAATGACTGGGTACTATTCCGCTTATATATGTACCACATATGCTTTATCTAATCATCCAACTGAAGTTGTTTTCATGTCTTGACTATTGTGAATAAAGCTGCAATGATCACAGGGGGACACATAGCTTTAGCAGTAAGTATTCTCAAAAATTTGGGGATAGGTACCCAAAAAAAGGATCGCTGGGGTCATAAGGCAGCTCTGTTCAGTTTTTGAGAAACCTCTGGAGCGGAGGTTTCCGCGGTGGCTGCACCAACCTATGTTCCCACCAGGAGCATACAAAGGTTCCCTCTTCAAATCTTCTCCAATCCTGTTCTTTCTTGTCGTATTGGTAAGAGCCATTTTAACAGGTTCGAGGTGGTATCTCATTGTGGTTTTGATTTGCCTTTTCCTTGTAACTAGAGAGGTTGAGCATCTTTTCATATATCTGTTGGCCATCTGTATGTCTTCCTTGGAAAAGTGTCTATTCAGGTCTCCTGCTCATTTTTAACTGGGTTTGTTGTTGTTGAGAAATCTCTATCTCTTGATTAATGGGTTAGAAAAGGAAAACTCTTGTGGAGAAGGACAAGGACAGTGATCTCTGGGGTGTGGGGATCAGAACACTGAGTGGCGAGTGGGAAGGATCTGATGGGGAGCCACAGCTGGTGGCCACATTGGGCTCAGCACGACGGGAGAGCCGCAGCGCTCTACAGAAACTTCGGTGTCTGCACGGATGAGGACAGTCTCTGATGTGATGATGTGCCCGTGAGGCTGCCTCTCGTCGCCTCGAATGACCTGCTTTTTACCTGAGCGGGCTTGCCTGGGCCTCTGCTCTTCACAGAGCTCCCAGTGCCAGGCCACCCCGTGAGCCCTCAGTTAGCCTGAGGATTAAATGTTCTCTGGAGTTGGTAGTTTATCTCCATTACAATCAGAGATGCCTCCATTCTAATCAGAGACGCCTCCGGTCAGCATCATGAGACCAAATGCAGAAGACGCCTGTGGAAGGGGTCAGAGCCTAGGCATGCAACGACTAAGATGCTGGTGTAGTGACCCCAGGTAGTTTCTTCATCCGAGTGTTCCTTTATCTGTAGAACGGTAACGAGAATAGCACTTCCTCGGAGCGTAAAGAATTACATCATGTAACTGGGGCAAGTGTCTGGCCCAGTGCTGGCAGGTCCTCAAGAAACAGAACTTCTCCTCCAGAGCACCAGGATCAAAAAGCACCATCAGTGTATCGCTAAACACATATCTAAAACAAAAATTATGTAAGCGTCTGGGGTTTATACTTGAGAGCTCTTACATAGCATTCATTTATCATATTTCCTTTTTTTGACTATCATCTAGAAAGTGTAAGAACGAGAAAACTATGTGTTTTCTCATTACCCTCGAGGTTAAAAGAACTGTTATAAAAGAGCTCTGCTGGGTGCTTGGGTCCTGTATTTCCATGCTGTACAACACATCCTGTGTGTGAATGTTCTGGCATCAAGCTTAAGAGCTCTTACAACACCTGCTATAGGTACGTGAATACGTACCCCTTTTACCCCCAACCCAACCCCCTTCTCTGCACGTCTGTGGTCTCCCTCAGCCAGCCAAAGTCGGGTAGAAAAGATTTACTGACTGGGCTCATGAATGCTGAACTGAAATTAAGATTTGCAAAGAGGTCCCTAGGTTTCCACTGATCTTTCACTCTGGATAAATCACTGGAGATTCTGCATTTTGTTTATTTATTTAAGTCCTCCCGGCCAGAAACATGAATATATATTCTTGTACAAAGTGATTTATGTTTAGAATACTGATTATTCTTGCAAACTGCACTCTGGGCCAGGGTCAGGTGGATGCACCGAATCAGGGCGGTGGCACACTCTGGCCCAGAAGAGTAAGCGCATTGTACACAATACAAAAAGAAACTGAACTGCAATGTAGTTAAAGAATTATTTTGTTATTCTAAAGGGACGCTGAATGATTTAATGAATATTATTTACAGGATTCTAGAAACTCTCTTGGTTTGGGTTTCCCTGAAATTAAAAAACAAAACAAACAAACAAACAAACAAAACCCCGCCCAAACTCAATCATTTACCCTTGGCATGCCATTAGGTCCCATGGATCCACTTTTAGTTCTTCAGTTCCTTTTATGAGCAATTATAACTGTCTGTAAGGATCAATAAATGATTTTTTTATCCTTTCTTAGAAGTCTCCAGTGAACAAAGAGAAAATTTACTTATATTTTATAAAGTAGACTGAAACTAATCATAATTTGCAATTATTACATGAGTCTACTGGATTCTTTTATAAATCTAAGGCACATTATTGGATCATTGAGATACATTTTTCATGTATCTTGACACATTTTGCCATTTCACCACCCTAGGAAGTATTTCCTCGTTACTCACCAATTATTCCCATTAATGCTAAAAAATTAAAATAGTAAGAAAAAGGGGAATGATGAAATGATCTAAAAGGATGATGATATAATGAAATAAATCATCGTTTAATTTCCTTACTGTGTTGTCCAAAGTATTACATCACCTTTCAAGAAGGTATGAAAGACTGGAAACCCTCTATCTATAATCTGTTCTCAGCTTTCACTGAACACAGTTGAGAATTAATATTTTTAAAAAATTTTCTGTCCTAATGGCAAAGTAGAGAAAATTGACAGATGAAAACATTTTGCAGTTATTACACAAATCAAAAGGTAAATGTGGGAGGCTAACAAATGACACCCAGAGATACTCACTTCCTCACCCCCAGCACCTTGAAGGAAGAGTGACCCTCGATGTCACACACTGCTTTCAGGGAAATGCAAGTCAATTTCCGCTGTTCTAAGACCCCCATCTGTGGTGACTCGTTACAGCGGCCCTGGGAAACCGACACCAATGCAGACACACACTGTCCAGATTCGAGATTGAAACTGGCCATGAGAGCTCAGCACACCAGTCTTCAGAAAAACACACCCAAGATGAATTTTCTCAACTCAAGAATCAATCAGTGAAGAGAGGATAAAAAGAAAATGTTATTTGCGTAGTTAATAACTTCAATAGAAAGAACTTAACCACTTGGTATTTTACAAGTATCTGGACTGTCTTGTAGTGCCACATTCTTTAGGCTTTTTATAAGTTTTGGAGTCAAACAGTATTCGATACAAAGCAGTTTGCAATGTTTATGTTTGCATTACAACTTTCCATACAGGTTTTCCCCACAATCCCTTTTATTCTTCTGTGAATTACTCATAGAATGACTTAGAATATGTATGCACATACCTGTGCATATGTGCGTGTGTGCTTGTGTGGGGGGCAGTGTCTATTAAACATGGATGGCAAGCAGTGATAACTGTTCTTCTCGGGACATGGAGGGTTAAAGGAATGTTCTACATGCAGCCGCTCTGAGCTTTACAAGCTGGTCTGCACAGCATATGCCGCTCTGTCATCGTCGCTGCCAACAGCAGCGGAGGCAGCAGCTCTGAAGCTGGCTCGTGCGAGTGCTGGTCTCCGTGGGGCTGTGTGCCCCGACATTGGTCTACAGAAGCCTGTTTTCCACAGAACTCCAGAACCTCTTGTGGACACAGCACTGTCCCAGGCCTATATAACTATATTTTTTTTAAAAATCAAGGCAATCTCCCACAGAAATGGACTATCCCGGAGATCAGAAGAAATCTAGACCAGAATGTTGTATCACCAACCTATAATTTCTCAATAACCAGACACAAATTCAGAAAATTTAATCTTTTGCATAAGTAAAATATGATGCTGGTCCTAATCACAACTGCCTATGAAATTTTTAAAAACAGCCTCACACATGCAATACAGATATTCACATACCACGATGTCAATATCAGTACCATGAGAAATTGTCATTTTTAGCTTGCAGTATAAAAAATTTTACATGGTAAATTTTTTAATATGTAAGAATTAACTAAAATTTCATTACAAATATTTCTATATTATGAGACTTTTCCTCCTTTAACCAGTAATTCCACCTTCTCTGTGGTTCTCTGAAGGCTAAAACTATGACATTTTTAACATACAATTGTTTGATGGACAAAGGCATCCTTCTCCAGCCTCTTCTAGGATGGAATTAAAACAATCAGATGATGTTTCTGTTGAGGTATCCAGAGTAATATGAATTATCCATAGAAAGGGCTATAACAGCAAAAAAAAAAAAAAAAAAAAAAAAAAAAAAAAAAAAAAAAAAAAAAAAGAAAAAAGAAAAAAAAAGAAAGTTCCTCTGGCAACCTTAACTTACAGAGAATAAAATGTGCTAAACATCTAGGCTTACTTTAATCTTAATAAAATCTCGGCCACCTCCTTAATGACCTTATTAGTAGAAATCTGGAACCTCTAGTTATCAGCTACTGATGGCATTAATTTAGGCAACCCATTAAGTCTAACAGCGTATGGTCAAGCAACAATTACAAAAATCACAAGGACACCACAAACTCTTTCTTAAACAATAAACAGTGAATTAAAAACCACAATCAAGCATTTCCGCTTTATTAAATTGTTATATAAACATTCTGATGCTGCGGTTCACCCTGGACTAATGAGGCATTCTGATTGATTTCTAGTGTTGCAGAGAAAGATGCAGAGCCGAGTCATTAACACGGCATTCCCTCGTGAAAAAAGACGAACCAGGATGATTAAAGCAATGTTGAAAGGACTGAAAACCCTGAAAATTGGACTTAATTTTTTGCCTTTTTATCTGCTTGCAAAGTTCATGTAATTCTTTACATGTGTTAGTTAATTTAAAAACTACTCCATGATGATTTTTTCTCTTAAAAAATGCCAATGGCTGAAAGCAAGGAAACACGTGATAGTGAACTATTTACACAGAATATAATCGAAAAGAAAAAACTTAAAGCTTTCAAGACAGATTGGTATTTTCTTTAAAGTACTCATAGACTTTAAAAAATAAACTAGATCTCTCTTTTATGAAAACTGAAATGAGAACGAGGCTAATCCCTAAGGAGCATCTCAGACAATCCAAATTTCTTAAGAGAAAGAGCAGAGACTTAGTGTTAGAATTGTGGTTTGGGGGCAAGTCTTTCAGATATTCGCAGGGTCCCAAACGTTAGATACCTGATGCATTGGCAGGAAAGACTCAGATGCAGATAAACAATGGAAGAGATGCTCTAATGGGAACATGAATGGTACGTGAAGGGAGACTTCATGAAGAGGAGACACACCCGATGCTCCTCCCGTAACGAGAGTAAACACAGCACCCGATGTGCTTGTCATGAGGTGGCAATGATGCACTAAATGGTGCTGACCCTGCCAGCAACAAACTTTAATTGAACTGAACTGCTTGTTCAGAATCCAATTTCCCCAACTCACCGAGCATTGGAATAGTCCAGACTGGCCTGGTCAATCCGGTTCCTGAGGATTCCTATGTCCGCTGATACCATGTCATCCAAAGCCTGCAACTCCTTCTGGACCCGCTTCAGTTTCAGGGTCTCTGCCTGAGTTCTTTTAGACCTGGAAGAGCACGAACATGAATGGAAAAAGAAAAACATTTTAAAACCATGCATCCACACAGTGTAAGTGAAAAAATAGCAAGCTACCATATATACAATATGAATATAATGTATAATTTTTTTAAATTAGAAAAAAGAAAAATTGAAATCAAATGCTGGCAACATTTTGGTACATCTCTAAGATGGCGTTTGCACGTCCTTTCCTTATTATTTCAAGTTTTCTATTAGTAGATATGATTTTCATACATGAGGGGAAAAGACTTAAAAATAATAAATAGTTCACTCACAGGTCTGTATTCATTCCATAAGGACAAGAATAAGCTCTAAAAGAATATACCTGTATTTTCTTTACATTGGAGCGTCATTGAACATAACTTTCCAAATCTCTAGTCTTAAATTCTTTTCACTAAACCAACATTTTCCTTTGTTTGATAACCTAGTGGACACCAAGAACAGAGGCCTACATCAAACACCATTTCTTTATGTCAAAAAACATCTATTTGGTTTTAACTTCCATGGGACTCATTTTCCCAAACTTTTATTCCTTTGATTCCTGTTCTTTAGGCAAAACTACAGGTCCTCAAAATTTTTCTTCATGGAGCTCAAAATCAAGCCCTTTTTTTTGTTTAAAAGCACATCCAACCTCACCATCTCAGTCCCCTCATCACTCCCAAGTATAATATGCACTTAGAAACAGAATAAACAAAGGCAAAAGCCAACCTTTAATCATGATTTCACTCATTTCAAAATTTCACATAAATTCTCACAGGAGAATGAAATTCCCACATAAAACCACTACACTGCAACTTACAGTCTCCTGATCTCCACTCCATTCATGCACTTATCCTTGTTTTCTGCCTCTAAAAGTTAATAGTGTTACTTTTACTACAAGTACTATACTTCACTGTCCACCTATTAGTAATCTAATCAGCTTACATCAGTGCTTTCTGTCTTACATGAAAAACACATACAGGACACATGCTAAGCCTGTAAATTTTTTGGTCAAATCCCCAGTAAAAGCCTCTAGAACCTCCTCCATATTGAAGACTACTAACATGCTTTCCAATAATCACTTTTCAGTAATCATGGTTTTTTCCCCCCTTGAAACATAAATTCAGTAAGTAGTATTATTTCCTAAGCTTCATGAAAGATTAAGGTAAACCAGCAGGAGGAAAAATCATTTTCTAATACATACTGTGTCTGCTGAAGAGATACAGTATGTATTTGAATTACTCTTCTACCTGCCCGCCTGTCTCTCTGTCCGTATTCCTGCCCCTCCCCAACACTACATCAGTTCCACTCAGCAACTGTTTTGCCAGACTTTTCTGGCAATCTAAAAAGAAAATGCCACTGAATACTTGCTTGCATTTAGTTCTCGGGCTGTCAGTCGCTGCTTCATTGACTAAGCTGGGCTGCCTAGGGCCTCCTCAGGAAGGGTGGTGAGGGACAGGACAGTGGTTCAAATGGGACTGTCACTGTTCAGGGCCAGCACAACGCAGGAAAGGAAAGGGGATTGTGGACACACTGCCATTGGGAGGTGAGAACTGCACAGTGCAGGACAGTGCACACCAGTGACCCAAGCTGTCGATGAGAGGTTACCTTATATCACACACTCTTCTGTCAGTGAGGGCAGGGTGAATTATTTAAGAAAAACATCCTTAGCAAACACAAGATTTGGGGGAGTGTAAGTCACTTATATGGAACAATCTTACTCTTCTACATGTTAGGTGACAAAGGCCCCTAAGTATCAAGATGAAAACTTGCATTGGTGGTTAATTTACTTGCACTGTACTGATAGTTACGCTCCCTTATGAATACGCAGATGGTTAAAACTGAAAACACTGATGTTGATCCTAAGTTGTAATTGTATGGGTGTCAATAAATTTGTTACGATCTATGGTTAAAAAGTCCTCCCTACTAAATTAACACCAGAATGTCAGTATAATTTATAAAGCATAATTTGTTTAGTTACCCTAAAAAATAATGGGTATCAAGAAAATGTCAGTCTACTAGAATCAACATGGGAAAATACAAATATAAAACATGATAGAGCTGACCACACATTGCAAACAACCTTTCCTGGTTCAGGTGCCTCACCTTTCCGCAATAGCTTTAGCCAAAAGAGCTTTCTTACGTTTATTTTTCTCTTCCATTAGCCGTTGTTCTTGTTGGAGGAATTCCCAGCGAGACTTTTCTTGCCTAGGGAGCAAAAAGTATAAAAGTGAGTTTCTGAAACCTCACCCCACACCTTACCAGTCTCAGTCCCCTCTGCATAAAATTTAATCAGCCAGATTATGTATGTATTTTTTAAAGTCCTGTTAAAAGGAACCCATCTGCAGCTCATTATTTTGTTCTAATAGAAACAAAGACTATGATTTGAAGTAAAGAAGGCTTACATAAATTGGCCCTTTGAAATCCATTATATGTATATAACCTAGGAACCCACAAACTGGAAGCCAGAATAGTGTGGCATTTTTTAGAAGTACAAAGAAACTTGTGTAAGTTAATTATGTATTATATGCAAAATGGGAAGTAAAATAAATAGGTCTGTGGCTAATGTCATATCTTTCAAAGTTCTTTTAAAAATCATTTTAATGATTTAATCATTAAGTCACTTTATATTCTCCATTCTTAGGCACATGGAACATATTTATAATAGTTGCTTAAATATTCTTTGCCTGGTAATTCCCATCGTTTGTGCGTCTGTTTCTTTTGATGACTTTCTTCCTGGTTATGTATCACAATTTCCTGCTTCTTTGTATGCCCAGAATTTTTTTTATTTTTCTCCAGATTGTGCATTTATTTTTAAATTTTTACAAAAGATTTTCAATTACAGTTGGCATACAATATTATATTAACTTCAGGTGCATAGCAGTAGGCATTTATATAACTTACAAAGTCATCACCCTGATAAATTTAGTACCCATCTGACATCATATATAGTTATTACAATGTTATTGACTAATATCCCCTATGCTGTATTTTACATTCCTGGGACTATTTTTATAACCACCAATTTGTACTTCTTAATCTTTTCATCTTTTTTACCCTTTCCCTCAAACCTCCTCCCATCTGGCAACCATCAATTCGTTTTCTGTTATCTATGAGTTTATTTCTGTTGTTTGCTCACTTGTTTTGAGATTCCCCATTTAAGCAAAATCACATGGTTATCTGTTTTTCTGTCTGCCTTATTTCAGTTGGCATAATACCTTCTAGGTCCATCCACATTGTTGCAAATGGATGAGCAATATTTTACTGTGTATGTACCACTCTTCTTTATCCATTCTACCGATTGCTTCCGTATCTTGGGTACTATAAATAATGCTGCAGTGAACATGGGTGTGGACATGTCTTTTCATGTGAGAGTTCTGGATTTCTTGGGTAAGTACTTGGAAATGGAATTTCTGGGCCATATTGTAGTTCTATTTTTATTGGTCAGGAATCTCCCCTTTTCGAGAGTGGATGAACCAATTTACAATTCCACCAACAGTGCATGCAGGTTCACTTTTCTCCACATCCTCACCAATACCTGTTATTTCTTATCTTATTGATAACAGCCATTCTAACAGGTGAGGTGTTATTTCATTGTGACCTCAATTTGCATTTCCCTGACCATTAGTGATGTTAAGCATCTTTTCACATGTCCATCTCGTCCTTCTGTACATCCTCCTTGGAGAAATGTGTACTGAGACCCTCTGCCGACTTTATAATTGGATTTTTAAAAAAATATTAAGTTGTATGAGTTACTGATATACACTGGATATTAACCCCTTAAAAATATTAAGTTGTATGAGTTACTGATATACACTGGATATTAACCTATAAGGGATATTAACCCCTTATACACTGGATGTACCATTGGCAAATATCTTCTCTTATTCAATAGGTTGGCTTTTTGTTGATGATTTCCTTTGCTGTGCGAAAACTTTGTTTGATGTAGTCTCATTTTTTTTCCTTGCCCAAAAAGACATATCCAAAAAGATATATTACTAAGAGCGAAGTCAAAAAATTACTGACTGTTCTCTTCTAGGAGTTTTATGGTTTTGGGTCTTACATTGAAGTATTTAATCCATTTTGAATTTATTCTTGTATATGGTATAGGGAAGTGATTGAGTTTCACTCTTTTGCATGTCTATTTGTCCAGTTTTCCCAGAACGATTTATGGAAGAGACAGTCTTTTTTACATTGTATATTCTTGCTTTTCAACAAATACATATTTTATTTTTAGAGGAGGAAGGAGGAGAGAGTGAAACATCAATGTGTGGTTGCCTCTAGCATATCCCCTCACTGGGGACATGGCCTGCAACCCAGGCATGTGCCCCACCCAGGAAGTGAACTGGCAACCCTTCAGTTCACAGGCTGACACTCAGTCCATGGAGCCACACCAGCCAGGGCTATTCTTGCTTCTTTAGTAGCCTGTTATTTAGCCTTCATGTGTTTTTCAGTTTTATTCTTGTAATTAATTTCTAGTTCCGTATCATTGCAATCAGAGAAGATGCTTGGTATGATTTCAATCTTAAACTTATTCAGACTTGTTTTGTGGCCCAACACGTGGTCTATCCTGGATAATGTTCCACATGCACTTGAAAAGTATATTCTGCTGCTTTTGGATCAAATATCCTAAAACCATCAATGAAATCCATCTCATCTGACATCATTTAAGGCCACTGTTTCCTTGTTAATATTCTGCCTGGATGACATATCCATTGATACCAGTGGTGTGTTAAAGTCCCCTACTATTACTGTATTACTGTTCATCTCTCCCTTTATGTCCATCAAAATTTGCTTTATATACTTATGTTCTCCTGTTGGGTGTATAGGTATATTTATGAGAATTATATACTCTTGTTGGATGGACTTCTTTATCATTGAGATGCCCTTGTGTCTTGTTACAGACAAGGTTTTAAAGTCTATTTTGTCTGATATAATTATTGTTACCCCAAGTTTTCTTCATTTCCATGTGTATAAAGTTCTTTTTCTATGCCTTCACTTCCAGTCTGTGCATGTCTTTCAATCTGAAGTGAGTCTGTTGTAGGCAGTATGTGTACGGGTCTTGTTCTTTTATCCATTCAGCCACCCTATGTCCTTTGACTGGAGCACTTATTCTATTTACATTTAAAGTAATGATTGATAGGTATCGGTTACTGCCATTTTCTTGCCTTCTGATTGCTTTTGTAGTTCTTCTCTGTTCCTTTCTTATTCTCTTGCTCTCATTTTTTATGTTGATGACTTTCTAATGTTGTGTTCTGATTCCTCTTTTTTCTTGTATATTCTTTATATTTTGCTTTGTGGTTACCTCGTGATTCTTATATACCAAAGCATGTTTACAGCATTTTAAGTTGATGGTTGCTAAAGTTGTAACACATTCTAAAATCACTAAAACTTTTACTCTCCTCCTGTTATTGTCATTCTTTTTTACTTCTTTTGTGTTTGTTAATTGTAATTACACATGGTCTTTCTTAACCTTTGTACTAGCTTTATAGTTGGTTGACCCACTGCTTCTGCTAAGTGTTTGCCTTTGTCAGTGAGAATTTATTTCTTTCCTATATTTTCTTACTCTCATTTTTTTTTTTTCTACTTAAAAAAGTCCCTTTGACGTTTCTTGTAATACTGGTTTAGTGGTGGGAAATTCTTTCTCTCTCCATTGATTCTCAATGACAGACTTGCTGGGTAGGGCATTCTTTGCCTTTCATCACTTTGAATATTCCTGCCAATCCCTTCTGGCCTGCAACATTTCCGTTGAGAAGTCACCCAACAGTCTTACAGGAGTTCCCTGGTACATAACTGTTTTTCTCTTGCTACTTTTATGATTCTTTGTCTCTAACTTTTAGGATTGTAATTATGATGTGTCTTGCTGTGGGCCTCTTTGGGTTCATCTTGTTTGGGACTCTCCATGCTTCCTGGTCTTGTCTATTTCCTTCATTAGGTTAGAAAATTTTTCAGTCATTATTTCTTCAAACAGATTGTCAGTCCCTTGTTTTCTCTTTTCTCCTTCTGGTACCCATATGATGTGAATATTGACATACTTGATATAGTCCCACAGGTCCCTTAAAACTGTCCTCATTTTTTAAAAAATTCTTTTTTTCTATTCCAATTGGGTGTTTTTACTACATTGTCTTCCAGATTGCTGACTTGATCCTCTGCTTCATAAAATCTGCTATTGATTCCCTCTAATGTACTCTTCATTTCTGACTGGTTCTTTTTTATGGTTTCTGTTTACTTGTTGAGATTCTCACTGAGTTCATCTATTCTTCCCTTAAGTTCATGGAGCACCTTATAACCAGTGTTTTGAACTCTGTATCTGGTGGATTGCTTGTTTCCATTTTGTTAAGTTTTTTCTGAGGTTTTGTTCTACTCCTTCATTGGGACATGTCTGTCTCCTCACTTGCCTGGCTGTCTGTGTTTGTTTCTATGTATCAGGTAGAGCTGCTCTGTCTCCCAGTCATGGCAGGGTAGCCTTATGTAGTAGATGTCCTGTGGGGTGTAGTGGTGCAGTCTTCCTGTTCATCTGAGCCAGGTGCTCCAGGGATATTCTTTGTGTGGGGGTGTGTGCTCTCCTGCTGTAGTTGAGCCTTGATTGCTGCTGGCACATCAGTGGGTAGGACTGACTCTGAGGCTTACTTGCTATGAGGGCTAGCTGGGCTGTGGTGTCAGCTAAGTTTAACCTTCAGGTGTATCATTTGTGGAGTTGGTTGAGTAATGCTCTGGTGTAGTCTGAAGTTCGTCACTGGTTGTGTTGGTTGTGAAACTTCTTAGGAGGAGCTCCATTAGGCCAAGGTCAGCCTTCACTTGTACCTGGCTTGGGACCACCTGTTCCAAGCTACAAAGTGATCTGCAGTTGGTTGATGTGCTCAGCTTGGAGGTGCTATAGAGAGGCTATGCTGCAAACTGAGGCCACTGCCACTAGTGCCAAACTTGGGACCCCTTGGTGGATACCATGATGTGAGCTGAGTTCAGTCCCCATTTGTGCTAGGTTTGTGGCTGCTTGATTGAAAGTATGTTCTAAGTCAACACTGGCTGCAGCTTTTGCCAGGCGGGGGTCCTCTGAAGGGAGCTACAGTGCAAGTTGAGATCAATTTCCACTTGCTTCAGGCTTGGGCCACTTAGCAGGATGTACCGGGCATGCCAAAGACAGCTTCTGCTCTTTTGATTGTGGACATTTGAGGTTTTAAGAACGCTGACAGCCTGAGCAGAAGCAGCTGCTAGTGTGGGAAGCCTGCTGGAAGCTGCAAAGGCCAGGCATGTAAGCTGAGTGAGGTGAGGTCCCAGGGGTTTGCCAGAGCGGGTGGATGGTACTGTTAGGAGATAGTCGAGCCTGCATGCGCCATGCTTAACAAAGGAACAATGGCAACTGCCAGTGCTCTGTTCCCAGAGAGAGCTGCCCCCTGCTCCTCTAGTCCTCACCTGAAGCTGGCAAATTATTTCTTCCTTGCATATCCTGCTACTTTTCAAGCTGCTGACCCTGCAGGCTTACAGTAAGTGAGTCTGTGAGTGAGCAAGTCCATGTACAGATGCCTCAAGAAAGCTTGGGACTCCAGAAGCCCTCCGTCTCACTTGGGTACATCCCTGCTGATTTTCACAGCAAGAAGTTGTGGGGCTCCTCATCCCAGTACTGCTGCCCTGGGATGGAGAGCTGGTGCGGGGTTGGGACCCCTCACCTCTCAGTGGGGACCCCTCCACAGCCAAGATATCCCTCCTGATTCTTCTGAATTGCTACTCTGAGTGTGGGACCTGCCTGTTCCGCTTCTCTGCCCCTCCTACCAGCCTGTAGTGTCTTTTCTTTATCTCTTTAGTTACACGAGTTCTGTTCAACTAATTTTCAAGTAGTTCTCAAGGGTAATTGTTCTATAATTTAGTTGTAAGTCTGATGTAGTTGTGGGAGTAGGTGAGCACAGCATACACATAACTCTACATCTTGACCAGAAGTGACTCCAGAGTTTTCTATAATGAAAGTTTCCACCATGTAACATCCTTAGGACAATAACCAATTTCTAATTCATTCATTTTCTTTCAATTTGCTCACTTCTTTCCAGCTCTTAAATATTTTTAAACAGAGAGAAACACTATGAACTAAGAGTTGAATGCTAGGCTAAGGAAAAACTTCAAAGATCTGAAAACATGAATTGTCTTCCAATCTGTCAAATTCTGAAAGAAGTGTATTAAAGTGTCCTGAAAACTCATCAATGTGATGTCAACTCAAATTAAACAAGGTAATGACAAAGATATTTGTTCCTATTGTTGTCATTTTTTACAGCCATTATATGAAAAATCTCTTTCCCAGACCAAGTAAGCTCTTCTAACATGACCCTTTTCCCTCCATTCCTACAGCTGCACCTCAGTGCTGGCTGGCACTGGTCCTTCCTCATCTGTCCTTCTGCATGCACCTCCTCACCAGATGCCTGAGCCCCAGCTCACTGCCCACCCTCTCCCAAATGTTCTGCAACACAGACACCTGGATTCTGTCCCACCATTGTCCTGACCAGGGTCTGTTCCTGTAGAGGGCATGGTGGTGCACTACTGCTAGGAACTGGCTAGGCAGGGGTCCTCTACTTTTAAGTCCTTCACTTTCTTAATTATTTACTATTCGCTGGCCTATCCTTTCCCTCTTCCAGAGAAGTGAGAAGTCATCTCTGAGCATTCTTGGGAATACAGCTTTCCTTTTCCCTTCTTATAGCCTCAGAATTTCTCCTTTTCAACAACAGTTCCAGAGATTACATGTCTCCTGTGAAAATTCTCCCAAGTACCTAAGAATAATTTTCCTTATGACATTCAATCTAAATTGCCCAGCTCAGTGCAAACCCACCTCCCACTTGTCTCAGGCCTTTGCTGGTAAACTATACTTAAAGACATTTAAATGTACGCATTTGTTCAATGTCGGGCTCATGAGTCATGTAGCTTTGTGTCTCCTGTCAAAATAATTTCTTGGTTATAAACCCCATGGAGGTGGAAGTACTTTAAACTCACAGTACAGAATCTGGATCATCAGCGGTTAAAAAAATAGCTGAGATTAGAAAAAACTTGTAAACAGACAGACCCATAAAATGGAAAACAGAAACAAATACCACCCTTTCTTCCCTATGAGCAATAAACCTGTAGGAAACAAACAACATATTAAACAGATATTAAGGCATAAGTCATATAGTAAAAAATATCTGATTGTATGAATATACAAGTCATAGAATGGCAATTTTCACAAGGATGTGGCTAAATGCTGGAGGTGATTTAAACACAAACAATTTAATTAAGAATAAAAAGAAATCTAATGGTGCAAGTAAATTATCTAATTAGTACCCTCAATTTCCTACACTCTTTCCTTTGACCATCCCTACATGTCTCTTCACAAGTATTGTTTTCTGGGCCAATGAAGATGCAGTCTGGAAGGTGAAGAATGCATCAATTTGCAAAGGAGTACTACATATATAAAAAATGTTTCTGGGAAATGTAAAGGTCATAGACTTAGGATTCAGAGAGACTTTTTCGTCAGTCCCAACTTGACTGCATATTAGTTGTGTATCAGCTCTGGGAATACAACAGCTGTTCTAATCCCAAAATATAACTTATCTATAAAGTGAAAACAATGAACTAAATGACATTAAATATATAAAATGCCTAACACTTACTGGTTTATAATATATTTAGGTGGTAGCTATATTTCTGACAATTTATCACATTTCTAGGTTAGAATATAAAACATAAAATGTTAAAACTACATTTCTTCAAAGCCCAATGGGAAAAAAGGTAAAATGGAAAAAAATCTCATGGATATATAGACTTACTAACAATTCCACTTTCTTTTTCTCCGATTTGCTATCTGAAGGTAGAACCTCAGCACTTCTGTGACCGTCACAGGAATTTTCAAGTCCCAGTTCCCTTGGTTGACTTTCAACACCCTGTGGTTTCCCATCACCAATGGGAGAGGTGGGTGTAAGAGGACTAGGAGCAGTAAAAGGAGAAAAATGTGGCTTTTGATTTTTAAATCTCTGTTGTGGTGCCAAAAGCAGCTGCTCTGGAGGTAATGTGGCTGATCCATCTTGCAGTCCAAGTTTTTGGCTCTGCTCTTGGAGGGCTTTTTCTCGCTGAAGTTGTTGTCGACTTTTCTTCACAGGGGGACGCCGCTGTGGTTCAAAGAGGTCTATATAAAAAAGAAAAAGATGGAAAATTCCTCTGTGTGAATAGCAAATAATTATAATTTCTCTAAGAAAACAAAGGATTAATATTAAACTTTGATAATTCTTCAAGGTTTTCTCCCCTTCTCTGTCTTAAAAGCCCAGGGAAAAACAGCAATCTTCCTGCAGAGTTTCAATAGTTCTTCAATCATACTGTTAATATTTAACAAAAACTGTCCTAGCTTTCAACTTATCTTCAAGGAAATCCATTTGTCTGTGAGGAACACCTTAGGATACAAAGCAAAATTTCTTTTTCAATTTGATTTGACAATTATCAAAAGTATCAACTAATCTGACCAAGCTAGGTAGACAAATTGAATCCTCTGATATGTTTTAAATTTGATTTATGGTTGTGTCTGCTCTCCTGAAATAAATTTCAAATGAGCTTTACCTTTCTTAAATTTTAACAGATCTTAAGGCAATCTGATACACAGGAAAATGCCATACACAAAGTATTACTGAATGAAGTCTCTTGCTTCTAGGAATGTTAGTTTACCCTAAATTGTTCTCTCTCATCTTCCAGAACAGTCCAAGGTTATGTTCCCCAAAGTCTAGTTAGCTTTTAATCAATGTGTGCAAGCTGGCTTTAATAGCGGCCTCTTCAAAGCAATGGAGGAAGATAAAATGGTTCTTGAGAATTTTTTTAAAAAGAGTTATAAAGTGAATAATAATATTTATATTGACCTTCGAAGCAGTGCAAACTTATTACTTAAATTTTCCAAAGCAGAGTTAAAAGTTCTGGGGTCACAGTTCGAGTTGCTTTTGTTCAGCTTGGTAACCTGGGGCAAATCAATTAATTATTCCATACCTCAGTTTCCTCATCTGTCAAACTGGTTGAAAATTACCTGTTCCACCTAACTTATGGAGTTGGCATAAAGGTGAAATGGGATGGGTAATGAAAACATTTTTAAAAGACAGATGGCTATCTGAAGTGAAGTGTTATTATTGTTGATGTCAGCCAGAAACACAAAGCAGCCTCCTGCATCCTGGAAGAGGAGCTTGCTCTTGGCTACTCATCTTTACTCAGGCTGTCAGAAGAAAACATCACTGGGCGTGTTTATCTCCTAGTTATATTCACTAGCTGAATTACTGGTGCCTCTCAAACTTCAGCTTCCATTTTACACTTTGCATTCTCACAGAACCTACTTATGAGATTTATAACACTAATTTTTAAACTCTCAAGCAATAGACGAATCAGGCCACTTAAAAATAAAACACATGACAAAAAAAGTAAAAAACAAAAAAACCACCTCCTGAAGCTAATAAGCTATTATAGCAAGGTGGCAGAATACAAAACAAATATGACAAAGTCAATTACTTTTCTGTGTACCAGCAACGAATAAGTAGAATTTGAAATTAAAAACACAAATACCATCTACATTAGCACTCAAAAAATACTTAGATATAAATCTAACAAAATATGTACATAAGCTATATGAGGAAAACTACAAATCTCTGATGAATTAAATCAAGAAACTAAAAAAAAAAAGGAGATTCCACGTTCATGAGTAGGAAGACTCAATATTATTAAGATGTCAGTTCATCACGACTTGGTTTATAGATTTAAGGCAATCCCAATAAAAATCCCAGCAAATTATATTGTGGATACTGATAAACTGATTCTCAAGTTTATGTGAAGAAGCAAAAGACCCAGAATAGCCAATACAATACTGGAGAACAAAGCTGGAGGACTGACCCTATTTGACTTCAAGACTTACTGCAAAGCTACAGTAATCAAGACAGCAGGTATTAGTGAAAGACTAGGCAAATAGATCAATGAAACAGAAGAGAGGGCTCAGAAACAGGCTCACATAAATATTGTCAACTTCTCTGTGACAAAGGAGCAAAGGCAATACAATGGAGCAAATTCTTTTCAATGAATGGTCCTGGAACTAGACATCCACATGCAAAAAAAATAAAATAAAAAATAAATAAATCAGAAAAAGATCTTACAACCTTCACAAGTATTAACTCAAAATACATCATAGACCTAACTGTAAAACCCAAAACTACAAAATTCCTAGAATATAGGAGAAAACGTAGATGGCCTTGGTTGGGTATGGCAATGACTTTCAATACCAAAGGCACTATTCATGAAAATGATTGGCAAGCTGAACTTCATTAAAATTAAAAACTTCTGCACTGAAAAAGATAATGTCAAGGGAGTGAGAAGACAACTCACCAGACTGGGAGAAAATGATTTGGAACAGACACATCTGATAAAGGACTTGAATTTCTGTCAATCAGACTGGGTATGAAGTAAGGTTTCAGTATGTTCTTGATCTGCAATTCACTGCTATTGGTGGTGATAAGCATCTCTTCATATTTCCTTTTCTAAGAAATGTCTACTCAGGTCTTTTGTCAATTTTTCTTTGGCTTTTTGTATTTTCCATATATCAGCAACAACTGGAAAACATAAAGCACTGTGGCTGCACTGCTTTTATTTCTAATTTTTCAGTATGAAATAAGTGAAACGTCCAATAATATGTATGTCATGCACATACACAATCTACCCTGTATGGATTATAAAGAAGTAACAATACAGTAACAACCAATCAGCGCACCAAGCTTTGGACCCAGGGCCCCCTCTTCCTTACAGCGGGGTCCGGGTCCCTCTGAGGCTGCCCACCGCGGTGCCAGACAAACTGCCTGTGGAAGTCTTGGCCACGCAGACATTCCTTCCCTCTGAGCTGACTCATTGTTACTTCTTTAACAATACAGCTAAGTTTAGCAAATAAAACATAATTATAGTAAATATAACTGCCATTCAAGAAGAGAACATTACCCACTTATTTGAAATACACCAGATAATTGTATATATCCTGTCTTCTAAAGTCATATGACCTGTTTTTGCTAAATGAACTAGAAGTAGGAGTGACACCTGCCATTTACTGGTGAAAGTATTTTATTGCCAATGCTTAATTCTCAATCTTCTCCTCCTCTTGCCATGGTGAGCTCCTATAAGACAGCACCAGGGCATTGTGTAGAGTGACTACGTGGAGCAGAGGCACCTGCCAACTCATGTTAGTCGTAAAGCTGGAGTGAAAAATAAATCGATTATTTTAAACAATTGATATTTTAGAGCTATTTGTTACTGCAGCTTAACTTGGCTTAACCTGATTTCATAATTACCACTACCTTTGAAATTCTCTATGTATTTGCCACTCCTTGCTTCTCTACCATCCTGAATTTTGTGTTTCAGTCCCTAGATTTTCTTTACAGATTTTCTGTATTCCTAAAACACACCTGCCTGTGTGATTCTGACCTTCTCTAAAAGGTTATCAGACTATATATTCTCCTGCAACTTGCTCTATTCATACATTTTTTTTGAAAGTTATACATGTTAATTCACATGGCTATAGTTCATATATTTCCACTAGCTGCATAGTAGCCCACTGGGTGGTTATACCACAATTTATTTATCCACCTTGTTAACGAACATTTGGTTTATTCTCAGCTTTTCAATATTATAAAGAGTGTTGAGAACATTCTTGTTCTCCACCAATGCACATATGGGTTTCTCTAGTTATTGTCTTTATTTTTGTTGGTAACCAATTTCATTTGCATAGATTTATATTTTAATGGTTGGAGAAGAGCTGGAAGGAACCTTGAAAAATAAAGATTCAACACTTCTAGTTTTACAAATGAGGACTCCAAGACAAAAACATTTAGAGGCAGAGCTAGATGAGCCATATGGCAGTCACTGTGTTTGGCTTCAAGTTTACAAAGATGCTAAGATGTTTTCTCTTCCTCAAGGTGATCTCAGACTAGTGAGTGGGTATCTGTGCTCTAATGTCTGGCTATGAAACAACAGGCTTTGAAATTAAAGTCCTCCCACCCCCTCTCTATCCCAAATTGCAGAGACATTTGGAAATGTACTTCTACATTATCAATCTATTATTTAGAGTTCAACAGGAAGTCTTCTTTCCCCCAGCACACTCACCTCCGCTAACACATAATCTCCATGGTATCTTCCCAAGTGCCCCCCAACCCCCTCATCCCCGCTCCCCGCCCGCAGAGTGAGGTTTCTGCTCACTTGGCAGCAAGCCCTTGTAGAACATCCCCTATCACATTTTATTATAGTTTGTCTCCTTAGCAGTACAAACTCTCTGAAAGCAGGATGAGGCCTTGTTCATCTTAGCAGCCCTGCTGCAGAAGCTGATACCTTTAACTTCAGGTCAGACAAGAAGCTGAGGTGCTTGTACTCTGTACAGCTAAGTGAATGGATGTTGAAAACACAGAACAAGAGAATTTGATAACATCGAGCAAGACAGTCAGTTAATCACACACTGCATTACAACTTTTATGTCAATTTGTAAAGGCCTCTGGGCCAGTCAAAATTGCCTCAACCTATATAATCTACACGGGCCTATGTTTTCTAATTTACTTTTTTTCACTTATCAGCTGTAGCTTATCCTCACATCCATGTTGAAAATGCACAGCCCTACCTGAGCAATATGCAATTTTCTCACAAACTCGAAGAAAAGGCACGGCAGGGTTTATTTAATTTTCTCCAAATGTACACGGTATAAGTTTGGTACCAAGAGTAGAGTAAACTCACAGAAGTTATGTGCACTACCAGGATCACCAAACAGAATTTTTTGAAATTCCAACCACCAACAAAGCCTACTTGATATCACCAAGTATCAGCAAACTTAATTCCTTCCCTAAAAGATAACTAAACAGTACAAGTCCATTCGATGATTACTCTATAAAGCCAGAGAGGGAAACACAACATTTTTGGATTATACCAAAGTAGTGTGTATACATATACTTATTTATTTCACATCTAACCTCTCAAAGGCCCCTTTGGTTTACTGACTCTCAAGGGTTAGAAAGAGCTGCCAAAATCATCTGGCAACCAGAAGTGAATGCAAGACTCCAGATGTATTATGAAAAGCACCGACGTTCTGCGCGAGGACCCCTATGCTCCCCCTTTCCCGGTCATTGTTTGCTGCTGTAAATTCATCCCAATTCTAATGTGGTGTGTGCCTCTCCTCCTTCCTGTACCCTGACCCCAACCTTCAACCCTGGATCTACACTGCAATGCTCGGTCCGGCTATAGGCTCACCTCCTCTCCATTCCTTTCACAGGAATAAGTGAAACCTTGCAACGGATCCCTGAACTCTTTTCTAAGAGCAGGTCCCACTCCCCCGGGACGGCCCGCCCCAACACGGCTCCAAGTGCGTCCACCTCTGGAGCCCCTCAATCCTGTCTCCCCACTTACAGTGCCGTCCCGCAACACAAACACCTTTCCCTCTTCCCCGCCCCCTTCCCCTCAAAAGATGCAGCCCCGCCTCTTGCCCTAACAGACCCAAGAATTCAATGTCCGCCGGCATGTTCTGCATGTCCTGTTACCTTTACTCTGCTTTAGTCGCCTCAGCTCCTCCTCAGAGAAGCCAGCCCAGGTCTGCGCCATCCGCCCGGGCTGCCACCACCCCCAGAACGCCCAAACCGCAGAGCCCCGACTGCCAACGCGACTACCCAGGCACATCCGGGTTCTTCCCGGCTGCGGCCGATCAACCAATCAGCGCGCCAAGCTTTGGACCCAGGGCCCCCTCTTCCTTACAGCGGGGTCCGGGTCCCTCTGAGGCTGCCCACCGCGGTGCCGGACAAACTGCCTGTGGAAGTCTTGGCCACGCAGACATTCCTTCCCTCTGAGCTGACTCATTCCGTCTACGGTCTTTTGTGATTGTTGGGTTAATCGTTTCAAGAGATAAGGGGGGAAAGGGCGGTGGGGATAAGGATGGAGAAAAACAGGCAGTTAGGAAGTGGCTACGACTCGGCGCGGGGGGGGAGGGCGGGTGTCCCTGCCTTGAGGCTGCGCTGTCAGCGTACGGGGGTGGAGCCCGCTAACCTGTGTTCCTGAGGTGTGTGCTTTGGAGCTTGTACTCGTTCGTTTCAAAATTGCGCAAGAAGAACCCTGCTGGTTGACTCAAGAGAATGTTCACATTTAGGGGTTTAATTACAAAGGAACATTTCGGAGGACTGCTGTTTAATTAATGGAAAGGGAACAGGCACGTTTAAAGGGTCTCTCTAGCGTCTCCCAGGTTTCTGTTGATTGTGGGTTGTGTCCTTGATGTTTTGTGGACGATTCTTGCTAGTATGCAGCCTCAACCTTTCTCCCAAGAGCTGTCTAAACCTTCCCTGTTAAACATGGTCTCTCATCTGCCCTTTATGGTTCGAGAAGGCAAAGGAAAACGTCTGCCCTGGAGGAGGGGCAAACATTGCTTAAGAGGGCTGCTCCCGCTGACTTCCCAATGTCAGTGTTCTGGTTGTGCCTTGGGCAAGCAACCTCTCTGGCTTCTCAAGTTAATCATTTTTAGCAAGATTTCGAGGTCGAAAAGATGAAAACACCTTTTATTTTGGCTTGCATTTTATGATTAGTGTGTCAGTATTTTTAAACAAATTGGAAAAAAAAAAAAAAAAAAGGAGTAGCTTGAAAATACCACACCAAGAAAAGTGTTGAAATAAGTATTTCAGGTTTAGATATAGGTGGTCAGAAGGGAAAGTATGTTTGGCATTTCCCTTACAACCTTTGAACTTTTCAACTTTAAAATGATTTCTGAAATCTCGGGGAACATAAGCCCTTCGTCTTAAACGTGGACTGATTTTCCCCAGCATTTAAAACTTACAATGCAACCCAAAAGGTTTGGCAGAGATTTTGATCCGGTTTCTGAATGTAGATGAAATCTATGAATGTGAGATGCAGATTAGCTCCAAGGTAGGAGCAGTCTGATAGTTAACTTAGGTCCCCACTTACAGACTCCAAGCATCTAATTCTTCGAATAAAAGTGAACCACATATGCCCTCTGTTAAATTTTACAAAGTTTAGCTTATGGGTGAATTTCAGGGGTTATCAATACTCTTAATAGACATGGATATCGGTATTTTAGAGGTTTTGTTAGCCCTGGACAAGAACCAAAACCTGAGCGAGATCACAGGACAAGGTAACATCATTTGTGTAAAATTGTGGTTTGTAGTTTGCAAGGTTCTAAATCTGTTTCTGTTGGCTCCCCCTCATGGGGAATGGGTTTCTTCAAATGATGTGTAATATTTTATTGGGAGCTTAAATTCAAAGACGTTCTTTGTGAGAGTCCTGTGTGCCTTGGGGTGAGAGATTGTCTCTACGGATTGGTTTTCCTGAGCTCTGGAACTTTCAAATGTTTTGAACCAGATTTAAGGTCATTTTTTCAACTTGTAATATAAATTTGGATCTCACTCCCATATGTGATACAGACCTCAAGTATCAGTTTTTTAGTTTCTCAAACTTTCCTAGCTTGTTAGTGATGCAGCTAGGATGGACTCAGGCAGAGTATGGCTCCAGAATCTTTGATCTTCACTACCCTGCCATTCTGACTTTATAGTGATCCTCAGTTCACAAATAACTGGCAAACATTTCATTAAATTCTCCGATAGATCATGTGAACAAAATGTGAATGACTGACAGTCCTTAATCTCACACCCCATGTGACTTGCATTTTCCAAAGATTTTGCTTTCTCATCCAGAGGAATCTTGTAAGTAAAGTATCATGTATTCCGACAAAGAGAAATGAGAAGTATTTGTGAAATGTAACAAGCTGTTCTTAGTCACTAGCTCTCCCAGTTTCACTCTACCTTGGAAATTTGGGGCTTGGTTTTCCTAAGCTCTTGGCTTTTGCCAACTTCTCTGACTTTGTTAACAGATAGCCCAAAAATCACCCTCCCCTTTTTTAAACCTTTGTATCCATGGCATCAGGTACTAGGAAAGATGGTGTTTATTTGTATGCAAGAGTCTTTGCAAAACAAAGTGATACAAGTAATTTAACAGCTTATATTTTACTTTGGAAAGCATTCAGAGATTTTCCCATCAGCTTTTGGGTTCCAGGTTGTTACTTTGTTTTAGAACTTTGGTCTGTCTACAAGTGCATAACCAATAGGCACCTAGAAGAGATATATGATAAAGTATTTTTGTTTATGGCTACATTACAGGTAACTAGAACAATGCCTGATATGATGGCTCCATTTGTTGCATGAATGAATGAAAGGGAATCAAAGTATGTTGGTCACCTATTGGAGGAGCCAGTGGGAGACTGGGTTTCTTCAAATGAAGAAATGAGCTGCAGACAGCATACTCACTGTGCAGTGAACACCTAACACGCAGGTATTGGAGTCCTGACTGCATGATGTTTTAGCTTTGCGATGTCTTTTCTACTTACATTTGGATACAGTTATGTTTCTATGTCAGAATTTACCATACTTAAGAAATTCTGACTCTAAGAAGATACTGGAAAACTGAATTTCTCCTTTTCCATGGGCTATCAGCACTGGAATATTTAAATGTTTCATGGTGAAGGGGAATTCCTTCTAATTGTACCAGTATTTCAAGCATTTTTTTAATGAAAATGCATTAAAAGCATTAGCTAGAACTGCTGAGCAAAATAGCTCTCTTGTTTAACAGTTTTCACCATTTCTTAGTTTAATGACTACGTTATTCTGCCAGCTTTCTCCAGAAATAATTGACTGAATGAAGTCATTTCATTGGATATTTACAAACACAAGACTTGTAAAGGGGGTTTCTGTCAATTCCCCTTTGGCTTGGAAATGACTGGGCTGGCCTGGCAGTGCACAACTGCTATTTTGGGCTTCGAGTATTTTCACATTCCCAAACTCAGCAAGATGCTGGGAATGAAACAGAAGGTAAAATGGTTGGCCTTTACCATCACTCCTAGTTTTGTAATTTTGGCTATAACCTTATTTGAAAAATGAGAGTAAAGCATTGAATCCGACTAAGACACACGGTGGTTGGATAGTGATTTCTGTGTGCAGTGGTTAGAATATCTTGTTAGATTTTGAATAGTCTGGAAGAAATTTGCAAAGCTTTGAGAATCAGTAGTCAAAGCTTAAACATTGGCTTATCAATCATGATAAAACGAATTACCAAGGTCAGTCTGTTAATGTTACTGATTTAATATTCTGTAATAAAGTGTTTTTGTTTGGGGTTAAATAATAAGATTTGATTTTGAAGGCATAATGTCAGAGTAGAGAGCAGATAAGATGAAGATTCGGCTGGAAATTATTTTATCTGAGGCAGCCTACAGGAAATTCCAAAAGACAAGATCAATATAAATGAAGCTTTTAAAGAATTGAAGTGGAATGCCAAATTACAGTACTGTAGATTCAAGTTTAAAGATGTCAGTCCCTACTTGTGGAAAAAATTGATGCAGAAACTTCAGATGGTCTTCAGAAGGAATTCCAACTGTGCTAATATTTACAACGTGATGATTTCCGTGTGGCTATCCATAGTCATAAAATATTGAGAGGGGGAAGAGTAGAGGTAAGACTATGGAGTAAGGTGCTTTTATTTTATTTTATTTTATTTTATTAGAAAACAATAGTATCAGTGATAAATGTCTTAAGAGGAATTCTAAGAAGTGAGATGGTAGAAGGTGACATCATTATAGAGTATACAAAGAGTGAATCTAGATTTAATTCTTACTTAGATCAACATTTTAACAACCCAGGAAGATGAATGCCAGTCTCTCAAAGGTGACCCCAGAGTAATCCAAGGGGCATTTTAATCTGTCATAATGTCAGTAATTTAAGTTCATGTTTTCCAATCACAGGTTATAAATTTGGCAAAAATCCACTGAGCAATTTTTAACTTACCTGGTTGCAGCAGATTTTCAGGACATGAAAGCTGTACCACTTTGTGGGCTCTCCAGAAGAAAGACTACAATGCTATTGATATACTCTTACAGGGAGCCTCAGGCAAGGGGAAGGCCCTCAAACTTGAGCTTTAGTAGCTTCTAGTTAATACATTTTGTTTCATTTGTATAGGACCAAAAGATTCATGTAATTGGAGAGTAAGGTATCAGTGTGGAGATGAGAGGCCTGAAGGGGGATTTCAGACCTGCGTTCTAGCCTAGGCTGATTCATACATTTCACCATCATTCACTGGGCGCTGCTTTATGAAATGCATGATAGGAATGTCTGTGCTCACAGAGACCCTGTGCCCGGTGCTTAGGGAATAGAGCATGCCACGCTCAATTTGAATTTGGGAAGTAGTGTGCACACTGCCATGAGACCCAGGAGACTTGGATGTACGAATAGTTCTGAGAGATGTTACTGTTAAAAAACAAACGCCACATACCCACACAGTCTAACTTCATTTATTCCCACTTCTACCTTTTAAAATGTGAGTAACATATAAGTAACCTGGAAGGCATTTTGGGAAATGCTGCTACGAGGCATGATCTCTTCCAGCCTAACAGTTACAGGTATTCTTAGGTTTCCCTCTTTGGCCAAGTGGGAACTATCATCCTTAATTAATGTTCCCAGCAGTGTGGTTTTGACAGACTTGCATACTCAGGTTCAGCTGGCAGCTCTAATGAAGTGGTGCCACCTATCAGCGGAGATTGGTGATGGGGCGTGTGCAGGTGCTTGGCCAGGATAGAGGGACTGGCCCTTCCCAGCTCAGGCTTCTTATAATTCCAGAGATTTTCCTTGAAGCATCCCTCAGCCTTCTTAAAGGAGCTCTCGGTTTCAGTAGTGCTGCCTTCTGTGTTTGTAGAGGTCCTTATGTTACAGAACAGGGCCAAGGGTGGGGTACGATAACTATTACCGAAAGCCCCACCCCCCACTAGGTTCACTTGTCTGCCGCTAGAGGACAGATGTCTCTCAATGCCAGAGATTTATGAAAAGGAAAGGAAATGTTTATTTAAAGCTATACAGACTTTAAGTAGTGACCTAATGTCATTAAAATATCAGAGTCCTTTAGGATACCCACAGATGCACACAGTCCTTCCTTCTCCCTCTGCCCTAATTTGGGCACCGTACCTCAGGAAAAGAAGTTGATTCAGGCTCCTGACACCATCAGCTATGTCATTGGCCAGGATCAAGCTGGGTGGTTCTCCTCTGCAAAGCTGTGGGGGTCCCCACTCTGTCAAAAGCATGTGGTTCTCCCTTTACATGGCTGTGGGGGTCCCCAACCTGGCAAGACCGTGTGATTCTCTCTGGCAAAGCTGCGAGGGGGGTCTCCACTCTGCCAAAACTGCTTGGTTCCCCTTGTACTGCCACTGCTGCATGGTTCTCTCCCCACCAAAGCTGCGGGGGTTCCTACCCTGGCAATACCATGTGGTTCTCCCTGGCAAAGCTTTGCGGGGATCTCCACTCTGCCAAAACTGCTTGGTTCTCCCCCCAGTGGCTGCTGCATCCAGGTTTAAATCCCTGCACCAATCTTGCTCTGCAGCCCCATTTCCAATTCCTCCAACGGTTGGCTACACTTGCCAGCACTCCCCTATTTTTCAGCTTTTCTGGGCTGCCAAAGTAAGTCTGGGCAGGCGTGGCCCCGTGGCGTGGAGCCAATCATCTCCAAGCTCTCACTCAGGCACTGTAACCAGGGGGAGTAGCCTCCCAGTTATATCTTGGGTAGAAGTCACTCCCTTCTTCCTGGCTCAAAGCATGGCCACAGCTATTTAACACATCTATGCAACCAGTTAAAGGTTATAGACATGTTAAATGACCATGCCAGAGGTTAGCTGCAAAGCTGTTGCTATGCAAAACAGCTCTCAATGGCCCTGCTCCATCTGTCCCTTCCCCCAACTCACACCTGTGTGGGGAAGGGGTGAGCACATCCTATATATCTTTCTAATATATCTTGGACACCTTGAATTCTGGACCCCATTCCAAATCCCTGTTTGGGGTCCCCATCTTGGCTGCACGCTGTTACACTTAACACTGAGTGTGAATCCCACCCAAGCAGCCTGTGCAATGATTGGAGGGTCAAGCAGGATTGAGATTCTGCTCCCTCTTTGCAGTGTTGCTGAATAAAGAGGCCTGCAAGGAGGCCTCTCTGCCAATTACGCCGTCGAATTCAAACGTAATGCCAGAGCCACCACACCTTTTTGGGGGGCAATTACCACTTAACTAAACATTTTTGAGTTCCTTATAAATTGGTCCCCTCAGTCATTTAATCATTTTAGTAGCACCTCTCTGAACTAGGTCCAAGTTTTCCACAATTTTGGTAACAAGGTGCTCTGCAGGGACTGCAGTGTCCAGGTGCAGCAACCTCGCCACGGTCTTTGGTGTGGTGGGAGAGAGCAAGAGAAAGATGACAACTCTCCGATATCCCTTAGGCTCCCATAAATGTATGGCAGCTTTCCATCGAACGGAGCTGAGCTCGAAGTGAATGTGTTGGCAAGGAGACTAGAAATTGCCCCTTCCTTGATTCAAGCGGAAGGAAAGCCAGAGGCTGCAAGCAAGTAATGGGTGTGTGAAGCTGATGAAATCTTTCACTTGAAGTAACATTATAACCATATTTTACAATAAGAAATTATTCTCCCGCAGAGACTGAGAAGTTCTTAACAGGGATGTTTCATGGAAAGACCGTGGCCTAGCCTGAACATTACCGCCGCTCTTTTTTCAGTATTTATACCATGTTTGTGTAAGTAGATCATAAAAATATTGTTTTTTTCCTCATTTTTTTTTTGGTGGACCTGAAAGGAGATTGATGAATTCCAGAAGTCACTTGAATTTGAGTGACTCACTAAAGGTCAAGAAAATTAGTAAATAAAAGAGTCAGAATTATACCCCAAGTATGTATCATTTTAAGTCCTGTACTTTAACCTTAAATCTAAACAAAAAAGGAAACTAAACAAAATACTCTCAGACAGTATCCTATTTCTAACACTGGTTCAGGAAGTAAGACCTAACACTCCTTGGTCAGTCTTTTGGTCTTTTAATTTAGTTAAGTATCATTTGTGTTTACAGTCTTTTATCTTGTAATTTTTAGTTCACCTTTTTTTTTTAACAACCCTCTTTTATTTAAAAAAATGAAATTCCAAAGACAAAAGCAACAGATACTAAGGTAAAAATAAGTAATGTTGCAGTGTGTTGGGTGATCTGAACAAGGATCCTGGCAAAAGATTGTTAATGTTTAAGCACAAAAGTCAATAGTAAATTCCTGAAAAATATAGGGTACTCTTATTTCTTGATATTTGGAACATTTAAACAAGTATTTAACAATCTGATTCTAGGGCTAATTTAACATACATAGAATGGACCACCCTAAGAAGTACGTTAATAAATTACTCATGCACAAAACTATGTATCTCTTTGGCAACTAATGTTTGAACCATATTTAAAAAGCAGATATTGCTATAAAACAAAAACAAGCAAGGAGAACCAAACCAGAAGGATATAATTACTGACAAATATGCATATTGTTTGTAGCATTTTAAAAATACAATCATGGGAGCTTATGATTTTAACTGACATGCTATTATTTCTCACAACCTTGGAAGATTGCTTGCCATTAAGCTTCTCAGTTCACGTATGCTGACCTGGAGCCACATGCTATCAATGTTGGAATTGGGCTTTTGTCCTGGGCTCTAGCTCGTGTGGATTTCTCCCTGACGGTTGCAGGACGATTGGCTCACGAAAGAACCCGGGACTGGTTGAAGATTTGGAAGAGCAGGATACTAATACCGACCTTAGAATTATTCTTCCCTGTTCTGCTCTGACAGCCCTCTGTGTCAGCCCATCCAGCCCTGGAGCCTGGGTTCTGGAGATCTTTGAACACAGCTGGGCTCTCAGGTAGTTTGGTCTTTGGGGAGTGATAGACCTAAAATAACTTTGAATAGTTAAATCTGACCACGTGTGAAATGGCAGTTGCCTTTTAATTTTAATGGAATATTTTAGAGCATTTTTATGGAAAAGCTCTTAAAGTTCTTTTTTTCACCACCTTAATGAAAGGGAAAAATGTGTTGCTGTTGCTGTTATTTTTTATAATAAATTTAAAGCAGTTCCTGCAAATCTTAACAAGTAGAATCAAATATTTAATGCTTTTGGCAAAGCACCTTTATAAAATTTCCAGAACAAAATAAAATATTCTGTTTTTAAATGGTTTTGAATAAAACAGACTGAATTTCTAAAAGTACATACATCATATATCACTATTTCCACGTTAATTTAGTATATGGAATCATCATTTCATTACCACATCAGTTACTGTTACATCTGAAAAGATTTATGCTCAAATTTTAAAACCAGAGTGGACAGCTAGATTCACAATTATGAATATACAGGTAGAAACTCACTTGTTTGGTTTTTATTATTTTTTGCCATCTTTCTTTTGTGTGATGCGGTCAGTCTAACTCCAGGACCTCACAAAGGCTGCTTCTTTTGGATTAGAGGCAGTGATTTGCTGGTAATGTTTAACAAAAAGCTGTCCAGGAAAAAAATAAAAAAAGGCCACCAGCACCTTGATTTGTTGATTCCCACAGCGTAAATATGAAATACAGAGGAAGAGATGCGTATAGGCACCTCCTACCACCTTATGCCAGCCTCCTTCAGCGGACCACCGCATCGGGGTTCTTTTACACTTGCTAAACGTGCCACGTGGAAGCCATCCATTGCAAAGGTCTGCGTTAAGCCAGAAAAGTTGGTTTACCCGGGCCGGATGGACTAGACTAGTGCTGTTACTTTGGGCATAGACCGCCTGGGAAAGTTTGGACGGGAGTTTAGTCTCCTTTTCAGAGGGAGCATTTTGAACAAATGACTAGTGAGAAACTTTAGTAACTTGGATAAGTGGCATGAATGGAAATAGAAAACATTGAAGTAGTCACTTTTTATGTGTTACTTGTTATTCATGAAGAATTTTTGTTCTGCCCTGAACAAACTGTGAGCTGCATTCCTCAAAGCCATTACCTGGGTAATACAATGCTAATTTGGACTGAGAAAGATATCTTCCAGGGAAAAAGTTTATTAATATAATTGTAGCTAACAGGTATTGTGGCAGACTTTTTAAAGAGTTTTTCTTGTATTATTTTATTGAACCCTCACAACAACCTTCTTACTATCCTTTCCATTTGCACATGAGGAAACTGAGGAACAAAGAGTTTAAGTAACTTCTCTAATTTGCCACACCTTGTAATTGGGATTAACCCAGGCAGTCTGATCAGGAGTTTGTGCACTTTTTTTCCCCAAGTATTTTTTTTTTTTAAGAAGGCTACTCATTACTGTAGAAAACCAATCACTTTTAATACTTTAAAGTTTTTTTTTAGGTAATTGAATTTATGTAAAACTCAATATATGTGAATAAGAGATATAGTGAAGCTATTAATATGCAAAAGAACAGACAGTTTGTAAATAATTTTAAAGTTAAGGCAGTTCTAGGCAGATAATTTTTTTATTTCATTAATGAAATGGAGATTAAATAGTACTGTGCCTAAACTATGCTCTTGCCTTTAGTTAATAGAAATCATGTATGAAAAAAAGAAAAAATCGTACTCTTTATATCCCTTACTAGAAAGAGGCTAGAAAGGCTAGAAGGAATTCATGGTCAGATAGGTAGGGAGGGAGGGAGGGAGATAGGTAGATACATGAATAGATCCATCTCACTTTGAATTTAGTACCTAGATACACAGGTATGATTGTGAATGTGCACATGTAAACACACTTGCAGGTACCTTTCGTTCTTTTACTGTCCATCCTTTTGACTGAAGGAGTCTCATCATGCTTCAGTTCAGCCTCTATTTCATTAATCATGATATTTCCTCCCCAAAATCTCTGCTTCTTTTTTGTAGCATCCTGTTTTGATTGATATATTTTGTTAGTTAACACCTTTTCCTTTTGAAGCTATCTGTAGTTACTAATTGTAGTTATTTTATTCATCTTTCCAACTTCCTATAATTTTCTCTCCTCAGGAATTGCTTTTTTATGGAAGTTAGTACTTTTAAAAAACATTTGGTTGAGTTTCTCATACGTTTGATATTTGGTTGCTTATTCATATTTGTAGATGAAGGTCTGCATCAGTGGTTCTGAACTTGAGGGCCAGAGATCACTAAGGAGCTCCTGGATAGAATTCAGTGTCTCTTCATTTAGATGGGAAAAATCACATTTGTTTTTAACTGGCCTCAAAATGAAATTTAGCAATTCTTTCAATTATGAATGTAGCCAACAACTGTAGGAATATTATCAGCAGAATCTGTGATTTTGTCACTGATAGAAATCACATATATTTCCATATCACATTAATTTGTAAGTGTGGATTGTAACACCACTTCAGAATTTTGGTAGTACTAGACCTACTGCTAGATCTTGCTGTTTTGTGTTAATAAAAAAAGCAAATGTTTCATATGATAATTTAAACAATATTCTGAGAATTTTATTTCAGTGTTATTTGCATCATGTGTTTTCAGAACATTATTCTGAGAAGGGGCTCTTCCTTAGCTGGCCAGAGGGAGGGGTTTATGTCACAAAGGAGGCTGAGAGCCCCCAGGCAAGGCTGATCTCTGCTGCCTGTTGGAACATATTTCATCGATCTGGGTAATGATACTTGTTCATTCTGAGTACAGGAGCCCTGGCTCTGTTGGTCGTGCGAAGGAGAGGTATGATGTGCTCCATGGCAGGCCTGGGTGTAGGAGGTCCTTGTTTTCTTTTGTGAGATCTCGGCCTTGTGATGGGCACTGATTTCTCCCACAGCCGTTCTGTCCACTCTGAGTTAAACGCATCCTTATGGGACACCAGTACTTGTGCTTTCTGCAGGGGAAGCACTGAAGCAAGTGGCTCTGCGTGCAGGGATGGGCTCAGTTGTTCTGCCCTTCATTAACTGCCTTCATTAACTGTCTGATCTAGAAAATTCTCTGTTTTCAAGAACACTGATGCTATCCTTTCCAGCATTCCAGGCTTGCTGTGGATTTATTTTTACTTTTAATTCTTTTTCTGATTTTTAGGAGGTGGAATGGATGAACAATTATGTTTAACTCCCTTCTTGAACCAGAAGTGTATCTTTTTTGTATTGGCTTAAGTAAGAATATAGGGTGTGTAGCAGTGGTCCTCAAACTTGCAGACCCCTTTTTAAAGAAAGACAAGAAATTTTGCAGGCTCCTAGAGTCTGCTGACTTAGCCTGAGAAGCACTGTTGTACCTGAAGTCTCCATTGGGTTTGCACTTCCTGTTTTCCCCCTTAACAGAGGTGCGTGTACATAGGGCAGTGGCTAGCCTGCAGTTCTTTCCTTTGAGCCAGGATACCTCTCCTCCAGAGTTTTTAGTGTAGTGTATGATTGTCATGTTCTTTGGTGAGACATGTATGTTTTGTTTTGTTTTTTTATCACTGTGCTTTTCTGTGCACAGTGCACTTATGACTGCTTGGGTTGGTGTTTGAGAATAAGTCATACCATGTATTTAGTGAAGTTCTTTCTGTGCTTTAGCTGTCTGTTTACATTCTTTTGCCTGATACCCAGATAGTACCTGTGCTGGAGCCTTATCACTTGCAGGGTGAGTCACACTTGCAGGGACTGCCAAGAGCAGAGCTCTTGGTTTTTTCACATCTGAAAAGTCCAAATGATTTGACATTGACAGAAACATTTAGCCATATTTTGGTTTGAACAAAATTAGTCGTCACTTATTTAGAGATTGAAGGCATGGTCCCTGCTTATATTTTTAGCTTTTTAAGTAAAATTTTGCTTCTTAAATGTATTTAAATTTCATTTTATAATGAACACATAATGGAAATTCTTAATTTCAGGTTTTAAATTATCTCAGAACTTCTTAAATAATAGAGAAATAGTTTTTATAGAAAAAAGAATTGGAAAAGCTGTCCAACTTTCCCCAGTTTTAAGCATCAAATTCCGAATCTGAAAATTTTAGTTTCATCTCAGGTTGGAGTTGAATGAAAGAGTGTCAAGAGCTGGCTCTCTCAATACCACCAGCACAGTCAAAGAGCTGAGCTTCTCACTTACTGTACTGAAGTTGTAAGTACCTCCTCCCAAAGCTTTGGCAGTGTCTGGGAGTGGGGAAGGAGGAGTGGTAAGGTCAGAGTTTATAGAGAATTGGAAGTTTCATTTAAATATGTTTTTTCATTGTGGGGATTTGACTAGGACTGTGTAGTAGTCTATGATTGGTAGGGCAAGAGGAAGATTTTGAGGCAAGGGATTCAAAGAATCTGAGGACTCACCTGTCTGTGGATGCTTTCCAGTGAAGAGTTGGTGAGTCTCTTGGAAATTCCTGTAATGAACACTTTCAGTGGAGAGAGATTTGTCATTGTTTTCTGCATTGCCAGCCCCACCCATATGGAAACAGACCAGGAAGAGTTAAAAAATGCCAGTGAAGGCAGTGGAATAAAAAAATCTCGTGAATATAGGTGGTCAGGTTTGGTTTCCTTTCTTAGTGCCTAGGCTGATGTGTCAGTAGGTGGTTTTGCTTCTCAGGATTCTCAGGATTTGTCTGGGTTGTATAACCCTGCATCTTCTTTGCTGTCGGATCTCAACCCTCCACTGCTGCTCACTAGAAAGTGGCGGAGTAGAGTTTCACTTGAGGCTGGACTGCTGTGGTGTGGCTGCACATTGTGAGGTCCATGGATCACAGTGTGATTATCTGAAGCTCGCAGCTAGGGACCAGAGACCTGAGAGGCAGGCCTTCCACTCCCTGCACAGGTGGGGGCCAGGCACCTTCCTCTAGCCTTGTGACCTCATAAGCAACAACGGGAGTTATAGCCATGAAAAAACAAGGGACTAGATGTTAACAACTAGGCAATTTGTTCCCAGAGTGACCGGTGAGATGCTGAGGGTGGGATTAAAAACAATCTTCAGGGGTGGCTTTCAATCAATTGGACCCTAAAATAGCTGTCACAGTACAAGTGAGATGAATAACTGTCTCCTGAGATTAATATGTGCCAGTTACTCTTGTCTTTCCAAATACATATACATATCACTTTCCCACCTCCATAGAAAAGATCCAAGTTTCTACTTTATTAAAATTTGCACCAAGGCTTCTGTTAATGTATCAATTTTCTGTCATTGAAGTGCTTCAGAAGGGACATGATACCAAAGTACCAGTGCACTCAATAAATTGTTTGGTGCCTCTGTGTTGAACCAAAGAGAAATTATATTCAGTGGGGGGGGGGGGGGGGATGAGAAAGAAGAGGATGAGTAAGAGGGAGAAAATATTTCAAAATTTTATTTTGGAGATGCTCAAAGGATCTCTTTTGCTCTGAGAAACATCAGAGCAAGATAGAGCCCTTTCTTTTTGGAGCTTGGAGCAACTTTCCTGTCAACCACCCATCTAACCCCTGTCACTAGAAAGCTATGCGCTGGCAAACTGGCCTCCACAGTTCAAGGTTGGAGAACCCCAGCCAACGCCCGAGGGTGGGACAGAACCCAGGCGCCAAGCAGTATCCTCAGGCTGCTAATTTGCTGGACACACAGAGCCCTGTTCTGTAACCTTCCTCTAGGCTGTGGGTGAGTGGAACCCATTAACATTTAAAAATATTTGCAGAAATCAGAGGGGGGGAAAGGTATTTCTGGAGGGCCAGCACTCAGTGCACTTTCATGCGTGCCAAAGTTTGCTGGCACGGCTCAGGCTCTGATAGAGAACATCTGGGCGGCTGCTGCTGCAGTGTGTAGATGGGGCGGGGGGCAGGGAACAAAGGGGGCTTGTGAGAGTGTGCAAGTGGGGGAAGCGAAAGAGGCCTTCCTTAATGCCTGTCCCATGCGCAGCTGGGGGAGGGGACTGAGGACAGGCATGGAAGATTTTTGCCCTCACGTTCACTTGGTAATGAATACTGCGGGCAGAGGTAGCACAGCACCCGGCACTGGGCTGCAGAGACCTTTGTTCACGCTGGTAAACAGATGTGCCCCCGTGAGGAGATGCAGCCAACGGCAGTCATCACCAGTGGCATCCGAGTGCAGCTCCCTCTCTTGGGGCCACTTGGTTGGGGAACAAGGGAAGAGGAGATGAATCGCAGAGGAGGGAGGGTTGGTAGAACACTTTCAGTGGAGACAGATTTGTCATTGTTTTCCCCATTGCGAGTCCTATCCATATGGAAACAAGATAAAATGAGGTGCATGTCATGAATTGGTATATTTGAAACACAAAGTACTTTTAGTAACTGAAGGTAAGGTCAGACTGTTGAAAATCTGTCATTTATGAGTAGAATTTTGTACTAGATTTTGATTTATGCATGCCATACCTTACCCAGCATGCATATATACATAAGAAAAACCCATGTTTAGGCATTTATTAAATCACAGAAGGCTGGACCAGTTTATATATGACAGGAACCACTATAGTTGTTTATAAGAATGAACACAGTACTACCCACTTTACCAGTCTGATACTGGTTGTGGGTATAAATAAGCTGGTCTCAGTGTTTCAATGAATGTGATGTATATACCGCGTTTACAAAGTCCTCCTTCCCTCCGCACTTCTCCTTGCTCCCCAGGTCATTGCCGCCTTCTGACTCAGCCCTGGAAAATGAGTCCCACATTTTTAATGTTGCTATGAACTCTCTTCCCTGGGGATCCATGGCAGAGCCCAGACATGCACACTCGCAAGTGCGGCAGGTTTTACCATGGCAGGGATGCTGATACCAAATGGCCCAAGAGTGCCCAGCTCCTGGGCTCTTCAGACCCCATTCATATAGCATAGATTTATCAAGTGTCTGCTGCAGGATTATGACATTCAACAGATGGTTTCTCCTTTCCAGTGCTGGGACCCCCAAATAATGTATGTAACATTTCAAAGAATGGATTCTGGCTTGCTTACAAATAGGTAGGCAATCTTTACTTCATTAACTTCCTTTAATGCTTAATTTTTGTTATATTGTCTTACTATTTCAGATTGTTCACAATGTTTAAAACGTATTACTAAGAGGGTGTATTCTGGTTTTTGGAAACTACTGGTAAAATATGACAACTTCATGGCTTCGAATTGATGGTGATTTGGTATCTGTGATCTGTCTATTTGTCTGTCTCTCTTTTAGCTTAATATGGACCAGTTAGTGCCTTAAGAGGTTGGGCTTTAGCAGAAAGTAATTTAAAAACTGTTAGTCTTAAGTTTGTTTAGAATTTGAATTCACTTCAATTGTTTATGTTAAGAAATATTTTGCTGCTTGTTTTCACATTTTGAATTGCTTTTTAATATTTTAAGACTTCTTTTTACTTTTTATTTTTCTGAGGCTTTCTCCTTTTCTAATTAATAAAGCAGAGCCACCTGAATGGCAGATTTATGACCAGGTACTCCAAGAAAAAGTTTTTCAAACTAAAATCATTAGAGATTACTTTGGATCATAGGAGATTTTCTCTTTCTAAAGTATAATTATAATAGACTATCAGCTCCTTTATCTTAGAAATAATAGACATCTGGTATAGTTTAGAAATAGAATCTACCGCTCAAACTGCAAAACAATGATCTTGACCAATTTTTGTCTGATGAAAGTTATGGACCTTTTTTCTAAAAAAAATGTTGAAATCAAATTTTGCCTCATGCTTTTCAATTTTGTATCTGTTAGTAAGAAATTTTCCAGGGTGACTAACTCCACTTCCTTTTGAGGTTAACTTACATTTTTATGCATTATCATTGGACAGGAACATTCCTTATTTATCTGAGTATCAGTGTTTTGGATACAGTAGATATTTAAATGTTAAGTAGAATTTACATTCTTGAAATCAAGGCACTGTAAGGATTGAGAAGTGGAATATTAATCTTAGTCATGTCAGTGATATAGAAGTTGACATCAGAATCCTGAAAATACTCCACTTTATCAGCCCATATTGACAGAGAACAAACCAATATGTAGAATATTTGTTTCTCTCATTTCCAGATTGTCAGGTACCTTTTATGTTATATGGAGACTCAAATGTCAGAAATGATTCATTAGGTTCTAAAGAAAATAAAAAATTGTGAAGCCCAAGAGTGATTCCCTGAATTCACTATTCTAAGCAAATAATTGAGTCTGGACTAAAGCCTTAAGAGATTCTACTCTTATTTTGTTTTCTCCACCAGCTAACTGTAGTGGGTCCTTGGAAGTTAATCCTCCATGTCATAATTTCTTCCTTAATCCATATCCAGTCACCAATGGCATCTAATATTTGTTGTCTCTTCCCTTTCTTCCTCCTCTGGAAAACTGGCTTATGGGAACCTGCCTTGGCTTGCAAGGCAGTGAGATGACAAAAATACTCAGCAATGAGTTTTACAAATGCAATGGCTTACACAAGTTACCTAGAGCTAAACAGTTGGTTTTTAAAGAGCTCTTTTGAGTTTGATGTTGGGGACCCACTGCCAGTGAAGCATCTCAGGAGTTAAATCCACCTTGTGTGGCCGTTGCCTAGTCCCAAACTGTCCACTGGTTATAAAACATCTGTGTAGAGCAAAAGAGTTTGGAGTTGCCTATCTGGGCATGAGGGGAAGGCAGCTGCTACAGATGATCCGAAAGCAATCTGTTCTCCACAACTGACGTCACGACTTTAATTCAGCCCACCTCTGGATGAGCTCACCTGTTTTGTTTTGCCAGGACTTTACCTGTATGGTAGCTCTGCTCAGCAGATCAGCCAGTCCCAGCCTCGGCAGTTAAACAGTGAGGCTACATCAATGGCGGTAAATGCTCTCTTTAAGTATCCTTCACCCAGAGAGATGTAACATGTTTACTGGGCTTCATAGGCTTTTCTCTGACTTACTCCACAACACCTCCACTGCAGCTTGAGATTCTGAGCTCCTGGTGTCTGCCTGTCCTCAAGCCCATCCTCACTCTAACCTTGGGTCTTTGTCACAACCCACTTACCAGTCACCCACAACCTAGCATCGGCACAGTTGTCTCCATCGTGCTCACTCCCTTTGTAATGTAAATGCTGAAGTGGTTCCATTAACATCAGCTGAAGTATCAGCTGATAATTTTGACAATATAAATCTGTACTCATAGTTATGAACCCTCATTAATAACGTACACTTTCCTGAAACGGTCAGGAATTTGACAGCAGATGAGATATCAGAACTTGCCACTTGTATAGTTTGTTCAGAGCTATGCAAATCATCTTGAACTAGTTATTATTGCCCACAGAGAAGTGATTTTTTTCAACTGTTTAAAATATTTTAATTAAAAATTTAGCTGTGATGAACGACATTCAAGATAAAGGGTTGAAAATACACTGAGTAGATATCTCAATGCAAAGAAACAAACATCAAATGGAAGGTACTGAAGTAGCAGAAGGTGATTAAATTCTTTGTATAAGCAAATACTCTGCTTTTATAGGAAAAAATGAGTATATCAGAACATATCTCACTTAAATGAACAGTCATTTTAAAAGAGTAATATACTGGGAAAATTGGACAGCCACATGCAAAAGAATGAAGTGAGACTGCTATTTGATTCCATACACAAAAAAAACCCAAATAGATTAAATGGCAAATATAAGACCAGAAACAATAAACTGATAGAAGGAAATAGGTAGTAAACTTTTGGACCTTGGTCTCAGAGAGGCTTTTATGAACTTGACCCCAAAAGGGAGCTAAAATAAAAATTATTTTATTGTAGTGAATGGGACTATATCAAACTGGAAAGTTTCTACACAGCAAAAGGAACCATCAATAAAACAAAAAGGCAACCAACCTAATGGGAGATGATATTTGCAAATAATACCTTTGATAAGGGGCTAATGGCCAAAATATATAAAGAATTCATACAACTCATTAAAAAGAAGTCCAATTATAAAATGAGTGGGGGGCCTGAATAGACCCTTTTCTCACAAAAACTTACAAATGGCTAACATATATGAATAGATGTTCAACTTTGCTAGCTATTAGGGAAATACAAATCAAAACCACAATGAAAGTCCACCTCACACCTTTTAGAATGGCTATTATTAATAAGACAAGAAATAACAAGTGTTGAAGATGATGTGGAGAAACTGCATAAACTGGTACAGACACTACAGAAGACAGTATGGATGCTCCTCAAAAATTTAAGAATAGAGATACCTTATGACCAGCAATTCCTCTTCTGGGTATCTACCCCAAAGATTTGAAGACATTTATTCATAAAGGTACATGTACCTTTATATTCATTGCAGCATTCTTCACAGTAGCCAAGACATGGAAACAACCTTTGATGGATGATTGGATAAAGATGTAATGCATATATATTGTTCAGTGGAATACTACTTGGCCATAAGAAGAGATACCATACTACCATTTGTGATCATGTGGATGGACCTTGGGAGTATCATGCTAAGTGAAATAAGTCAGACAGAAAAGGACAAACAAGAGCCATATGATTTCTCTCATATGGTGATATAAAACCATGCAACAAACCAACAGGCAGACACAGATGACAGTGTGGTGGTCATCAGAGGGAAAGAGAGGTAGTGGGAGGGTAAAAAGGGTGTAAGGGGTCATGTATATGGTGACAAAAGATTAGACTTTGGGTGGTAAGCACACAATGCAATATATCAAGGATGTATCAGTATTACAGAATTGTACCCCAAAACAATGTTATTAACTATGTTACCCCAATAAATGCTATGTTTGAAAAAGTAACTTTTATTAAATTCCCACAAAACTGACCGTTATAATAGTAATATTTATTATTTTATTTACCTTCTCAAATGAATGTAGGATAAGCCGTCGTGTAAAGAAGGGACCCCTCATCCCAGGATCTGGTTCTGCGAGGACCAATAACAACAAAGGTCTGACACGGTCACTGCAGCACAGTCTTTGGTGGAACCAGGGGCGCTACCATTCCAATGTTTATAATCTGATTTCTTGGGCTCCGCTTACCACAGAGGAGATTAAAGGCTTCAATTCATCTCCTTCCTGAAGCATGCCTCTTGGGAAGAATCCGTTGTCCTTAGTGATGTTTAAAGAGTTCTCCAGCTGGTGGGTTTCTAAAGGTGTTTCTCAACCTTTTTATAACCTCTGCCCCTCTTTGATAAAGAAAAATCTCATGTTTCTCTGGAAATTATTTTATGCCCTGCCTGCAAAAGGGGTGGACCAGGGTGGGTGAGGAGAGTGGGAGGGGTACTCGCTCCAGTTGTTTTCTGTATTTCTGAGCTTTTTCTCCAGTCAAGATTGTATCAAATTTTTTTTTTGGTAGCTTTTGAAAAATCTTTTGTTGTTTGCTTCTAGATGTGAAAAAGTATATTCTTGAACATGTTTCATTCAGACTCCGTGGTTCTAGTATCCTCCTCCTCTAGATGAGCAAGATTGTAGCAGTTTGCCTTAAAGGAAAAAGCATATTTCTCAAATGTTTCAAATAACCCAAATTTTTGGAGCACAGGACATGTTTTTAGCCTCTTTGGGAATAAAAGTGTGGATTTGGTTTATGAATACCTCAAAATTCTAATCTAGTTTTTAAACCATTGAACAAATGGATTTGGTACAAGATGGGCACCAACTGACTTCAGAGGACAGTGCAGAAGCTACTGTATCGTTTTCCACTTCACAGCCAGCCGCAAGAAGGAACCCGAAGGGGTGTTTTGAAACTGTGGGTGATCATCAGCAAGTAATACTCGGAAGGCTACTGTGCTTTCAACTCTTTTTGTCCTCTTCAGTTGGTAAACTTTCCCACAGTTTGAATGCATCTAGATATCCTGTGCTCATATAGTTTTCAAATGATCCCTAATTATTTGAAATCTACTTTTTATTCTAATCCTGATTTTGGTTTGAATGGTTACTAACAATCATTTTACATGGAAAACCAGAAGATGTCAGTGGGATTTCTGGACTCATCACGCTCTCTCACCGGTAAATGACAGCACACTGCTTCTCTCTGTTTAGTCCACATGACCTTTTTTAAACTTTCTTTTCATCTCTTGCTGTGTGTCAGGAGAGCATTCACGCTCAGAGCCCACCTAATCCTGTGCCACTCACTAAAATAGTCAGTGTTACCCCCACTTTCCAGAGGCAGAGAAGCAGGTTCAGAGAGATTAAGTGACTTTTGCGAGGTCCGTCAGGTAGTGAGCAGGCGGGTCTGACTTCAAACCCAGGTGTGTGTGACCCCAAAGCCTGTGGTCTGCACCTTGACCTCACAGAGCTCTCCAAAGCAGCACCTGACCCTTCTTAAAGCTTTCCGTGGGTCCTCACTGAACTACTGGAGCCAATCAATCTACTTGGTCTATTTTGTCTGGACTTCGGAGAAAGAAAGTTCGCATACCCCCTTGGGCAATATGCAGGTCACATGTGATGTTACCATTCTTTTGGCATCCTCATCACCCTGAATTAGAGAGGATCGACAAGCAAGTCCCTGTTACATTTTGCTCAGGCCAAAGTATGTGGATGTCTTCTACCCTCGTAGACTCCATTTCTTCCTTGTAGAACTTTCCTGTGAGTGAAATAGGAATAACTTTTTCCTAAGCTTAAAAATGCAAGAAGCTACGAATGGACATTAAAGTACTACTCTCTGTCCTAAGGTAGCAAAGTCCACCTATGACTACATTTTGACACATCGAACTCTGTGAGACCTTTTCCTGGAATTGCTGTCGGGATGTGAGGATGGTGACCATGTCTCTGGGACCGAAAGATGTTAGTGGTCGGGAATTAGGGACCCAAGAAGGTCTCAATGGCAGTGAAGTCTCCGTATGTTAAAATACACTACCTGGAATTTCAGCAGTGAGGGAAACCAAACTTGTGGATCAACTTCATTTCTGTTAGGTATCTTATTTCCTTAGCAACAATACTATTTCACTTGGTAGAATTAGGGCCTGGAACGTTCTGACCATAACAATAACATTACTACACTCTAGAGCTGGAGGCAAAATCAAGTGTGCCAATTTGGATCAATTTTTTCCCCCAGCAGTACTGGCAGAAAGCTAGTTGAATTTCACAAAATATACCCATTGAAATTCAGCTACTTCTGAAATGAGAGAGGGTGGCCTTTCTTTGTGCTGAATGTTGGACATCTCTGGAGAAGATATAAAAGAATTTATTAGCAAAGACATTTAAGAAAATACAGAGAAGAATAAACATGGTAATTTTTTTAAATAAATAAGATGTGTTTATTTAATCCTGAATCACTAAAAATTTAAGACAAATATCACATGATCTCTTACATGTGGGATTTTTTTTCTCTTTTAAAATTTATTTTAATTGTTCTTGTACATGGTAAATTTTTAAAGATCAACATTTTATGATTTCTGTCTAAACATGGTAAATTTTTAAAGATCAGCATTTTATGAATTCAGATATCTGGTATGTGCTCTTCTATATAAAAAAGTAGATAGGAAATGAAACAATGTCAGATTGTATCAGTGGAGTACTTCTATTTTTAGAAAATTCAAATGCTAACCTTAAACTGAATTATAACTTAACTGAAATATTTAATGAATGAGTTGGTTCATAAATGCTGATAATATTTTTAAGCAGATGTCAGTTGCGTTGAATTATTAACCAAATGTCTGAGTGGTCCCGTATATCATTTAAAATTTATTTAGTTTGCTAACGTAGGGAAGATTAGTTTCAGCAGGATTTTCTCCTACTAAAATAGGGAAATAAGAAAAATAAGTCGCATAGTAATTACAGAATTACTTGTCAAGTTCCAAGTTTAGAAATGTAATCAAAAATTTTATTCCAACAAGCTCTATACCTCTAAATTCTTATGAAGTCTAAGGCTGTATTGCAGAGGGACATCGCTTTGTCTCAAAGAGTATGTTTATTGTTTTTGGAAACATAATGTAGCCCTCTTGGAAGTAGCCCTGCCAGATGGCTTTCCTGTTGTACACCATGTCAGGTTATTTTTGAGTTTATTAAAGTGAAAGTATTTCATTTCATTGTTATTTACTTAATATCTATGCTGGAACCTGGGCAAGATGCAAAGTTAATTCCTATTTCTAACCTAGGAATACCATCTGGTAGGAATCCTTTATTTTTTAAATGTTTCATGCCACATCTTTATCCTAATAAGTCTATGAAACAGGGCAGAAGGGAAAACCGGGCAAAAGCTTGCAGAATCTCTTTAGTATATAATAGCTAGTTGGTATGGGAACAGGTTCAAGACCCAAAGAGTTCTGATCCTAACCCAGAGTGCACTGGAGTTGGAAAGATGAGCTCTACTGCTGGTTGACCAGATACTAGCTGCGCAGCCTTGGGTTGTTCATTACCTCTGGGACCTCAGTTTCCCCAGTTGTATGGTAATGCGGTTGAGGTAGATGATTGCTAATATCCCTTCTAGTTCTAAAGTTCCACAATAATTTTCCCTTAGAAAGTTCATGCTGCCACCTGGAAGAAAGACCAGGCTGTTTAGAGGCATAGTTTACTCAGCTTTCTCTTCCTGGGTTAATACTTGTCTGCCTCTTTCTGTGAATTCAGATAAAGCTGAGTTTTTCTAATGATGTCTCTTTTCCACTTTCTTCCCAATTCACCTTCGTATAGGTCGGTGCTTTGGGCAGCTTCTTTAACACTGCACAGCTGTGCTTCCCGTTTCTAGGAGCACCTTTCAAGAAGGTATTGGGCTCCTTTGAGCAAGTTAAAGCTCTTCACACTGAAAAATCCTCTGAATTCTCTTCAGCAGCAGCAACACTTGCTCTTTAAAGGTTCCACATCACCTTCCAAGACCTCATTAAAACTACCCAGTTGTATAAACCATGGGGCATTGGGAATTTGAATCCTATCAAGTTCAGGGTTAAGGAAATCAGGCCAGCTCTCAAATTAGATTTCTTTCCACACGCTGTTAATATCACTTCCTACCATCACTTTTCAATATTTTTCTTAACCTGGTAGTAGAGTTGTGCCCAAATTCCTGACACACGTCACCCTCGGCCTCAGTATCATTGATGGGCTGTAAAATGGATGTCATACCCAGTTCATCTTGGACACACAGTCACTCTCTGCTTCATTGGCTGCTGTGTAGATTTGTGTTGGGTGGAAGAAACTTCAATTTTAATGTTTGCTGCCAAAAACTACAAGTCTATTAAGTGAGAGGGGCATTGTTAGGAGTAGCAATGCTTTCTTTGAAAGGTCATTATTCTCATAATACCTATTAACAGCTGAGCAAATAATCCCAAATCAGCCACTTACTGAACATCTCAAACCCTGATGTTTTGTTTGGATACCGTGATACCAGCAAGCCTGATTTGCTGTTAGCCCATTAGTGTTGGATAGTTTTCTGTGTGAGGAAGAAGCTGGCATTTTAATTTTAAATGCAATAAAAAATGAACTATAAAAAATTAAAATGGCAACAACAAAAAAATGAGAAACAGCATTTTAGTTAGAGCTGAGTCTCCTTCAGGGCTACTCTGAATTTTGCAGAGAGACATCTGCCCAGCTTGCTTTAGTGTCAACATCTGCAGTTGCATTAGACTGTTTTTCACTATTGTATATTGGCATGATTCGGTTGATTAAATGACTAAGAATACAAGGTTCACAATTTATTCACTCAGCTTTTTATTTTTGTCTGTTTTTAGACATACAAACAGAGAGGCTATTAAAATAAAAATTCAACACTAAAAAATGATTAAAAAGTTGGCTTCTTCTCAGTAATGGTAGCCTGACAAGGGCAAGGGATACCTTGCTGATGGCTGGGCCTTATCACTGAGAATATTCATAGAGACCATGGTTCATTGGAGAGTCACCTATTTAGGAGCTGTTAAAAAGATGCTATCTTTGCGTAGAAGTTAATTCAGATGACCTCGTTCATTCAGCTGTGCCAGATGCTGTAAAAATTATAATCTGGTGGATGGCAAAGATTTTTAAATTAAATACATAAAAAAATTACAACTAAATCAAGTAAGTGTTATGAAGGGAAGAAATAAAACCTGAGGTCCTGAGTTCCTTTCCAGACCTAAACTACATGACTTAATGTCTGAAGTTCCAGGAAAGTCGAAAATCGATCCACAAATTACAGGTGGAATTTTCAAGGTTCTTTGTAAATTTGTTCAACCCTACTTATTCAGTCTTGGGTTCTGTTGATTCTCTATCTGCCCACCTAGCCTGGGTCTTCTCCTGGTGGCCCAGGTAGCCTGCCTGTGTAGTTAATTCCCTTTACCTTGGAACCTTTTCCATCCCACTGCTTAAAATGCTGTTAATGGTCCTGCGTGGTTTCCACAATTATAAAAGGAACTGGTGAGAATAAACAAGCTTTAAGATTTCTTAGCTCTAAAATATTTGGATTCTTTTAATGCTGCTAGAGAAGGAGGAGGGCAAATTGTGCTCCCTACATTATTATTACTTCTAAACTTTATTTGCAGTGCTTGGTTACCATGATGAACTGTTTTTAGCTTTTCCCGGTATCAGACCTCCAAACAGAAGAAGTTGGAATGTAGGGCATGCATTACATGAAAAGTGAAATGTTTTGAAAGGGCTTTGAAGTGTTGAATAGGAATATTGTATTAAGAACATTCCACCAAATGGAAGAAGCCTGGAAAGTGGACAAGCTGTGGATGTGCAGATGGTGTTACTAACCATCAGTTAAGTAGAGAACACAGCCTACGCATAGAGATCGATACGTCATGTGTCTTTATACATCAGGATGTACCAAGAAGTTGTCAGCAGTTGTTATCTCTGTATGTGTTGCCTCAGATGAGAATAGTCAAATTGCTCATGTTACACAGCCTCAAATTTCAGTTTCACCCGTACCAATATGAATGAAACTATTTATGATGTCTCATATGAGAAAGGATGCTTCCAAAGATGAAAATTAACATATAATGGTGTGTTTGTGGGTGACTTGGGGTGGGGAGGGGAAGTGCAGAAAGGACGATGCCCTAGCTTTACAGTTCTTTTAAAAATCTCCTTTATCCTCATGTCGGACAAACAACCAATCATAATAACCCAGTGTGCTACACAGCATCCCACCCACAACATTTACAATTAGAATGTGTTCAACTCACTCTGCCTCCTTCAACGCTGATATAAAAGAACAGCAGAGGGTCCTTTATGTTGTAGGTATGACCATGAGTCAGTGGGCTACTTGGAGTATTACAGAGAGGTGTTATTTCTCAGAGATAAGGAACAAAGAGGTCTTAATATCCGGCTCAGCCAGGGCAGGAAATTGCCTACTTCCTGAGCCAGAGTGGTAGGGGCTGTGGGATGGGAGCCAGATATGGGAGGGAGGAGGCAAGTATGCACTGGAGACCTCCGGATTTTATCATCGGGCACATGGACTTTGTATCAGATGTCAAGAACTCATTTTGTGTTTAGCACAGAAAGATGCTTGGCAAAGAATTAATTACACTAAAGCATTCTTATAAATGTCATGGACGGACATTAATGTTCACAGATGAACATACATTCTCAGATGTTTATGCTTTTCATTTCTGAAGCTCTTCAGTCCGTGGTATGCGACAACATTTTAATTTTAAAGACTATCAATTATCTTGTTAATTCTAAATTCTACTATAAAAGTGCAAAGTACCAGGTTGACCTTACATCCCTGGTCCTAATTGCATGCATATGCTTTTACAGACCTTCCATCCAGTCCCAGAGACACTAACGAACTAGTTTGCAAAGCACTTAGCCTCACCAGCTTTCTTCTTCTCATTCGTAAATCCAGAGTGATGAATTAGATGATCCTAAAGATTTGGGCTCTAAAGAAAAGTAGCAGAGGCCCCATAAGTTCAAGGCTCTGTGGAGGAACAAGGAAATCTTTGGGATCCTGGATACCTGAGCCTGAACCTCTGCACATCCAGTTATTGGATGTTGGACATTGGGAACATTCTCTAATCTCCTCAACCTAGTTTCAGTGTTGGTAGCTGGAATATTGTTTGACTTATATATTTGTTATACAGTTAAATGACATAGATTATTAAAGCGCCTGACAGGCCTGTTTTTTGTAGCTGCTCCTTTCTCCCCTGCCCCCTTTCCTCCAGCATTATGTAGACTTAATAAGTTTTACTAGTTTTATTAGAAAAAAAACCCAGGTGGTAATGCTGAAAGAAAAGAAAAGAAAGTTTAATTTACAGGAGGATCTATTTAAAGATGGGTTGAATGTTTACAAGCCAAAATAAGGATGGAGGACATTCTACACAGAGAGGAATGTAGTAATCAAAAGTATGGTGCTCTTACAAAAGTTGGATGTGGAGAACGGTAACTAATCTGATGCTATTGAACTGTAGGCTGTGGTGGCCAGGGTTAAGATGTATATTTTATGTTTCTATCTCTTCCAATTTTTACTCAAATGTCTGTACATTATGCATAACATTCTCTATCCTTTTTTTCTTTTAAAATCATATTGGAGATCATCATATATCTATATGTACTGTTTATAACATTCCATGGTATCTATGCACTACAATTTATATAAGCAGCACCCTTTTGATGGATATTTAGGTGGTTATCACATTTTGCCTTATTAATAAACAAGGTTGCAGTGAATAATCTTATATGTATGTCATTTCACACATGTGTGAGTAAATCTGTAGGATCTGGTCCTAATGTGGAATTGCTGGTTCAAGGCTGTGGTCAGAACGCCCTGCAAACAGGTTTTGTTGATCTCAGTGCATGTGGCCTGTGTATGGCAGTGTTTCTTCCCCTGAACTTCAGCTGATCCAGTGTTACCACACTTGCTGAACGTCACCAGTCTTCTAGATTTAAAAATACCATTTTAACATACTTTAGCATTTCTTGAACATCTTTTTATGTATTTAAGAGCTGTCTGTATTTCCTTTTCTGTGCTCTGTCTGCAGTCTCCGCTCATTAGGCTACTGGGTTGTTGGTTATTTTTCCCTAATTGACTGGTAGAAATTCTTTATATGTTAGAGAAATTAGCTTTCCATTTATTTTTTTAATTAAATATTTTATTAGTGTTCTATTACAGATGTCCCAATTTTTCCCCCTTTGCCCTCCTCCACCCAACCCTCCCCCCACTCCCAAAGTCAATCCTCACCCTGTTGTCCATGTCCATTGGTCATTCATACATGTTCCTTGACTGGTCCCCCTTCTTTCCACCCTTATCCCCCTCCCCACTCCCCATTGGTTGCTGTCAGTCTGTTCCATGTTTCCATGCTTCTGGTTCTATTTTGCTTGTTTGTTCATTTTGTTCATTAGGTTCTTCCTATAGGTGAGATCATATGGTACTTGTCTTTCACTGCCTGGCTTATTTTACTTAGCATAACGCTCTCCAGTTCCATCCATACTGTAGTGAAGGGTAGGAGTTCCTTTTTTCTTTCTACTGAATAGCATTATATTGTGTAAATGTACCACAGTTTTTTTAAGTATATTTTACTGATTATGTTATTACAGTTGTCCCAGTTTTTTCCCTTTTGCCCCCCTCTACCCAGTATCCCCCTTCTGTCCAACAATCCTCCCCTTAGTTCATGTCCATGGGTCGTGCATATAAGTTCTTTGGCTTCTCCATTTTCTATCCTATTCTTGATATCCCCCTATCTATTTTGTACCTGCCAATTATGTTTCTTAATCCCTGCACCTTCTCCCTCATTCTTCCCTTTCCTCCTCCCAGATGATCACCCTACAAATGATCTCCATACCTATGATTATCTTCTTGTTCTGGTTGTTTGCTTAGATTTTTTTTTTTTTTAAGATTCAGTTGTTGATAGTTGTGAATTTGTTGCCTTTTTAATGCTCATAGTTTTTATTTTCTTTTTCTTAAATAAGTCCCTCTAACATTTCATGTAATAATGGAATGATGAACTCCAATGGAATAATTGGTGATGATGAACTCCTTTAGCTGCTTTACCTTGACTGGGAAGCACTTTATCTGCCCTTCCATTCTGAATGATAGCTTTGCTGGATAGAGTAATCTAGGTTGTAGAATCCTTGCTTTTCATCACTTTGAATACTTCTTGGCAGGCCCTTCTTGCCTGCAAAGTTTCTTTTGAGAGATCATCTGATAGTCTTATGGGAATTCCTTTGTAGGTAACTCTGTGCTTTTCTCTTGCTACTTTTAAGATTCTTTCTTTATCTTTAACCTTTGACATTTTAATGATAATGTGTCTTGCTGGGGGCCTCTTTGGGACCAACTTGTTTGGGATTCTGTGCTTCCTGGACTTGTATGTCTATTTCCTTCACCAAATTAGGGAAGTTTTCTTTCATTATTTTTTCAAATAAGTTTTCAATTTCTTCCTTTCACTTCTCCTTCTGGCATCCCTATAATCTGGATATTGGCAATTTGGAAATATCCCAGAGTCTTCTTTTTATCCCAGAGTCTATCCTCATTTTTTAAAAAATTCCTTTTTTGTTACTTTTATTCTGGTTGAATGTTTATTTCTTCCCTATGTTCCAAATTATTGATTTGAATCCTGGCTTCCTTCCCTTCACTATTGGTTTTCCGTAGATTTTTCTTTATTCTACTTGGTGTAGCATTCATTTCTTCCTTTATGTTGTTACCATACTCAGTGAGTTCTTTGAGCACCCTGATCACCAGTGTTTTGAACTCTGCATCTGATAGGTTGCTTATCTCCATTTTGTTTATTTCTTTTTCTGTTCTGTTCTTTCATTTGGATCAGATTTCTTTGTCTCCTCAATTTGGCAACCTCCCTGTGTTTGTTTCCATGTATCAGATAGAGCTGTTTTGACTCCCTGTAAAAGGCACCTGTACATTGTGTGGGGCGTAGCCTTAGATAACTGCTTAGGTAATTAAGGGACAACCCACTTAACCTGCTTCCTGACTCTGTGCTGGAGGTGGTCTCAGAGAGGGGACTGTGCGGCTGCCTGGCTTCTAGGGGTTTGCCTGGCACTTGCCCTGTTTCTGGTCACTTCACCCACTCCTTGTATGTGACTGGTGCCCTTCCAGCTGTTGCCCTGGTATTGAGTCCCAGAGTGGGTGGGTTTGCGTATATTTTAAGACTGTGTGGGCCTTTTAAGTAGAGTTTCTTGAAAATCCAGCAGTTTCTTCTGCTGCTCTAATCCCCACTGGTTTTTACAGCCAGAAGTTATGGGGATTTATCTTCCTGGTGCTGGAGCCCTGGGCTGTGCGGTCTGGCCTCGGGTTGGGGTTGATCATTCCCAGAGTATACCTCCCGATTTTCATCCACCGCACATGAATGGGACTGCCCGTGACCACTTGTTGCCACCAGCTCTTCTCACCACACCATATCTCCCAGCCTCTCCTCATCTCCACCCCTCCTACCTGTCTGGGTGATTGTGGCTTGTTTAAATCCTTGGTTGTTGGACTTCCATACAGTTTGATTTTCTTAAAGTTCTGAGCGTTAATGTGTTTGAGGTTTAGTTGTAATTCTTTTTGTGCTTGCACGAGGAGGCAAAGCATGTCTACATACACTTCCATCTTGACTGGAAATCTGTACCACAGATTTTTGATCCACTCATTTACTAATGGGCACTTAGGCTGTTTCCAACACTTGGCTATTATAAATAATGCTGCTATGAACATAGGGGTGCATAGGTTCTTTTGAATTGGTGTTTCAGGGTTCCTGGGTATAATCCCAACAGTGGAATTGCCAGTTCAAGAAGCAGTTCCATTTTTAGATTTTAGATTTTTTAGATTTTTGAGGAAGTTCTGTACTATTTTCCACAATGGCTTCATTCCCACCAACAGTGCATTAGAGTTCCCTTTTCTCCACATGTTTGCTAGCACTTGTTTGTTGATTTATTAATGATGGCCATTCTGACTGGTGTGAAGTGGTATCTCATTGTGGTTTTAATTTGCATCTCTCTGATGTCTAGTGGTAGCTTTTCTATTTCTTATAGAAATAGTTTCTTTGTCTTGTTTTACTTTTTCAAAACTTTTCTAGCTATTTTTACTTGCTTATTTTTCTGGATGATCTTTAGAGCCAATTAACCTACCCTCTAAAACAAATATATTAAATTTATAAATAAACTGAGGTGACACTGAGTTCTTAAATAATTTTTGTATATTCATTTTCAAGCATATTCTGTACCTTTATATGTGTATATGCACATGCATGCGATGTACATGTATGTGGATTTCTGTGTATTTTGTGGTTCTTAAGAGAATTAAAAAATTTTCTTCATATTGATCTTATTTATTTCTGGTTAAGTGTATTCTTAGGTTTTGTTCTTGTTATTGTTTTTGTAAATGGGAACTTTTCTCCTCTAGGTCATCTAATTTGGTATGTTTGTATGTATACAAACATATCAAATGGACTGACATTGTATGTTACTTTTTTACCCAAGCACCTTACAGAGTTTGCTTATTAATAGAATACTTTAAAAAATTATTTCCTTCTTCTTTTTCCAGGTGTACAATAATTTCATCTGCAAATGATGATAATTTTACCTTCTTTCCTTTTTTATACCCTAGTTTATTTTTCTTATTGAATTGTGTTGGCTGATATCTTTAGGACAGATTAAATGAAATAGTGTTAATAAACATTTTTGTCTCATCCAATGACCTTATTAGAAATTTTTCCCTGGAACAGTTTAAATACCATTGGAATTATCAATTTTTAAAGTTGGCAAAAGTACCTCATGAAGTCAGATGATGACTGAGATATATACTTTTTTGCATTATAAAATATAACTATCATTCCATTTTATTAAGAGATTTTAGCCCTGGATGGGATAGCTCAGTGGATTGAGCTTGGACTGTGAACCAAAGGGTCACTGGTTCAATTCCCAGTCAGGGCACATGCCTGGGTTGCGGTCGAGATCTCCAGTGGGGGCCATGTGAGAGGCAACCACACACTGATGTTTCTCTTCCTCTCTTTCTCCTTCCCTTCCCCCTCTCTAAAAATAAATAAATAAAATATTGTTTTAAAAAAGAGATTTTAAAATCAAGAACATGTAAATAAAGAAAAAAGGGAAGAAAATAGATCATACAGTACAAGTTTTTTAATTGAAAAAATAAAAACAAAAAGCATGTAATGAATTAAGATAAAAAAGACAGGCTTTCATAAATATAAGTGGGCAACTGTATGTTTTGTATGAGTTATGCCTAAAATATATATCTTGGAAGAGTTGAAATGAGCAGTTTATTTAAAAAAAAACCCCTCCAATTTATATATGTATGTATGTATTTATTTAATTCCTCCTATACCCTCCTCCACCTCTCTCCACCTCCCCTCCCCCTGGTAATCACCACATTGTTGTCCACATCCTTGCATTTTTTCTTTCTTTTTTTATTTTTTGCTCAAACTCTTCACACCCCCGCCAATATGCCTTGTTCCCAACATCAGTCAGCCTGCTCTATGAGCCTGTCACTATTTTGCTTGTTAGTTCATTTTGTTCATTAGATTTTACATATGAGTGAAATCATATGGTACTTGTCTTTCTCTGACTGGCTTATTTCACTTAGCATAATTCTCTGTAGGTCCATCCATGCCAAGGTAAGATTTCATTCTTTTGTATGGTCAAGTGGTATTCCATTGTGTAAATGTACCACAGCTTTTTAATCCACTCATCTACCAGTGGATACTTGGGCTACTTCCTTATCTTGGCAATTGTGAATAACACTGCAGTGAACAGAGGGGGTGCTTATATTTTTTCAAATTAGTGTTTTGGGTTTCTTTGGATAAATTCCCAGAAGTGGAATCACTGGGTTATAAGGTGGTTTCATTTTTAATTTTTTGAGGTAACTCCATACTGCTTTCCACAGTGGCTGCACCAATCTGCATTCCCACCAAAAGTGCATGAAGGTTTCCTTTTCTCCACATCCTCACCAGCACTTGTTTGTTGATTTATTAATGATAGCCATTCTGACAGGTGTGAGGTGATAATCTCATTGTGCTTTAATTTGTACTTCTCCGATGATTAGTAATGTTGAGCATCTTTCATATGCCTATTGGCCACCTGTATGTCCTCTTTAGAGAAGTGTTTATTCAGGTCATTTTCCCATTTTTAAATAGGATTTTATTTTTGATTGTTGAGTTTTACAAGTTCTTTTTCAGTTTTGGATATTAACCCCTTATCTGATGTATCAGCGAAAATGTTCTCCCATTCAGTGGGTTTCCTTTTTATTTTGTTGATGATTTCTTTTGCTTTGCAGAAACATTTTAGTTTAATATAGTCCCATTTGTTTGTTTTTTCTTTTGTTTCCCTTACCTAAGGAGATATATCAGAAAGAATATTGCCATAAGAAACATCTGAGATTTTACTGCCTGTGTTTTGTTCTAGGATTTTTATGGTTTTGAGTCTAACATTTAAGTCTTTAGTCCATTTTGAGTTTATTCTTGTGTGTGCTGTAAGATGGTGGTCTACTTTCATTTTTTGCAAGTATTTGCCCAATATTCCCAGCACCACTCATTGAACTGACTACCTTTATCCCATTGTCTGTTTTGGCCTCCTTTGTCAAAAAAGGAGACCACACCTTTCTATTCCTTTGTAGAAAGGTGTGGGTTTATTTCTGGGCTCCCTGTTCTGTTCCATTGATTTATATGTGTGAACACACATAAAAACACACATAGTAATCTAGACACAGCTTGCCCCATCATTTGGCTGTGTTTGGATTACTATGCCTTTTTAGTATAGTTTGATATCAGGTATCATGATTCTTCCAACTTTTGTGCTTCCATATAAATTTTTGGAGTATTTGTTCTAGTTCTGTGAAATATGCCATTGGTGTCTTGATGGGAATTGCATTGACTCTATAGGTTGCTTTGGGTAGTATGGATATTATAATGGTGTTAATTCTTTTTATCTGTGAAGATGGTGTTCAGATCTCTTTTAAACAGATAAAAAGATGTCTTCTACTAGTTATTTATGTACCAAACCTGCATTAAATATGTCTTGTTCAATCTAAACTGATTTCCACAATAAACATTTATATGCTTACTTAGAAAATTTTACTATTTAACAACTGATGAATACTGCCTATTTTTAGATTAATATAGGCATACTTTGATTTTTTTCTTTTTTCCCTAGGCTTAATGTTGTGCATTACTTCACAGGTGGGCAGAGAAGACAAATATATAAATGAATGAGATATATAAAAGTACTAGGAAAAACATACTGTAAATGCTGTCCAAAAGTGAAGTTATCAGGATCTTATCACTGCTAGAGATTGTTCTCTTTAAGACAACAATTTCCTTGTCGATCTTACTTTTTTAGTTCATTTTTTCTTTTATGAGATTATAAACATTGTTCAGTGTTCATGTCTTATTTCTTATTCTATATGATTCATTTGGTGATGTGGCAATTTTCAAGTCTAAACTGGGGGGTAGCCTCTTCTGGCATTCTAGTTTATAGTTACAAATATCAAATTCAAAACATATGATTCATGGAGTCATGTTATATGCACATTTAACTCATAAAAATTCCATCATACAATCTGTACCAACTTAAAATAAAGAAGAACACTTTGAATAAGGTGGAAAACTTCACCCACAATTTCTCTCTATGCATACAAGAGCCAGGCACAATGTGAATGGAGAGGTATGATTCTAATCTGTGTTTAGATGCTCTCATGGTGTGAGCATCTTACTCCCTGACCTCAGGCCCTGGCCCCCAACAAAGCACAATGCCCTCATCAAACACATTCATAGTTACCTAGGTGTTCTTTTACATCCTAACGTAAACCCTCCAATTGTACAGTAGCATTTCCTTGCCCCATCATTTGTCTATCACAAATAATTTTCTCATAGAACTGTGATTGAATTGGGGGCCATCTGCAACAGCATGAAATGGATCCCTCAGATTGTTGCATGCTTCCAATAGACACCACCTTTTCTCTCACAGATTCTCATGAAGTAGGATCACAGTCTAGCCAAGGAGACGTATACCAAGAACAATCTGCAATGCGTGATGTTCTATGGAAAGTGTTACAGTGGAGTCATGCACCAGTGCTTTACGCAGAAGGAGGCTTAGAGCTATGTGGGAAGTACTCTGTCAGCAAATAAACTGAAGCAAAGCATGAAAAGCAGTAGCAAGAACATGGACAAAGCCTTTAAAGCACAAAAGTATGCAATGGGTTTTTAAAAGGCGATATATTTGTGGTAGTTTAAAACTCATGCGTATGTTGGGAATAAAGAAAGTTGAAAAGGTAGGTTACATTACAAAGTGAATTAAAATGCTGTTCTGAGAAATTGGACTTCATCCTTTCCTTAGAAAAAGCCATCATCTTATTTGGAAGCTAGAACCCAGGTAATTTTGGACTTCTGCATACATACCAGAGGTGAGACTTAAATTCAGATGTCCCAGTTCAAATTCAATGCTCTTTCAACTCCCCCAGACTGCCTTTATGGAAGATTCCAAGTCACTTCCTATTTCTACAATTAGGCCAGTCTTGTTATCCACTCACTGCACTGGCCATGATGTGCCCCCTCCCATTTTTGGGATAGCCCAACCCTGACAGTGACTCTGGGCCTTTCCTTTGTTTGGTGTTTCAAGATGGTGGCAAATCTAAAGAGTTGTCAAAAGCAGACAGTTGGAATGTAGAGTTACTGGGCTGTGAAATTTCTGTGGAGAATTCAAAACACCCTGCACTTAACACAATGCCAGAGCTGATTAGTGAAGTTTATTGCTAAGCCCCAAGGGATGCCTGCAGGGTTTTACCTTCAGTCTAGAACCCCTGGCCTGAGGAAAGGTGTAATGCCACGTTAGTTCCGCACTCTTTCTATTAGAGTTTACTCAAAGCTGCCGCCACCAGATGTGTTACAAACGAACGTTAATTCTCCTCCAGCATCTGGATCGCATGTACAATGAGGGGCAAGATTTATGCCCTGCTGAAGCATTCCCCGGTTTTTAGCACAGAAGTGATTGAACTCCAGATGTTAACAAAATGCAGAGACCTTTTAGTATGATTAAAAACATGATTTCTTGTTTTGCTCATGACAAAAACCATTGGATTAACTTATTAGAAGTGGAGCTGCCGTCCTGTTCATTGGAAGCTGTGTCTACTTTAGCTATTGGAGCTTGTCGTCGGAGATTTTATGAAGAAAGAATGACTTACTAGCTCCTAAAATCAACAACTTCAAGGGCCCCCTCAAAATCAGAGGTTGCAAAGGTAGTAATCCTTTAAGAACAGTGATAAAGATTTAGATGAAAATGAAAACCAACACAAGAGTGTGCATGAATTAATCAAATTAGGATCTTTTCCTTTTCAATAACTGTATTATCAAGAAACATGGAACCATAGCTCTAGAGCTAGTATGATCCTTCAAAGATCATCTGATCTGCTCTTCCTTATTCCTGTCCTTCCTCCGCCTTACAGGGAAGAAGAGAATGGTCTCTATTTAGAGTCAGAAAACTGAGAGTTATAAAGAGCCCATGTTTTGATACAGATGTCAAAACCAGTAAACAATGAACTTGCTGAATTCAATCTTCCATTTTCAAAGTACAGTATTTCCTCAATGATAACATTAACTATGCCCATAACTGACTTTTCCATAGTTGGAATGCATCTCATATTCAATATGAAAATGTAGTAAGTTTGTTTATTTATTTTTGTGTTCATAATTATTAAGTTAATGGTGTATGTGATGGCCATTGGCATCTTAGGATCAAAGAAATATGGTTACTATTGATTTTATCAGACAGAAATCTTGAATTAATAAGCTATTATCTGGCATTTTGCTACTACCATACTCTAGGAATCTGTAAAATGTATTATTATGCTGATGAGAAAATGCCTTCCCTTGGAAATACTCATTTTATGGTGTTCTCAGCTTTACCTAGTCAGAATAAAGGAGGAACTAAATTGCTTTTCATATAAAACTTTAAATAGAATATATTGTCCTGTTGAACACTATTAATCATGAGTTTAGTCTTTCAAGAGTATACAGACTTACTATCTGAGTGGTTCATGAATTTTAAGACCTTAAGTCATTTATCTTCAGTGACTTTTGTATTCTGTTCTAGTGTCTTTTGTGTGACTTTGAGGAATATAATAAATATACCTAAATGTGTGTAAGTTACAAATAGTGTGATCATAATGATAAGTGGTTTCCAACTTTATGGGTAAGAACTGAAGAATCAGGAAGTACCTTTTCTTAAATGTATTTTATACGTGCTTTACCGTTTCACTCTGAATTTCCTTGTCAAACTTGCTATACAGCTGACCCATCTCACATCCCCCCCCCCAAACCCACTCATGCATTGTATGTATGTTTGTAGACTTAGCTAAAGGTTGCATAGGGGAATGAGAGGTAGGTGTTGAGTTTTCAGCATAAACTTAGAGCAAACAGCTTAAACACAACTTTTAGCTAAGAACTTAACCATCCCAGCAGATATTTTCATTCCTCTCTCAAGAGTTATTTGCTTTGTTTTATTTTGGTTTTCTCTTCACAAACACAGTACCCACCTTGCATTATTTTTTCTTTCCTCCAGGATTTTCTGTCAGCAACTTAAAGTTTCTCAATCCCCAATCACTCAAGCTTGCATTTAACAAATAGTTGAGGGCCTACTCGGAGGCAGTCACTTGCCTACTGCTTGTCATATCCTGGGTAATAGGAATACGACAGTGAACAAAACCAAACCCCTGCTCTCATGGAGCTTACTTTCTCCCAAGGGATTAAGATAGTGTGTGTAGCAGAAGTCAGATTATGATAAGTGCAGTGAAGAAAAATATTTACCAGGCTAAGGGGAAATAAGGAATACTTGGGATGTGTGTGTATGTATATTTGTTTTGGGGAGGCTGAGGATCTTTAAATTACAAAGGGAGGCTAGGGAAGGCTTCTTTGATAAGGAGACATCTCAGAGACAACTGAAGAAATAAGGGGAGTGACAATAAGGAATCAGTGGAACAATTCAGCACCACTTGAGCCCCTACCACTCATGTTCACAGATGAATCCTTACAGGACTCCGCAAAGCAAAGAGTCTGCTAGCAGCAGCACTGACCTTTTGTGGGCATTTTGCAACCATCATTTGTTAACTGTTCCTTGAGGTCTTGCCCCAATTCCTAAAAAGCTAATTAATAAAAAATGTATCACAGGCTATGTTTGTCAATGTGGCTAAGATTTTAGTAGAATTCTTACAAGGCAATTTCCAGAAAAATAGGAATGACTTACAAATACCTTCTTCTTCTATCTTTAATCTAACCTAATACTGTTTTTCTAGAAATATTTCCTAAAGAAATGATATAAATATGGACAAAACTTAAGGTTCAAAGATGATTGTTGATATTATTGATAAAAATGAAAACTTGAAAATTTAAACTCTAAGATAATTTTTGTAAAATAATAAAGATGGGCTCATTAAGCTATTCAATGTTTATAAATGATTACTGATGACATGATAAATTGATTTTAAGTGGTACAGTTGGAGAAAATGGTATCAAATAATGCATACAAAGTTTTGCCTGAAAAGTTTCTGTTGAGAAATCAACTGATAGTCTTATGGGAGCTCCCTTGTAGATAACTAGCTGCTTTTCTCTTGCTGCCTTTAAGATTATCAGTGACTTTAATCTTTGGCATTTTGATTATGATGTGTCTTGGTGTGGGTCTCTTTGGGTTCATCTTGTTTGGGACTGTGCTTCCTGGACTTGTATGTCTGTTTCTATCACCAGGTTAGGGAAGTTTCCATCATTAGTTTTTCACATAGATTTTCAATTTCCTTCTTTTTCTCTGTTCTCCTGGCACTCCCATAGTGTGAATGTTGGTGTGCTTGAAGTTGTCCCAGAGGCTCTTTAGGTTATCTTCATTTTTTTTATTCTTTTGTCTTTTTGTTGTTCTGATTGGGTGTTTTCTGCTTCCTTACCTTTTAAATATTGGATTTGATCCTTTACTTCACCTACTCCACTGTTGATTCCCTGTAGTGTAGTCTTTATTTCAGTTAGTGTATTCTTCTGTTCTGACTGGTTCTTTTTTATGTTTTTTTTCTCCATTTTTATGTTTCCCGTCTTTTTGTTGAAGTTCTCGTTAAGCTAATCTACTCTTCTCCTAAGTTTATTGAGCATCCTTATAACCAGTGTTTTGAATTCTGCATCAGATAGATTGCTTATCTCCATTTTGCTTAGTTCTTTTTCTGGAGTTTTATTCTCTTCTTTAATTTGGGACTAGTTTCTTTGTCTCCTCATTTTGGCTGCCTCCCTGTGTTTGTTTCTGTGTATTAGGTAGCGCTGCTACCTCTTTCAGGCTTGACAGAGTGGTCTTATGTAATAGGTGTTCAGTGGCATAGCTTCCCTGATCACCCAAGTTGGGCAACCAGGTGCAACCCTTGTGTGGGCTATGCACACCCTCCTGTGGTAGTTGAGCCTTGATTGCTGTTGGCACCTCAATAGGAGGGATTAACCCCTGGACCCATTAGCTTCAAGGAGTGGCAGCAGCCACTCTGTGGAGGATCAGCTCTGTAGGGGCCAACCCCACAGAACAGGACTTACTTCAGCAGGGCTCTGGTGCCTTCTGAGACCACTCTTAGAATGTGTCCCTTGTGGAGGAGGTTGGGTGGTGCTTCAGCATGGTCTGAAGCTGTCCACCAGGTGCTCTGGCTCTGGGGCCTCCTGGGAGATGCAGGTCAAGTTCAGCAACCACCTGTGCCCTGCCCAAGGCCACCTGGCATGAGGTACAGAGTCATCTGCAGAGGGTTGCTACTTGTGTTGGGCTGGAGGTACCCAGGAGAGGCTAGCGGTGAATGGAGACTGGCTGCTGCTAGTGCTGGGCCTGGGGCCCTTTAGTGAGAGGTATAGGGTACCCCAAAGCCAGATGCTGCTTGTTTGAGAGATTTTAGAGAAATTTGAAGCATAAGCCAAAACTGCCCATTTGCAAGGGAAAGCCACTAGAAGTAGCATGGGCTGGGCGGATAAGCTGGGTGGGCGGGTTCTCAGGGAATCACCAGGGCAGGGCTAACAGTGATAACCAGGCTGAGAGAAATTCAGATATGACTCTCATCTGCTGGCTCTGTGAGGGGAGCACTCAGAAAAGGAACAATGGCTTCTGCCCGCGCTTCTGTCTAGGAGAAAGCTGCTGCTCCAATTGTCACTCTGATGCCAGACAGTTCAGTTTCTCCCCGTAGGTCCCTGGTGCATTTTGAGCTGCTGCCCCAGCACTAGAACTCAGTGCTAGTGAGTCTGAGTAAGGAACCACCTGGGGTTTCAGCAGTCCTGCGTCTCCCTCAGCCACATCCCTGCTGGTTTTTATACCCAGAAGTTGTGAGGACTTCTCTTCCAGGCACTGGAACCCTGGGCTGGGGTCTCTCGTGTTGGGCTAGGCTCCCTTACTCCTCAGTGGGAACCGCTGCAACTGAGATATTTCTCCTGATTTTCATTTGCCACCCATGGATGTGGGGACAGTCCATTCTGTGTGTCCACTCCTCCTACCAGTTTCGATGTAGCTTCTTTATATCCTTAGTTATAGGACTTCTGTTCAGTTATTTTTTGGGAAGTTCTGAATGGTGGTTGTTCTGCAGTTTAGTTGTAATTTTGATGTGGCTGTGGAAGGTTTTGAGTACCATGTTTACCTACGATGCCATTTGACTGGAAAACAAAAGCTTTCTCAGTGGCAGTCTAAAATTGCTTCTCCTTTAGAGTTTGTTTAGTCCTACAACTAAGGTGTAGTCTTTTTGCAGTCTCTACTCCATGCTTTCAAAAAAGTCTCTCCATTCTGGATGATTGGAATTCAAATGTAGTCTCAAAAGTGTTTTCAGGAAGAAAGCTGATGGGTTGTGGAGCTCATCTAATTTTCTTCACATCTTATAGAGAATATAGTACTGTGTCTGAAACAGTTTTTTAAAAAAAAATGTTTCTTACATTTTGTCCAGTTTTCTGGAAGGCAAGTCACGTACCAGGTGTTCTGTCATGGTCAGAAAAATAACTTTGTTCTTTATATTATTTTTTAATATAATTTTTATCTTTTTAAACTTTAAAAAAATGTTATTGTATTTTTTCCATTACCATTTGGTCTCCTTATACTTCCCTTGCCCTGCAATCACCACACTGTTGTCCACATCCATGAGTCCTTTTTACTTTTTGCTCAATTCCTCCAACCTCTAACCTCCACCCCCCACCTTAGCTGTCATTCTGCTCTCTATGAGTCTGTCTCTATTCTGCTTGTTAGTATTAACAAAATCTTTTAATAGTTCCTAAATTTTCTATGATGAGCATGTATTATTCACAAAATATGTGTAATATTATTGTATGAGTTTCCTATTGCTTCTGTAACAAGTTACCACTAACCTAGTGGCTTTAAAAGCACTAATTTACTATCTTACAGTTTTGCAGTTCAGAGGTTCAGCAGAGTCTGACTTGGGCTAATGTCAATGTGTTGACAGGCTTGCATTCCTTTTAAAAGCTCTAGGGGAGAATGTGTTTCTTTGCCCTTCCCAGCTTTTAGAAGTTGCCTGCATTCCTTGGCTCATGGCCACTTTCTCCATCTTCGAAGTCAGAAGCACAACATCTTCAAATCTATTTCTAACTCTGATTCTCTTCCCCCCTCCCCAAACCCGACCCCCCCCCAAAAAAAGACCTTGTGATTATATCAAACCAACTGATAATCCAAGGTAATCTCCCTATCTCAAGATTCTTCAATTTATTACCTCTGCATAGATCCTTTTGCCATGTAGGGTAACATATTCATAGGTTCCAAGGATTAGGATACAGACATCTTTGAGAGACCATTATCAGTTATTAGGATAATAAGTCATCATTCTTGAATGTACTATAACAAAAGTTATTCTGTTGACATATTCCACATACACTTTGAACAACATTAGGGCACCTGAGGTTTAGTAATATAGAGCAAATTGCTATTCATTTTCCTAAAGTCACATGAAGATCCACTGTTGATATCATCATGGATATTGCCTTATCTGCAAGGTAGATAACATATTTACAGACAATTGGGATTTGCCATATATGGCCCCAGATTTTTGGGGTTCCTGGTTTCTGATTTTCTCTAGTGTACCCTTGATTTTCTGTGACATCTCTGAGCACACCTGCCAGTACTAATTTCTAGAGCTATTACCACTCCCTAATCACTATACTGAATTTTTTTTTCCCCAAAAGTTACCAAACCATTCTCCTTTTGATTTCCTAGGTCAGTGTATGGTACCATGTTTTTCCAAATTTAGGATTTAAGCCATAGTTACTCTTGTCTAATTTTTATCCAACCTTTACTTTCTCTGTCTAATCAATTGTCAGATTTTGTAGATTTTTTTCAAGAAATCTTCTGAATTATCTCTCACAAATTTTGTTTCATTTTAATTCTCACAACCATCATTGTATTTGATATTTGAACTATCACAAATGTATTATAAGTCTCTTTGTTTATTCTTTACTTGCAAACTAACTTTGCAAATAAGTCTTCCTAAAGATTTTTTTCAATGCAAACATTTTTAGATGTTCCTTAGTATCCATAAAGTAAATTCCTGGCTCTTTGGCATAATATAAAAACCCCACACTTCCATTTTAACAACTTACATCCTTCATGTCTGATCCCGAATTTAACCTCTTTTTATTTTGTTTTCCTTGACTATGCCAGCTTTCAGCAGTTTCTCATCTACATGGATGAATTTCTATAGCAGTCTTCTGTAGAAATCTTTTAGTAATTTATCAAATTGTGTTTTGATTTATTTTTATATAATTATATCATTTTATGTTTTACCCTTTTACTAAATTTTCCAACCAGAGAATCCATGTTTTGTAGGTAGTTCTTTGAAGTCTTTATAATATCTAATACCTGGTTAAGAAATATCTGTTTGTGAGTAAAAAAGAATGGGCTTAGGAAAAGATATAGGGCTACATTTTCAACAGTTTTTTTTGTTGTTGTTGTTTTGTTGTTTTTTTTGTTTGTTTTAGTGGAAGAGGTCTTTAAAACACTCTTTAAAAAGATCCTTTTATTGTGTCCTGGTAACCATTCAGTAGGGTTAAATTAGAGATCTTCATTTGAATAATTTATGTGATTTCCATAAAACAGTTTAATTACTGATGGACAGAGCCAGGGTTCTTTATACCTGCTTCTGTGTTCTTTCTGTTCTATTCAATGACCTCTCAGAATCTGACTCAGTATTTCTCATTTTTTAAAAAAATTTTAGGTCTCCATGCAACCTCCTTAGTAACCACACAGACTATGTTAATCATTTTTCTCTGAAACTGACCTCACTCTGTAGTTCTCTGTTGGCAGAATAATCTTCCTATAGCTCATGAATCAAATCAACTTTGTTTTTACAGCAGAACCTAAGAAACTCCTTACTTCCTTCACGACGTTGCCTTGCATTCCCTATTCCTCCATTTCAGTTCACTCTTTTGTACAAAATAGGAAACACAAAGTATACTTGGATTGTTTTAAAATTGTCCCAGATGTCTCCAGGGTTGACTCAAACCTCATGGAAACCCTAGTTTGTTTGGCTGAACCCGGGATTGGGATTTAGGGAATTATGATAATTATGGCTCATCTTATGATCCAAGGCCAAGTATTTTATTTTTCTTTGCTCTCATTGCTCCATCAGCAAAAGGTAAAATTTATTCTGTGTAACCAAAAGGCCAGTTGCAAAAGATAGCAGAAGTTGCATGCAGTTTGTGAGCTTTATGCTACACAAAAGCTAAGTATAGCCATCCCAACTGCTGCAGGGACCAGAGTGTTCTGACATCGTGCCCAGGCAGCCCAGCAGCGCATGCATTACCCAGCTCCATTTTCCAGACCAAATCATACAACACATTTTAAAAATAATAAATCTGAGATATTTCAACATCTCAGTAATATGAACCGTGATGATGATGAATATGGTAGTCATCTTTGTTGAGCCTTGAGAATATGGGATTCTGGATCAGACTTTACAAAACTCCTGAAAGGTGTGTATTCTTAGTTCCTTTTTGCACACCCCCCTCCCCCCAAAATAACAGGCTCTGCCCAGATAAGTGGCTTGCTTGAAATCACAGAACTAGTGAGGTGCCAATTGTCATCACGGTGACCCCAGGCTTGAGCTCATAACCAGCAGGCGTGTCCCTCCCACTGACCACGGCTCTGGGCATGCCATGGAGAGCTGTGAAGTGGGAGTTACTCTTGTTCTTTGTGACAGTTTGACTCATTTTATAGTCACTTCCTGGACTTGTTATGCTAGGGATATTTTAAGACAAAATAAGCTAGAAAATAACTTCAGGTTTCAGCTTACTTAACAATTTGATTTAAGAATATGATTCTATGTTCTCTTTGTTGGTTGTACTTCTCTCCCTTCTCTTCTTCCTTCTTCCTTCCCCTCTTCCCCCTTCCCCCCTTCTCTCTTCTTTCCTCCCTCCCTTCCTCCTTCCATTCTTCTTTCCTCCCTTCCTTCCTCCTTCCTCCTCTACAGCCCTCCTACCTTTCTTTCTAAAATTTAATGGCTTTGAACTTCAAATCAAATGTGAGGATGGTTGATTAAGTTGCTCTTCCACTTTTAATACCTGCCCAGCATGTCTCTATCACATTGTAGCAATATCTTTAAAAACATTCAGGGCAGACTTTTGGTTTTCTTGACATGTCATCTAATTTGAGACAGTAATACCTTCTATTTATTGGGCAGAGTGTCACTAATATCAGAACTTCTCTCCAGGCAATTGGTCCCCAGTTTCATTGGTATCAGTGAAGAGTTGAAGGTATTTTGGTGACATAACAGGGTAACTTTCCTCATCCCTTGGCTGTCGTGGCTTACAGAATCAGCACAGCTGCACATGGTATAGACATCACCCGGAAGACACAGAGGCATTTATATATTCTTTACATATTCACTGGCCTCCTCCCTTGTTGAAATATCAAGGTTCTGGGCCCTTTTTAGAGCCCATCGATGCATTACATTAGTTCATTTCTCAACTGAACACTGGGCACAACAGTAAACCCACAGGTAAAAATCAATCCTGAATTTCGTGAAGCTGATCCAGTGCATGCATTCTGGCTATGCCCAACAATCTGCGCATGCTTCTAGGGTTGGGTGGAGATTGCCTATGGGCACAGGACTCTGCAGAATGGTGACAAAATGTAGCTTGAGATTTTAGGTTAATTATCATACAAATATTTTTTGTGTGCTGCTCTGTTAGTCTAGATGGGTTCTCCTTGGATCATCTTGGTACCTGCATCTTCCCTTTGCCTTTTGTTTTCTTCAATAACTTCAGCACCCCCTCACCAGTTCCCTCCTCCCTGCCCTGCTTTAATATCCTGAAGAGCCTTGTCAGGCTTCACTTTATAGATGAGGAAGTTAAACCTCAAAGAAGTTAAATAACTTCCTCAAGGCCACACAGCTAGTCATGGTAGAGCTGGGATTTTGATTCATATATATCTGACTCCAAAAGTTGTATTAGCAACCACAATTTTATTCTTGCACTCTAAAAAATTTCTTTCATTCATTTACCACTAAGTCCTTAATCATATGGGAGTATGTCTTCTCTGAGATAGTCTAGGATTCCTGGCACAATGTAAACTCTGGTCTGTAAAAACATGTAAATGATAAAAGCATATATTATTCCTGGTGTGATTTTCAGCTTAGGATGGTTCTGACCCATTATAGGATTTAATGTTTCTAATATTATTCAATTTCAAGAGGACAAAGATCCATTTTCATTGGGAAGTTCTTTGGTCTTCTGCTCAACCCTTCGTACACCACACCACTCCACTCCTCTGGCATCACCCATCAGATACCTTGTTCTATAAATAACCCAGAAATTTGGGAATGACTGTATGTAATTATCACTCACTAAAGTGTCTAAGGAATTCCTTTTTATGTATACATGAGCTATCTAAACTGCCTGTGTCTCAGGGCCAGTGATGTAAACCTGCTCATCAAAAATGGGAGAACAAACGCACTGTCTTTTCTGATAGCTCTTCAGAGTTTACACATTTTTCTAATACCACCTGAGCTGAGGGTAGTGGGATTTTAAAGGAGCCCTGTATAAGCAGAGTGCATCCTGTTGGGAGAGACTATAGGGTTAAAGCACACAAGAACATCTCATGGTCAGGACCTTACTTTAGCAAAGTTCCTCAGTTTTTCCGGGCCTGAAATTGGGTATATGAAATTTATGAAATTGGGTATATTATACTAGACAATGACCGTATGTCGGAATGGTGAGAGCAGTTCTTAAAAACACAGACTCTCTGTCTCCACTCAGAGATTCTGGTTTAGAAGGCCTGAGACTGGACTGGCAACCTCTGTATTTTAACCAGTCGCCCTGGTGATTCTATTGCCAACTGTCATTTAAGAGAGATTGTGTGGGAACCACACACATAACATTTGACGCTTCAATGCTTCAGTGGACTTTTGGTGTGATTCCATTAAACCTATTTTTTTCCCACTTAGTATTCCTGTTGCAGGAGTGGAAGGGCTAGCATCCCAGCTGCAGGCCTCTGTTCAAGGTTCTTGCTGCAGCCAACAGTGTCCTTGGAGTCTAGTTCAAAGCTGGAGAGAGCGAACCATGGAGTCGGGAGCCATTGGTGGAGGGGCTGGCTCAAAGGAAGTGAAGTGTTTCAGCCAGAATGTACTGACGCACGACCAGGAAACCACAAGACTGGTGAAAACCTTTCCAAGCCTGAGCTCTATGATCAAAAGAGGTGCAGGAAGCAGCACTGCCAAGAGTCCTTTCTGCTGCTGGCTGGAGCCCCGAGCTTCTGAGGCTCTCTGAGTCAACTCCCCTAGCAGATGCTGTCGCCCAAGAAGCCATTACTCAAGCATTTTCTTGCTTTGCTCTGAGGTGGCCCCACAGGTGGGTGGAAATGAGTTGCTGTCTTTTTTTATCATTTTCTTTTTTGGGGGCAGAGATTGCTATCAGGCTATACATTCTGATTTTTCAGAAGCCATAGGGTACTGGCTTTTTACCCTTTGCCAACTGGTATTGTTTGATGCTCAGGGCCTGTACAAAAAAATCAAACCCTAAAACTCTTACCAGTGCCTATATCACCCAATCAGCAAATACCAATAGCTGGACTTCAACAGGAATGAACTTCCTTTATTTACTGCATCCTGAGCATTACCCCTTCTCCCAAGATGCTCTTCCTTTTGTTCCTCATAAGAACAGATCAACCAGGGATTATATTCAGATCCCTGTTGTGGATAGAGATCACGTTTGGATACAAGGTCAAAATCATTGTGTTCCTGTGAATTCTCTCTTTCCTTGGCCAGAGCAACTGCCAGTTGCCATGCAATAAATCACGTCATCGTATAGCAGTCCCAGATCACAGCTGAGACTAGCATGTCCTGGGCTAGGTCCTGAGAGCTAAATGACGGAGAAATTGGACTGACCCTGGAGCACTGTAACTGATTGCCTAGTAATGGGGTAGTTTTCTTGGAAAAACAACAGAATCATTCTGAACTATTGATTCTGTCATGGGTTCAGGCTCCCATGTAAAGGAAAATAAAGCAAGTGTGATATATTTTTCATTTGGCCTTCTGCCTGCTTTCCTGCTTTTTGTCTTGTATTGCATGCTTCCACTTTTATTTTTCAAATCCTGACTAGATGACCTAGCAATATTGCCCATGTGGCATAAAATCTACAGTCCCGATCTGCTTGGTACCCAAATCTCAGCATGAAGGAGGTGGCCAGTAGCTTTTGTGAGGCAATACCCTGGGTGTTAGCTTAGGTTTCAGTCAGTTTAGAAAACATGCAAAGCCAGTGGGGAGAGGCCATACCCCCTCTGCAAAGATTTCAGAGGTCAAGGTTTGAGAGACTCATCCTAAACTGAGCATCGATGAGCAAGTGTTTTCTGAATGCCTCTTTCCCTGGGATGTTTATGTAAAGCGGAGCCTTTGCAAACACATTGTCCCGCAGTGTATTTTGAGATGTGCCTTTTGGGGGGAAGTGCTAACTTTGCACACTGCTGACACCAAACATTTGAAAATAAAACCTTTTTTTCTCTCTCTCTCCAACACTTTTGGCTCAGCTTATCCTACCAAAACACACTTCAAAAGACTTCTTTATAGAAAGAATGTTTCAAAAATATAATATTCCATCTGTTATTTCAATAATACATGCTCTGGGACTCTCTTTATGGACCATTTTCCTTTCTTTGCCCCCATTTGGATGTATAAATATTTGATTCAAGAGCCCTGAGGAATAGTCCACCAATCGGGTCCCTGAATTGTGAACATTCCCAACCCTATAATTTTGTCTGTAGCAGGCACCTCCTGCTGTGGAACTAACTGCTAAGGGATTGTAGCAATGTAACCCTCCGACTGCTCCATCTCAAGGCTGCTCTGAAGTGGAGAGAAGGAAGCAGTTTTAATTTTGATAAAATAAACTTTATTTTGTAACTTTATTATTTGTTTTTCTTTCTCCTTTCAACACTTCATAATAGACGTGTCTGGTAATTTGAAGTCAGCCTCCCTGGTTGAGGTGCCTTAGGCCACCCCCAATTCTTGTAGGTTGTTAAAGGGGTAGCCACACAATGTTTGGTCCTGTCATTCCAAAGTGCAGACCCTGGGTTTTTCTACCTCACGTGAACTGAACCAAGCCACATCCTGACTCTTATTAAACATACTCGGGCGGAGCTTTCCAGCGGGCGGCAGCAGGAGGGGCAGGAGCATTGTCATGCCACCCAAATGTGTTGGAAATGTCCAACTATGTTCAAAATTCTAAGTACTTTTCTAATTGTTCATTTTTGCTCACCAGGTCTCTACTCCAGCAATTATTGGAACATTTAAGATTATAACATGAATTTCATGGGAACCCCCTCTTTGATATAATAAACTCAAACATGTTGCCAGGAATAAAAGGCCTTTATGGATGAAATTTAATATATTTTGAATCATGCTTAAAGAGATATTTTGCTGTGTGTGAAGAATAAAATAAAAATTTCCTTTATAAAATTTTATAGCTGGATGGGTAGAGAAAAGTATTTTCCAGTATAAAAATGTTTTCCTATCTCTTCTTAAATTAAAAAAAATACAAAGTCTTAGATATGCACATGCAATTAAGTCTAATTATGAGCATGTAATAGCCAGATCTTTCTAGAGACAGTAGGGTAAAAATGTGGCAGAGCTTTAAAAATGTCTATGACTTTGACCAAGAGATTATGTCTTTAGAAGTTTACTCAGGAAGTCATGAAACAAAAGTGTGTATCCACAGATGTTTATCATTGCTTTATTTAAGAGTGAGGTGTGTGGACAAAGCTCATTAGCAGTCTGAGTAAGAATTCACATATATTCAGTGTTGCTTTTAAAAGATTTTTTTCTTAAGTATTATTTCTAAGTATTAATTTGAATCTTGTCATTCCTTACTATTGATGAGTTAATGTTATTAGAAACTGCTCCATTCAATCTAGATATGATAGTTGTTAAAACAATAACCTATGGAGGAGTGTTAACTTTCACTTCCAGCTGTGATAGAATAGATTCTATCTGACCAATACTGCAACTATAACTTAAAATTCTGGATAAATTTTAAGAAATTTGATGGCATTAGAGAGGTGTAAGGCACCAATAATTTCAAAATAATACAACAAAGATATGAGCCAGGCACTTGGAGCTGCCTTTCCCATGAGGTACTTCCAAATTTAAAATTATGATTAATTGTTTCAAGAAAATATAGGACAAGGTGAAAAGTATCAGCAGAGAACTGGAATCTAAAAAAATAATTGAATTAGAATTTTAAAATTAAAACTCTGGTCACTAATTTTGAAAAATCAGTGAATGGGTTTAAGAGCAGATTAGACATAGCCAAGATATAATTAGTGATTTGGAAGATAAGTCAGTAAAAAGTATCCAGAATAAAATGGAGACAAAGGAAAGTACTGAGGATATTGGGCATAGGACACAAAAAATAGGGGACACATGGGCAAAGCCAAAGGGGGGTGGGGTCAAGGGTGGGAAGTGGAGATGGCTGGGGTGGCTGGAGTGGTGGGGGGAGAGTGGAGATAACTGTACTTGAAAGACAATAAAGTAATGTTTAAAAAATAAAATTGGACAAAAAGAAGGATAACAAATCTGTAAGTGTGGTCCTAGAGGAAGAAAGAGACAGAATGAGGCATAAGCAGTATTTGAAGAGATAATGCTGATAATTTTTCAAAACTGCTGAAAAACATTCAGCTATAAATTCAAGAAGTGTTATGGATGTGAAGTAGGAAAATATAAAGAAAATGACACCAAGGAAATATCATAATAAAGCCACTGAAGCAAAAGAGAAGGAGAAAAATCTTAAAGCTTCAAGAAAAAAATGGACTTTCATTTCAAAGAAACTGTGAGAAAGCAACTGACTTCACAATCAAAATGATGGAAGCTGGAAAATAGTGGAAATCATATTCAAATAGCTGAAGAAAAGAGTTTCCTGCCTTAAAAAAAAATTCTGTACCTGATAAAATTGTCTTTTAAAGTTCAGGTAAAATAAAGACATTCAAATACCAAGATTCTTCACCAGTAGTGAACTTCAATAATGGCAATTTTAATGGGAGTTCTTCATGCAGAAGAGAAATGATCCTAGATGGAAGCTTGGGAATGCTGGAAGAAATATCAGAACTATTCAAGCCAAAACTGAAAACAAAAGCCAAATGTCCATCAATAACAGAATGGATAAATAAATTATGTTCTATGTATGTGAGAAGTACTAAATCGCAATGACACTAATCGAACCACAGTTACATGAATCAACATGGGTGAATCTCAACATTATATTGAGTGAAAGAAGCAAGATATAAAGAATATATATTGGAGAGGGATATACATTTCCCAAAAGGCCAAAACACATCTGATGTGAGAACTCAGAACGTTGTTCCCCATGGCAGGGAGTATCGTAACCGGAAAGAAGCACAAGACATTTTTAAGGGTTGAGATGCTTTCTTGTTTTGGACTTGGTTCCCCACTAGGAGTGTGTTTACTTTGAGAATATTGATGAAGTTGTACATGATGATTTATGTATATTTCAATAAAGGGAGGGAGAATATACTCCTGAGGGACTTTTATTACATAATGAGAAAAATACATGTTTTTTTTTGTTTTTTTTTTTTTTTAGTGAAGGAATGAGAAAAGAGTACAGAAATAGCTCATTTGAGTTTTGCTTCCTTAAAAGGGATTTTTAATAATTTGGAGAACATTCCATGGAATTTTGAGACTTAAAAAAAATCAATGCCTAAGGATAATAACCCCTTTCAATAATAACCTCTTTCTATAATTAGTATTCAGTCATGACTTCTAGTTCTTGAGGCTGTTAGGTATGACTACTTTTTTTAAATGAGACATTTCTTTCATTAATCTTGAATAATGAATAAAAATGTAACCATTTACATGTGGCCTATTGTAGACTGTGATTTAGAGCTCCAAAGAGACCCAAGGATGGATCATAATTTGATAAATGGGGTAGTTATTTAACACTACATCTGCCTCACGATGCACAGACCCAGAGGGAAAAGATGCAGTTGGTGGGTAGACTTTAAACTTTCTTAGAAACTAGCAAACTTGAAAACTCTAAATAGAAGCCTTGGAAAGCTCTGGCTTACTGTGGGAATAAAGAGGGTCAGGGAGATAAGCCTCTAAAAGGAGACCCCAGAGCAGGAAGGCAGAAGCTCAAAGTAATCTGTTCTTAGGAAACCCGTTGAGATAAGAGTCCGTAACAATTCATTTTTTCTTTTTTCTTTTTGCTTTGAACATGTGTTTAACAGCAAGGAAACGATCTCAGCTGACAAACTTTGCTTACAGCGTGGTTAGAGATGGAATGCTTTAGTTTGAGCTGGAGGCTCCTATCCAAGGACCCACAAAGCAGAGTAATAGCCAGTGGAGGGGCTGGCTGTACAGTATAGCCAGGGTGCTTCTCCAAAGCAGAAAGTGAGCCTCCAAGGGAATGCAAAACAGAACTCCTTCATCGTGTCTCCAGTGACATTTGTGTATGCCTAGAAACTAACGTGGTTGAATGCTTATTTTTTCAGATACAAAATTACAGTGCTGCACCATAAATGTTTTAATGTTCTCAACAAGGGTCTTCAATCAGTTTGGCATGGTTTTTTAATCTTTGCAAAAATAAATTGTACGAACAGAACTATCTTAATATGTTTGAAGCAACTTATACTTGCTCTAAAATTTTGGTTATCTTTTAATGTGATGCTGACAAAAACCTTTTTTTTCAGGGAATGAGAACAAAGAAATAAGACCACTTTTCATTTACCTTTACACTTTCTCCAGCAGACGTGACATTGGCGTGGCAGTTCAAGAGGAATGAAGCCCCCGGGATACTTGTTCCCATAATGCTCTTCATGGGACCTGCGTGTTGGCTCCATAGGACTTCCAGCAGCTTCGAGGTAAGGAAATATACTTCTTCCCGGAGCCATCCTGATAACCACTGTGGTCAGGCATCACTAGCAGAATCACCTCTTCTTCTTCCTTAACAGACTTGCATTCTAGAGGTTCCAAGACCACCTAGAGACTCGCTTAGCTCACAGAATCTTGGGATGGATATTTGCTAGCCCTCAGAATGGAAATGAACAGCTAGAAGTGAACAATACAATGTCCCCAGCCAAGCTCACAAGAGGACATTTTGGGAAACAAACTCCACACCCATACTAGCCTGTGAAAGTTACTGTTTTTGTTGGAACAATAAGCTTTCTGTTTCTCCTCTCCTGGAACAAACCTTGTCCCCTGGCTACAGGTCTACATCTCATTGGTTACAGTGATTGGATGAAGGAAAGGCACATGATCTAAGAAACATCAGTCTTAGTCTTTCCCTGGGCCTAGTCTATTGTCTGAGGTTTCCAGGACTGGAGGATGTATACCTGGGTTGCTAGCTGATGTGTGGAGAGAATGTGTTTGCTGAATGAAGCCCAGTGGAGGCAACTGCCAGACAGGAGAATGTGTGGCTTTGATTTCTGGTTATAGACCTGGAGGCTCTTCAACCAGTGCTCTGACTTGCTCAAGTATGCTCCAGAGCTTTGTGAATGAAGGCATTCTCTTATCACACAAGCCAGTTAGAGCTGATTTCTGCACTAGCAACCCCCAAATTCTTAATGAAGAGAAGGACATTGTCAAGAGTAATATGAGGGTCAAGAACTGCCAATGACCCCCCAATTTGGAGCTCTTTATTTTCAGCATCCTATTCTAAGATGTTCTCTTATTTGTATGGGTCCTTGTCAATTGGACATAAAATATACTTGCCATATATATTGTGATAATTTCCAAATAGTCTCAGCTCTCCACATGGCTTCTCTCAAAGGGCAGTGTTTCTCAAATTTCAACAGGAATTCAGGCGCTAAAGATCTGATTTTTTTTTTTTTAATACCAAATGTGATGACATCTACACTATGACCTTGACTGGCAGGAAGAATATGGTGACATCTGCTATATTCCAGGCACTGTGCTTAGCAGAAGTTTAATGAGTTTAAAAATGGCCTTAGACCTCAAGTTACTTAAAACCAGAGGTTTCTTTATTTATAAAAAAGAACATTATATGCTGCATGTATGATTAACTAAAGAAACAATGGCTGATATAAAGTGAGTAATTTGGGAATTAAAAAGAAACTGTCACTGCAGACTAGGAAAACTAAAGAGGTGGAATTTGAGCAGAGTCCTGCAGGACAGCTAGTTTCAGAGTGTACAGAAAGTACTCTGTCAGGGATTTTCAGAGAAAAGAAATGGCAGGGACAGAGAGAACAGGAAGAATTAGATCTGTGTGCCAGCACCAGAAGCTTGATGAAGAGAAGGATGTTCATCCCTTACCATCTACCATTTTCCCATCTGTGTCTTTACTGACCCTCCTTCCCAGTTACAATTTCTTACTGAATTTTGATCTGAGGGTGAGAAGAGGGAGCTAAACACCCCATCTGGAGCTCTCCTTGACACATGGTCCCTAAAAGCCTTTTGTATGCTCCTATTCTCTATGCATCCATGGGCTTCCCTTCTGATCATTCATCAAAGTAAGGGGCCATCTGCTCTGTGCTCCATGAATGAAACGAAGGCATGTGTTCTGTGGCTTCATTCCAGCTTCCCCTTCTTTACATCTGCTGTGCCTCTTTGAACAACCCATGGGGCATAACTGATGTCTCACCTTACTGCAAGGTGCATGACCCTTTGCTTTCAATCCTATTTTACTTTGAAAACTACCTGCACCCCCTGCCATTCAGGTGTTATTGCAGAAACCCTTACCATCCACCAAGTCACTGGTTGTTTAGATTTCTTTGGCAGTAACCCATTTTACCAAAGAAAGGTGTTAAAACTTTTCATTAAAGGAAATTTAACATTTCAACCAATTCTTCTATTACAGGAAGAATAACAACTTTCAATTTATATATCCCAGCCCCTTTGAAATACATTATTGACATTTGCTAACCAATCTCCTCTATGTTCTTGGGCTCCTCACCTCACAGGAGAGGGTTTGAAGCTAGAACAACCTTGAAACTACTGTATGACATGAATGAAAATGTACCTGGGAACGAGGAGTCAGAACTAAAAAGAATATTGCAAAGGTCTTTCAAAAACTGTGAGTGTGTCTGAATATGTAATTGACACGTGCTCATTTCCCTGAACCAGAGAAAGACCTGTTCATGACTAGAAGGAAGAAATTTTTTAATTTTACATTTGTATAGGGAAAAAATCACTTTTCTGAAATTTTTTTGTGTCCTAGATAAGTAAAATTGGGCAAGTATTTAACATCTCTGATCCTCACTTTGCTAATCTAATTGATGATAGTAAATACCTGTATGAAAGATTTTTTTAAATTTATTAATATTTTTAGAGAGAGGGGAAAGGAAGGAGAAAGAAAAGGAGAGAAACATCAATGTGTGGTTGCCTCTTGCATGCCCCCCACCGGGGACCTGGCCTACAATCCAGGCATGTGCCCTGACTGAGAATTGAACCAGCAGTCCTTTGGTTTGCAGGCTGGCACTCAATCCACTGAGCTACACCAGCCAGGGCAAGAATTTTTGTTAAAGATGGAATATTATGTAGTAGGCACTCAAATAATCATCACAGTGCTTGGAATATAGTAGAGACTCAACAATTATCCTTTCTTTGAAAGAATAAATGAGGGAGTGAAAATAATATATAGAAAGCATCTTTCTTGTCTTCCAGGCACATCGTTGGTATAATTTGGTGACTCTTATGCTCTTAGAAAGTTATGTTCCCACCATAATTTTTATAGTGATTGATTTATATTCATTGTTTAGCCTGCTATGAAGATAATGAAACATAAAAGCTAAATGATAGAAATAGTCTTAAGAGCTAAGCAGTACTGGTAACATCCCTAAAGCCTTTGTGAGCTGGGGTCATTCTTTTCTAGAATTTCAAAAAAAAAAAAAGAAATTCTCTGAGAGAAATTAGGAAACAGCACAAAGGTTTAATTAAGGATCAATTGGGGCAGTGAAAAGAGCAGGTAAACAGAATGGAAAGAATTAGGCGATAGTGTTAATGGTTTCACTCTGATATATTTGACAGTCAATTAATTGCATGTATTTAAAGTGTACAGTTGGATGAGTTTTGACATTAATCAAGCTTATGAATCAGCCACAAAAGTGTCCACTCACCCTTGGAAGTCCTTCCTCCTCCCTCTCCCCCTGGCAACCCAGTGGGGTTTTTTTTTTCCTATTATTATAGATTGCTTTGGATTTTTTGAAGTTTTAAACAATGGAATTCTAAAACACATGCTCTTCTTGTTATCTGGCTTCTTTCACTCAGCATAGTTATTCTGAGATTAATTTTTTTATTGTTTCATTTATCAGTAATTCATTCCTTTATATTTCTAAGCAGTGTTCCATTGTATGGCTATAACAGATATTGTTTGTCCATTTGCCTGTTGATGGGCATTTGGGTTGTTTTCTAGTTTTGATTATTACAAATAAAGTTTCTATGTTTATTTGTGGACAAGTCTCTGTATATTCAGGGTGGGGCAAAAGTAGGTTTACAGTTGTTCATATGGAAAATGTATAACAAATAATAATATAAGAATAATCTCTGTTTCATATACTCTCAACTGTAAACCTACCTTTTACCCTATCCTATACACTTTTATTTCTACCTAAGAGTGGAATGGCTGAATAACAGTAGATGTATGTTTAACTTTTTAACTCACGGCCAAACTGTCTACTAAAATGTTCAGTTTTAGTCATTCTAAAATGTGTAGCCATGTGATGTTCATTTGCATTTCCCTGATAACTAAGGGTGTCGATCTTTTCATATGTTTATTTGCTGTATATATGTAGATGCATGTATACACATATGTGTATATAGACATAGATACATGTGTATATACATGTATATTACATGTATATGTATATTAGTGAAGTGTTCTAATCTTTTGCTAATTTTTTATTGAGTTGTTTGTTTTCTTATTATTGAGTGTTAAGTGTACTTTATAGATTCTGGATACAAGTTTTTTATGAGATTTATGATTTGCAAATATTTTTTTCCTGGGCCATGGCTTGTCCTTTTAAGTTCTTAATAGTGTCCTTCAAAGAGCAGAACTATTTAATTCTAATGAAGTATAATTTATCAATTTTTTGTTTGTTTGATGGATTATGCTTTTGATGTCCTATCTCAGAAATTTTTTTCTTCAGAGTTCTATGGTTTTAGGATTTACATTTAGATCTATGATTCTTTTTGAGTTTATACATGTGGTAAAAGCTGTGGACCACATGCATGCTTTGCATTTGGGTATCCAGTTGTTCCAGCACCAATTGTCGAACAGTATCTTTTCTCCACAGATCTGCCTTGGCATCTTTGTAGAAAATCAGTTGTCTATACATGCATGGGTCTGTTTCTGGACTCCATTCTTTCCCATTAATCTTATTTTCTATCTTTATGCCAGTCATGACCACATCATCACGATTAATTAGCCATAAAATGTTTTTGGTTTAAAGGCTATTCTTTTCTTCCAAAGATGTATCAATTATTTTATGTTCTTTGCAATTCCATATGAATTTTACAATCAACTTGCCAGTTTCTTTATGAGAAGTCTGATAGGATTCTGAATCAGTTGAATCTATAGACCAATTTGGGAGGAATTTACTGTTACCTATATTGAATATCTCTACCCACAAACACACCAAATCTCTTCATTTATTTGGATCATCTGTCATTGCTCTCAGCAGTGTTCTGTAGCTTTTAGTATATAGGTTTCATAAATCTTTTGTCAGTTTTATTTCTAAGGACTTTATATTTTCTTATGCTATTATGAAATATATTTAAAATATTAATTTCTAATTGATTCTAGCACATGGAAATAAAATTTTATTTTCATTTATTGATCTTGTGTCTATGAGTGGAATGTCTGAATAATGGTAGGTATATGTTTAACTTTTTAACCAGCTGCCAAATTGCCTACTAATATATTTCCAAGTTTTGCATATCCACCAGTAATTCCAGTTCCTCCAATTTGGCTATTGTTTATTTACTTTTCTTACCATATTTTACTGACTAGAACCTCCAATATAATGATGAATAGGAGTGGTAGAACAAGCACTTTTTTTATTCATAAACGTTGGAGGAAAACATTTAGTCTTTTACCACTAAGGATGATGTTAGGCACAGGTCTTTCATGGAGGCTGTTCATCAAGTTGAGGAATTTCCCTTCTATCACTAGTTTCCTGAGAGTTTTGATCAGGAATAGGTATGAATTTTGTCAAATGCTTTTCCTGCATCTATTGAGATGATTGTATATTTTTAAAAATAGTTTAATATGATGAATTACACTGATTGATTTTATATGTTAAACCAATTTTGCATTCATGGAACAAGCTCTACCTGTTATGATATTTTATCTTTTGTGTGTTGTTTCATTTGCTTGGATAAAATCTCTTTAGAATTTTTGCATCTTTGCTCATATATAATTGGTCTGTTATTCTCTTTGCTTGTAATGTCTTTTTCTGGTTTGGTATTTGAGTAACACTGGCACCAAATAATAATTTGGGAAGTATTCTCTCCTCTTCAGTTTTCTGAAAGAACTTGTGCAGAATTGGTATCATTTCATCCTTTAATGCTTGGTAGAATTCACCAGATGAACAACTTAAGTGAAGTGGACCAATTCCTTGAAAGACAGAAACTACCAAAGGTGCTCAAGAAGAAATAGACAATCTGAATAGCCCCGAATCTAATAAAGACATTGAATTCATAGTTTAAAATATTTCCATAAAGATTGTGATTGGAATTTGTGGGTGTACTTTTCTTTATATATCTTGTGCTTGGAATTCATTAAGTTTCTTGGATCTTTGGGTTTATAGTTTTCATCAAAGTTTTAAAATGGCCATTATTTCTTCATGTTTTCTGCCTCTCAAGCATCTCTTTACACCGATTGAAAGTGTCCCACTACCCACTGATGCTTTTTATTTATTTTTTACATCTCGTTTTCTAACCGTGCTTTATCTTGGATAGTTTCTATTATTTTATTTTCAAGTTCACTTATCTCTCCTTCTGCAAGATCCTCTTTGCTCTTAGTTCCATGCACTTTTTTTCATCTCAGACTTTTTTGTTCTAATCACAAGAAGTTTGATTCATTTTTAAAAATTTCTTTTATGTTTCTACATAACTTTTGAACATATGGGATACAGTTACAATAACCATTTTTATATCCTTGTCTGCTAATTCAAACATCTGTGTCAGTTCTGTGTCAGTGTCATTAGATTGCTTTCTCTCCTCATTATAGATTGTATTTTCCTGCTTCTCTACATGCAGGCTAATTTTTTATTGGGGGCCAGGCATTTTGAATTTTATATTTAGGGGTACTGGGTATTTTTGTATTCCTGTAAATATTCCTGAGCTTTCTTCTGGAACATAGTTAAATGACTTAAAAACAGTTTGACCTTTTTTTCCTTTTCTTACAGTTGGTTTGTCTGAATCAAAATTCAAACAAAGTTCACACACTTTTAATAGCCATGTCTCCTGTAGCTCTTTTAAACTTTGGGTTCCTTCTGATTCTCTTTCTTATTTTTCTTGCCATTTATTTCTTATAGAAACTTGGTGATTCATTCTGTAGAATTGCCCATAAACTGTGTTTTGTTAAAAAATGTATAAAGTGTAAAGTAGTCAACCCTTTAGCAGAAAAAGTCTAGCGGAACTTTTTAAGGAACTAGCTAAGTTAGGACCACAGTTTTTTTCCCCTGGTCTTTGTCAAAACTGAGAACTCACTTTTGTCCAGAGCAAATGGTTTATCCATTTCAATGATCATCAAAATTGGTGCTTACTCACAAGACTTAAATGGTTAACATCGTTTATAGATCCAGAATTTAGGATTGTATCCAGGAAAAGGCATAGAGTATGAAAATCATATGTTCTTTATGGATATGTATGTGCACAGGCATATACACCTATATTTATGTGTTATATGCACACATCTAGATGTGTTTATAAGCATGTTTAAATATATGAATTATAGGCTTGTTTTTATTTTTTAATGAAGTTTACTCAGCCAGTAAATGAAAGCTTTGACTCAGCCTACATTTCTGCTAGTAAACAACATAGAAACATAAGCAAACCCACACATTCCAAATGTCTTCTCCTGCAAAAGAGGTTTCTTTTAACCCTAAAATATATGTTTGTAGTTTTTCAAAAAAATGTATCCGAAGGGTTGTTTTTAAAAATCAAGAATGCTAAATATTAACACTAAAAAATTGAGAAAAATATTGTATTTATGATGGTTGCTTCTTTAATGGTGCACAGTTCTATTGAGCTTTTTTGGGGAAAAGCCTCCAGCTCTCCTTGGCTGTAGTGCCATGACCATTTGGCAAAATCAGTATGACTTTTTTAAAGATGTTCAGTAGATCAAGCCCAAAGCCTTTCAGAATCTTCTCAGTGCTCGAGACTAAAATCTAAATATCTAGGGCATCTGCTTATGCCTGTATTAGTTTTCTGGGGCAGCTGTACCAAAGTACTGCAGACTGGTGGCTTAACCAACCAATCTAAACCGACAGAAATTTATTGCCTCTTGGCTCTGGAGACTACATCTGAAATCAAGGCATCAGCAGGATTGATTACTGTGGATGGCTGGGAGGGAGAGTCCATGTCCCCCTCCCCGCTTCTGGTGGCTTGCTGGTGATCGTGGGTGTTCTGGCCTTGGAGAGGCATTGTCCCGGCACTGCCTTCGTCTTCAGATGGGTTTCTCCCTGTCCATGTCTTTCTCCATGTCCACAGTTCCCCTTTCTGTAAGGACACAGGTATATTGGCTTAGAGCCCACAGTAATGACCTCATGTTAACTCAATCATCCACAAAAATTCTACTTCCAAATCACACTTTCATAGGCACTGGAGGTGAGGACTGCAACGTCTTCTGGGGGACACGATTCAACCCATAATAACAGTGTCTACTTTTCTGATGTCATCTCTTGCCTCTCTCCTTCTTGCCATAGCCATACGGGCCTTCCCACTGTTCTTGAAACAGGTCAGTGTCATCTTCTCTGCAGAGATTTTGGCCTTTTCGGTTCTTTACTCTGAGGAAGCCCTTCTCCGGTCCATCACAGTCTTCTCACATAGATCTCAGGCCTAAGTCAGAGAGTCTGGCTCTGACCACTGTCTGAGGCCCCTCTCCTTCACCCACCTGCTGTTGGCTGATTTATGCCTGTAGACCCCTGACCACATCTGGGATCTTGTTCTTCTGTGTGCATTTGCCTTTGCTGTCTCATACGGGCACAGCGATCATACCTGTCTCCTTGTTGATGTGTCGCTGGCTCCTAAAGCCCTTCCTATTGCATAGTATGGGCTCAATAAAATTATTATATTATAATGGATTAAATGTACTCGAAAGTAAGGTAATCATTTAGAGTCACATCATCAGAAAGAAGGGGAAGGGTCAAGTCAAGGAATATGTATAAAGGACCCATGGACAAAGACAACAGGGTTGGGGAGGAGAATTGAAAGTGAAAGGTGGGGGATGGGTAGGGCAGGGGAGAGTAATTGGGGGGAATGGGGACAACAGTAATTGAACAACAATAAAAAATAAAAAGAAATAAAGGTGACAAACCAATAAAAAATAAGTAAGTTAATTAAGGGAAAAAAGTCACATCACTCAACAGAATAAAAATTTAGCAAGGAAATTGGCAGAACAGGTCATTACTCAGAATAATTTTTTTTTTCAAATATGGAAACATCTCTAGCTTCCTTCTCCCAAGACTCAAAATAGTCTTCAATGACATGTCCTTTTGTTCAACAGAGCCTCACTGGCTAGGCTGTTTAACATCACTGCTTTCTACCCCCGTCAGCACCCCCATACAGCTCCTCCTTGTTTTCTTGGTCCCCAACACTCATCTTCAAAAAGACTGACAATTATTCCCACTGCTTCCTATTTCCTTTTTGACATTGTCTTTTATTGTTTGTGCTGTTACAGTCATCCCTGCTTTTTCTCCCTTTGCCCATTTTGCCCAGCTCCTCCCCTCCCCGACCCTCAGGCAGCCTCCACATTCTGTCTGTGCCTGTGGTCCATGCATATGTGCTCTTTGGCTACTCCCCCCACTTTCTTTGATTCCGTTCAACAGCCACCTCTCCAATAGCTGTCAGTCTGTTCCGTGTATCTGTGCTTCTATTTCTATTTTGTTCGTTAGTTTATTTCGTGTTATTTACAATAGCCAAGATCTAGAAACAGCCTAATTACCCATCAAGAGATGAATGGATAAAAGTACTGTGGCACATTTACACAATGGAATACTACAAAGCAGTTATAAAGAAGGAACTCTTACCTTTGGTAACAGCATGGATGGACCTGGAGAATATTATGCTAAGTGAAATAAGTGAAAGATAAATACCATATGATCTGACTTACATGTGGACTCTAATGCACACTGCTTCTTAAAAGTCCCTCTTTCCCTTCCATGAGAGAAACTTGTCTGTTTGGTTCATTGAGGTAGCCCAAGAATGAAGAACAGCACCTCGTTACATAGTCTATGCTCCACAGATACTTGTACCTGGTGGAACAGAAAGTGCTGCCTTGCTCTTTTAATCTCGAATCTGTTTGCCTGAGTATAATGACAATGGCAGGACTCCATTTGTAGGAGAACATCCTCCAGATCAGAGGAGAAAGAATCAGAATCAATATCGTGTGCACGCTGTGCAGTTTCTTTGTACAGGCTCTGACTATTCTTGCTCAATGCGGTGCTGTGCATTGGTGCTCACGTGCTGAAACTCCCATTGGGTTGTGTGAATCCTGCAGGGCCTGTGTTGGTCCTGGGCTCCAGCCCTCATTCTCACCTTGACTGGAGCTGGGCTCTTGTCTCTCTTTAGGATGAATGCTTGGTCGTCAAAGCATGGTCTCTAGCCAAACCCCAATGCATTCCCTTTTCCTACAGAAACTTTTTTTTAAAAACTATACCAACATGAAAGGCCTCCCAACAATCCAGACCAACCTTTGCCTTAATGGAGTCTGAAGTTCACTCTTCTGTTTATGATGTGTAAGAATTGAAGTGGGAGATATAAAGTTTGCAGCTATTATGTAATCAAAACCATTTGTGTTTTCCCAAAAAGGAAGGAGGAGGCAAGAAGGGGATGGGGAGGCAGGGAGAAGGAAGAAAAGGAAAAATCCCAGAATTGGAAGCGTGGAGCCTGTGCAGTGAGCAGGAAGTTGAAACTCATCCAGCTGTCACAGAAGAACAGAAGAAAAATGCTTTATGTGTTCAATCATTACTAAGTGTTCTGCATGTTGATTTCCCACGTTATTTGCCAGTATATATTGGTTTGCAAATGCTAGTCTTTTAAGAGCAGGAGAAATATTTGCTTTTAAGATAAAAATTGTTCCATTTTTGAAGGCCATAAAAACAAAACTTCCATGTGTTGAAAAAGTAAAAAAAAAAAAAAAAAAAGATATCTTCACTTTCAAGCATTCTTTACTGAAACCAAAAAGGCCTCTACTGCCCATAACTTTGCAAGGGGCTTTCTAAATGAAGGGCCAGCCCACAGTGTACCAGTCCTACAAATATATGTTAGAAACATGGTGTCCAGTGCCCAGTGATGGGGTGGAGGTAGACAGGACTTCAGAGCAAGAAGCTGATTGGCAGGCGAGCCACCAGTACACAGCTCTCCTGCAGAGAGCAAGTTCCTCTAAGCCAAACCAGGAGACGGAAAGTTTGGGGAAGTAAAAGTCTTTGTGAACATTTTTCTCTTTTAGCTTCTCAAAAATGGTCCAAACAGAGAAACCTCAATTAGAATGAAATCACTGAATTTAGGAGTCTTTGAACATGAAGAAAGCGAAGGAGGCCCACCTCTCTCTTTCAGATGAGAAAATCTGAGCCCAGAAAAGGGCTCCAGGTCACGTGCCTATTCATCGTCTCCCTCAGGCTTCACACCCAGTTACACAGTTGTTTGAAAATAAACATTAAATGTAGGTGTTCTGACTGCGACTTAGGTGTTTTTTTCCTCTTTGGTCATTTAACAAATGCCTCTCTGCTGTCCTTTAAAACCTTACCAAGGATCATCTTACTCCTTCTGGAGGAGGAAGCTCACATATCACTCGTTAGTCCATTTACTACTTCATCCCTGTAAAAGGCCATCTTGAGAACATACTTTATACACTCCTGGTCCACGTAAACATAAAATCTGATCCCTCATGAATAGAAATGTTTGTGGTGGACTCTTAAAGGGCAGCAGCATTCCATGACGCTTTCCCACTGGAAGAGCCCCCAGCTCCGTTTCATCCTGTCTGTCTCACCTGGAATTAAGGCTTTGTTTACTTCACCCTGACTCGTTGCCCATTCACTCCACCTCCTGGGTCCAGTTGTCCTCTTTAGCTCTCTCTTTAGGTATTTATGTCTTGGCTTTACATCTAATACCTTGCTGCCTTTGCATCAAAATTGCTCTCCAGAAGGCCTAAGTAATGCTGACACTTTCATTGTCACCTCTCTGCCACCTGTGGTCTCCAGGGGATATCTCTTTTTTTCAGTCCCTGCACACAATACTGTACTCAGTTCCCTTTACCTGAGATGAATGTCATTTGTTTATGGAGTTCTCTTGCTATTAATACATCCTCAATTCTTGATGCTTTTTCTTTCTCTTACTTTCTGTATTTATGATGTTTGAAGTAAATGGTTATGAAAAATGATACATGTTGGTCAACTATCTTCATTCCTCTGTTGAGTTTATGGACTTTGGGCAGTTTTAAGAATAATAACATGAACACGGGTGCATACACCATCAAGCTTAAGCAATAGAATATTGTCAATGTCACTGAAGCCCCCACAGGCTCCTCCTGAGTGCATTTGCCCTCCTACTACTTCAAAATGTTTGTCATTCCATTGTTTTTCTTTATAATTGTATCGCTTATGCCTATACCTCGGATGGATGTTCAGTTTTGCTTTTGTTGAGGTTAACAAACATGGCATCATGCATATAGCCTCTGTGACTTGCTTTTCTGGCTCACTATTATTTTTAATTAATGCTTATCAACACATTGCTTAATAGATTTTCATTGCTGTAAGGAATTCCATTTTATAACCATGTCATCAGGTACTCATCCTTTCTACTTTTGATTGACCGATGTTTGGGTGATTTCCAGTTACCACGTTTAAAAAATTGCTGTTTGGAACACATTTATCCCTATCTCTTGGTTTGTCTATTAAAGAGTTTCTGTAGGATATAAAATTAAGAGGAAAATTGCTAGGTCACAGGCTATGAGAACATTCAATATAACTAGATGATGTGGAACTATTTCCTAAAATGATCGTACCAAATTATATTTCCATTCGCTCCACATTCTCACCAACACTTGGATTTGTCCAACATTTTTTCCTAATTTGTGTGTGCATGTGTGAAATACTCTCATTTATGGTGTTACCATACATTTCCCTAAGTACTAATGAAATGGATCGCTTAAAAATAGGAGTATGGGCCATTCCTATTTCCTCCTCTGATATATACCTGTTGATATATTTTACCGCTTTAAAAAATTGGATTGTCTGTCCTTTTCTGACTTATTTGTAGGAGTTCTTTAATATTCTAGATTTCAAGCTTTTGTCCATAGTATATTAGAAATAACCTCTGTTGCTTTGTGAATTGTCCTTTTACCTTTCTCATGATGCATTTTCTTTTGAAGATCTTTTTTTTGGTGAGTCCTAATTTTAATTTAGTCAAACCCTTCTTTTTTCTTTTAATTTTCACATTTTATATTTTTTAAAGTAATCCTTCTTTCCCCTGAATTTATAAACATATTCTATCTTTTCCTGAAAATATAAAACTTTTCTCTTAATCTACATGGATTGTGTGTGTGTAGTATGAAATGAAGTCTTTTTTTTTCTTATGAATAACTAAATAGATCAATATCTTACTGAAAAGTCTAATCTTTCCTAATCTGCAATGACAACTCTGTTTCCATATTTAGATGAGTTTATTTTGGTCTTTCTACTTCATTCCATAGGGCTGTGTGTTTATCCTTGCACCAATATTATACTTTCTTAATTATTAGAGCTTTTATATTAAGGATCGATATCTGGCAAGGTGAGTCTGACGAAATTCTTCAAGAATGTCTTGGATACAACAAACCTCAATCAATGAGTTGGACATTTTTCCTTTTTCTCCCCTCTGAAAATTTTTGTGTGAGATTGAAATTATCTTTTTCTTTTTTTAAATTTTATTTTATTTTAATTGTTGTTCTTGCACAGTTTTCTGTCTTCTACTCCCATTCTAGCCCACTGCCCCAGCCCTCCCCACCTCCCTCCCATTTCCAACCCCCCACTAGTTTTTGTCCATGTGTCTTTTATACTTGTTGCTCTAAACCCTTCCCCTTTTCCCCTGGAATTCCCTCCCCTCTCCCCTCTGGTGGCTGTCAGCCTGTTTTCAATTTCAGTGTTTTTTATTATATTATGCTTGTTTGTTTGTTTTGTTGATTAGGTTCCTGTTAAAGGTGAGATCATATGGTATTTGTCTTTTGCCTCCTGGCTTATTTCGCTTAGCATAATGCTCTCCAGTTCCATCCATGCTGTCGCGAAGGGTAGGAGCTCCTGCTGCATAGAATTCCATTGTGTAAATGTACCATAGTTTCTTGATCCATTCATTTACTGATGGGCACCTAGGTTGCTTCCAACACTTGGCTATTGTAAATTGTGCTGCTATGAACATTGGGGTACATAGGTTTTTTTGGATTGGTGTTTCAGGGCTCCTAGGATATAATCCTAGCAGTGGAATTGCTGGGTCAAAAGGTAGATCCATTTTTAGTTTTCTTAGAAATTTACATACTGCTTTCCATAGTGGTTGTACCAGTCTGCAGTCCAACAGTGCACTAGGGTCCCCTTTTCTCCACAACCTCTCCAACACTTCTTGTTTGTTGCTTTGTTTATGATGCCCATTCTGACTGGTGTGAAGTGGTATCTCATTGTGGTTTTAATTTGCATCTCTCTGATAGCTAGAGATATTGAGCATCTTTTCATGTGTCTCTGGATCCTCTGTATGTCCTCCTTGGAGAAGTGTCTGTTCAAGTCTTTTGCCCATTTTTTAATTGGGTTGTTTGTCTTCTTAGAGTGGAGTCGTGTAAGTTCTTTATATATTTTGGAGATTAAACCCTTGTCTGCGGTATCATTGGCAAATACGTTTTCCCATACAGTTGGTTCTCTTTTTATTTTAATACTGTTTTCTTTAGCCATACAGAAGCTTTTTATTTTGATGAGATCCCATTTGTTTATTCTTTCCTTTATGTCCCTTGCTTTGGGGGACATATCAATAAAAATGTTGCTGTGTGAAATATCTGAGATTTTCCTGCCTATGTTCTCCTCTAAGACTTTAATGGTGTCATGGCTTATATTTAAATCTTTTATCCACCTTGAGTTTATTTTTTGTGTATGGTGTAAGTTGGTGTTTGAGTTTCATTTTTTTGCATGTAGCTGTCCAGTTCTCCCTACACCACTTGTTGAAGAGACTACTTTTACTCCATTTTATGTTTCTGCCTCCTTTGTTGAATATTAATTGACTGTAGAGAATTGGGTTTATTTCTGGGCTCTCTGGTCTATTCCACCGGTCCATATGCCTGTTTTTGTGCCAGTACCAGGCTGTTTTGATTACAGTGGCCTTGTAATACTGTTTGGTGTCAGGCATTGTGATCCCTCCTACTTTGCTCTTCTTTCTCAAAATTCCCGCAGCTAATCAAGATTGTTTATGGTTCCATATAAATTTTTGAAGTGTTTGTTCTATGTCTGAAATATGCCATTGGTACTTTAATAGGTATTGCATTGAATCTGTAAATTGCTTTGGGTAGTATGGACATTTTGCTGATGTTAATTCTTCCGATCCATGAACAGGTATATATTTCCATTTGTTTGTGTCTTCCTTGATTTCTTTCTTCAGTGTTGTGTAGTTTTCTGTGTACAGGTCTTTTACTTCCTTGGTTAGGTTTATTCCTAGGTATTTTATTTTTCTTTTTGCTATATTGAATGGGATTTTTTCTTGACTTCTGCTTCTGCTCTTTCATTGTTGGTATACAAAAATGCCTTTGATTTCTAGATATTGACTTTGTATCCAGATGTTTGGCCAAATTCATTTATTAGGTTGAGTAGCTTTTTGGCCAAGTCTATAGGATTTTCTATGTGCACTATCATGTCATCTGCAAACAATGATAGTTTTTTTTCCCCTTTCCAATTTGGATGCCTTTTATTTCCTTTTCTTGTCTAATCGCTGTGGCTAATACTTCCAATACTATATTGAGTAGAAGTGGTGAAAGTGGACAACCTTATCTTGTTCCTGATCTTAGTGGAAAAGATTTTAGTTTTTGCCCGTTGAGTATGATGTTGGCTGTAGGTCTCTCATATATGGTCTTTATTATGTTGAGGAATGCTCCCTCAATTCCCACTTTGCTGAGTGTTTTTATCATAAATGGGTGCTGTACCTTATCAAATGCTTTTTCCACATCTATTGATATGATCATGTGATTTTTGTCTTTGCTTTTGTTTATGTGATGTATTACATTTACTGATTTGCGAATGTTGAACCATCCTTGCATCCCTGGGATGAATCCCACTTGGTCATGGTGTATGATCTTTTTAATGTATTGTTGGATGCGGTTTGCCAATATTTTGTTGAGAATTTTAGCATCTATGTTCATCAGCGATATGGCCCTGAAGTTTTCTTTCTTTGTTATGTCTTTATCTGGTTTGGGGATTAGAATGATGCTGGCTTCATAAAAAGTTTGGGAGTCTTCCATCATTTTGGATTTTTTTGAACAGTTTGTGAAGGATAGGGGTTAGCTCTTCCTTAAATGCTTTGTAAAATTCTCCTATGAAACCATCTGGTCCAGGGCTTTTGTGTGTCGGGAGTTTTTTGATTACTGCTTCAATTTCATCTGCTGTTATTGGTCTGTTCAGGTTCTCTGCTTCTTCTTCATTGAGTTTTGGGAGATTATATTTTTCTAGAAACTTGTCCATTTCACCTAGGTTTTCAAATTTCTTGGCATATAGTTCTTCATAGTAATTTCTTACAGTCCTTTGTATTTCTGTGGTGTCAGTTGTAATCTCTCCTCTTTCATTTCTAATTGTGTTTATTTGGGTCCTCTCTCTTTTTTTCTTGATGAGCCTGCTTAATGGCTTGTCAATTTTGTTTATCTTTTCAAAGAACCAGCTCCTGGATTCATTGATCCTTAGAATTTTGCTTTTAGTCTCTATGTCATTTAATTCTGCTCTGATATTGGTTATTTCCTTCCTTCTACTTGCTCTGGGCTGTCTTTGTTGTTCTTGTAGGTGTAGGGTTAAGTTGCTTGTCTTGAGATGTTTCTGTCTTTTTTAGGTAGGCCCGTATCACATTGAACTTCCCTCTGAGGACTGCCTTTGCTATGTCCCATAAGTTTTGGGTCATTGTGAGTTCATTTTCATTTGTTTTTAGAAACTTTTTTATTTCCTCCCTAATTTCATTCTTGACCCATTCATTGTTTAATAGTATGCTATTCAATCTCCATGATTTTGAGGATTTTGGGTTTTTCCCCTTGGGGTTGGTTTCTAGTTTCAGTCCCTTCTGGTCAGAGAAAGTGCTTGGTATGATTTCAATTTTCTTGAATTTGTTGAGGCTAGTTTTGTGTCCTATCATGTAGTCTATCTTTGAGAATGTTCCATGTGCATTTGAAAATAATGTGTATTTAGTTTCTTTGGGATGAAGGGCTCTATATATATCAGTTAAGTCCATTTCATCTAGAGTGTTGTTCAATGCCACAATATCTTTGTTGATATTTTGTTTAGAAGATCTGTCCATTTTTGACAGTGGGGTGTTAAAATCCCCTACTATAATTGTGTTGCTGTCAATATCTTTCTTTAAGTCCTCTAAGATTTTCTTTATGTGTTTGGGTGCTCCTCTGTTGGGTGCATATATATTTACAATGTTTATGTCTTCTTGGTGGATTCTTCCCTTGAGTATTATGAAGTGACCTTCTGGGTCTCTCTTTATGGCTCTTCTTCTGAAGTCTATTTTATCTGATATTAGTATTGCTACCCTGGCTTTTTTTCCCTGTCCATTTGCTTGGAAAATTTGTTTCCAGCCCTTCACTTTGAGTCTGTGTTGGTCTTTTGTCCTGAGGTGGGTCTCTTGTAGGCAGCATATGTGTGGGTCATGCTTTCTTATCCATTCAGCTACTCTATGCCTTTTTATTGGAGCATTTAATCCATTTATGTTTAAGGTTATTATTGATAGGTACTTATTCATTACCATTTTTGTACCTGTGTTTCTTTCTCTCTCTCTCTCTCTCTTTTCCTTCCTTTCCTTAAAGCAGTCCCTTTAGTATCTCTTGCAGAACTGGTTTGGTAGAGGTATATTCTGTTAGACTTCTTTTGTCCGGGAAGCTCCTTATTTGGCCTTCTATCTTGATCGAAAGCCTTGCTGGGTAAAGTAGTCTTCATTGCAGGCCTTTGGTTCTCATTACTTGGAATATTTCCTGCCATTCTCTTCTGGCTTGGAGTGTTTCCATTGAGAAGTCAGCTGCTAACCTTATCAGTGCTCCCTTGTATGTTGCTTCCTTTTTCTCCCTTGCTGCCTTTAAGATTCTTTCTTTGTCTTGGAATTTTGCCATTTTAATTATGATGTGTCTTGAAGTGGGCCTCTTTGGGTTCCTCTTGATTGGGACTCTCTGTGTTTCCTGGATTTGTGTGACTTTTTCTCTCATCAAATTAAGGAAGTTTTCCATCATTACTTTTTCAAATAGGTTTTCTATCCCTTGCCCTTCTTCTTCTCCTTCTGGTATCCCTATTATATGGATATTATTATGTTTCATATTGTCTTGCATTTCTCTTAATCCCTCTTCATTCTTTCTGAGCCTCTTTTCCTTTTCTTGCTCTTTCTGGATGTTTTTTTCTACTTTGTCCTCTAACTCGCTGATCCGATCTTCTGCTTCATCAATTCTACTTTTCATCCCTTCCACTATGTTCTTCAGTTCAGAAATTGTATTTTTCATTTCCTCTTGGCCCTTGTTGATAGTTTCTATTTCCTTTTTCATGTTGATATAGTTTGCAGTGAGTTCATTGTAGCTTCCCTGTAGTTTTTGGTAGCTCATTGAGAGCTCTTGGAGTTTCCTGACAACCATGGTTTTGAACTCAAAATCTGATAGTTGAGTTGCCTCCATTTCATTTAGCATTCTTTCTGGGGCTTCCTCCTTTTCTTTTATTTGGGGATTGTTGTCTTCCCATTGTTTGTGAGACTCTTCTTGTTAGCCTCAGCTTCTTAAATTGATTTGTTCTGGCTCCCTGGGTTTATGGTATGAACTTCTGTGGTAGAATACCTGTGAAATTCAGTGGTGTTGTCTCCTTTGGGTATCCTGGTGTTCACAGCTTCCACTATCTTTGCTGTTGAAATGCCCCCTCTTTGGGACCAACTGTAGTTTTTTCACAGTTCCAGAGGTTTGTTTTGTTTTGTTTTGTTTTTGTCTCACTCGTGGGTATTTAAAAAGAGAAAAGAGGAAGAAAAAAAGAAAAGAAGAAGAAAATGAAAAGAGAAGAAAGAAAAGCAGAAAGAAAAAGAAAAGAAAAAAGAGGAAAGAAGAAGAGAGAAGATTGGAAAGAAAGGAAGAAGGAATAAAACAAGAAAGAAATAATGAGAAGCAAAAGGAGTTGAGGGGTAAAAAAGATAAAAATAATGAGAAAATAATTTAAAAAACTAAAACTAAACAAACAAACAAACAAAAACCCACCAACTCTTGCTGTTATCAATGTTGCCAAGCTGGTTTTTCTGGTCTTGCTGGCTGCAATGGCCAAGGGGTGACGGTATCGCTTTTCTCCCCGTTCTGCACTCAGTTATCTTTGGGCTACTGTCCTCAGAGCTAGCCTGGGGCCTCTCTGCACAGGGCCTCAGGCTTATCTTCTGAGGCAGTGTGCACCTACCTCGGTTGCGCACAGGCACTTATGATCTCCCAGACTTCCATGCATGGGCGCCGACTGTCATTCGGGTGTGAATCAACCACCACGCAGGTTGCGTGCAGGTGCCTAAGATCTCCCATCCATCCACGCAGGGGTGCTGACTGTCATGTGGGTGCCAATTGGTCACCACGCAGGTCCCCGATGGCACATGGATGCTGATGGATCCCTGTGCAGCCATCCCCAATGGCTCACGGGCGCCGACAGTCACATGAGCTCTGACGTTCAGTCCTCCCAGGGTTATGAGACCTTAACTCCTCTCTGTGAGATTTCAAGCAACCAGGTATATCCCGGTGCTGCTGAAACCTTGTTTGGCTGGGCTAGGAGCAGTTGACCCGGCTCCCTCCCTAGAGTCTTATGGTGAGCGCTGGCCCGGGACCTCAGCCCTTGCCCTGGTCTCCCTCTGCTGGAGTACTCCCCTTACCGTCTGGTTTTTCAATGTCCGCTGCAATTTTCGATCTCCTGTTTTCAAATATGCTGTGTTTCTGATGTCTGTTTGCTGTGTTCCACTGTAAATCGACCAGGTTTTTCTCCTGTGTGTAGGGGAAGTGGAATATGCTTCCTCCTACCATGCTGCCATCTTCCTTCTTCTACCTTTTTCTTGAGTGTTTCATAGACTTATTTGTAAAATGTCTTTACCTGGTGCCTTATTTAAGGGAAGCATTTAACAATGGATTTAATACTAGAATGTTATTCAGAATTTTTGTTTCTTCCAAGTGACTTTTGTTATATTTTTCTAATAGTGTGTGCCTCTCAGCTAGCTCCTCAAATTTGTTGGCATTTATGTTTTAATAGTGTTCTCTTTTCTTTTTAAACTGAGATGCTTCTCTAGATATGTCCCCTTTTCTATTCTTAATATTATTTATTTGTACTTTCTATTTTTTCCCTTGACCAGTATTGCCCAAAGTGAATTGATTTTATTAAACTTTTACAAGACAAGTGTTTGGCTTTTTTTTTTTTGGATCCTCTCTATTTCCATCTTTGCTTTCTCTTTTGTTAATTAATCACTGTCCATTCATTGTTACATTTTCCCCCAATATTGACCTAGCCCTTTATCAAAGAACTTCACGTGTGAGTACACCAATTTCTGGTTTATCTTATAGCACTGAAGGGAGAGAATGGCAGAGTCAGGGAATTCTACCCCTTCCCCTCTTTGTGTTTAGCAGGAGTTGGCCATTTTCCAATTTGGCAGAAGATGGCTTTGGATGTCAGAGGTCAGTATGTGGTATTAGGAGTATCTGTAACCTCAGAGGAAGAGTCTGCAAAGGTCACATGTTCATGTTCATCTCTGACAGCCCCAATCCACTGACCACAGACATGAGTTGTACCCAGGACATTCTTCAAGAATTTTGTCAAAAGGATTCATCCTGTCAGACATTGATCCTTAACATGAAAGATCCATGCTAGTGAATTTCCAAATATGCTTATCCTCACCTGTGAGAGGGAGATAACCTTTCCCATGGGTTAAATATTTTGAGAGGGTGAGTACTGGGGAGGGCCGGCAAGGAGATAGGGTTGCTGAGGATGGAATGGACCCTCAGAAAATGAATGAACTCGACTATGAAATGAACTAAGAGAATAGACAAGGGAAGACATATTGGCCATAACTTACCATTTTACAGTTTACAGTTTTCTGTCTAAGGCACCTTTATGAACAAAACCTTATTTGGTCTTCTAACAACCCCTGTGTCAGTGAAGTGGGTAGGGTAGGTGTTCTGGACTATTTAGAGTGAGAAACAAGTGTGTGGGGTTTGTTTCCTTGGGAAAGAAAGTCATCTGCTTCACCGAAGACAGACTTTATAATGAAACAACCAATAATAGATTTTTAAAACTTTTTTTAAAAATTCCTGTGATGCATAGAGCGTCTTGAATAGATTTTCAGATGAACTTGACTCAGAGGCAAGTTGTTTACATTGATACGGCCTTCCTAAGAGTCATCATTATTCTTTAGATTGATTTCCTTTTCAGGATCCAAGATACAATATACATCTTTAATTTAGCTCATCACTCTTGTGGGGCACTTTCCCGCATGTGTTCTTGAATTTGCTAAGTGGAGGCATATCTCTATTTTGTAATCCATGAAAGCTGGTATTAAAGACAAAATAAATACACTTCAGGAAAGATAACATTTTTCACAACAGATGTGAGAGCAAAGAAACTGCTGACATGTTTATTAGCAATGGATAAACTGAACGTTTCGGTTTGGCCCAGCACCCAGAAAATGCAGATGTGTATCCAGATGCAAACCTCTAGAGTCTGCAAAAGAAAATTTGTGTTGGACATTCTACAAGATTTCTGGTACTTCCTGCTTGACAAGAAGTACCCCCAAGAGCCACCTATCTCATGATATTTTGGCAGTTTTTCCCCTTGCTCTGCTAGGAGCCAAGAAGTACAGTAGGGGACAGTTTTCTGTTTGTTTGTTTGTTTGTTTTGTTTTGTTTTTTTTAATAGAAACAAGAAGTTTACTAAACTAGTTTTGACTTTCAAGTTACAATAAAAAGGTGGAGCTGGCTGAGAGTATAGGATGTCTGGCTCATCTTTCTGCACCCTAGGTAACTCTTACTAGTTGTGAATAAGCTAAGCCTTCTTTATCTCTTACAAATATTTATTTAAATGCATTAAGCCCTCAGTTTAATTCCTTGATTTTTTCCCCCTTGTTGGGAAAATACTTGGCTAAAGTCTTAGCAAATCTCAGCATCTAGTGACAGTTTTTCATATGGACAAATCATAACCAGAAAGTCAAACTCAACATAGGAATCCATGCTTTTAATGTTTATTTAGAATAACATGTACATTAAGCAGCGTCCAAAAACTAAGAATTTGGCATTGTGACTATCTAGCCTGGGTGTATATGGTCACTGAGTCAATTAAATTTTTGATTAAAGTATCTTTCTATTTGATCAGTAAATTTTTTAAATGGCAATATTAATAGCTACCATTTATTCAACCACATATGCCAAGTACTATGCTGGTGGCTTCGTATGATAATAGTAATAGTCTCTAACATCTTTGAGCATTTAGAATGCTACACATTAAGTTTTCACTGGAATTTTTTCATTTGTTTCTTTCAAAACCTCCCTGAACTCTCATGATTATATACATCTTGCAGATGACAAAACTATGGCTTTGGAAATTTGACATTCAATAAGAATTTAAAAGAAAATTTAGCTGGGGAAAAACTTTTTGAAATGTTTGATTGTTTTTACAGTATTTAGATTGTTTTTATGAACTTGTTTATAACTCAAAAGTCCTAGAAGTTGCGATGGCATTTAACCCATAAATCTAAGAAATCATATGCTGCTTTCCTGGTGGCTGGCCGTTGCTGCTCTCTCCTTGGTGCCAGGCAAATGTGAGCCATGATGTGTTGCTCAAGTAACTGAACTTACTGGAGGCAGCCAGACTCAGAAACCAAGAATCTAGGGCAGAACCTGAGACTAAAACAGAAATCAGGACAAAAAAAGTAGACATTTCAGATAATGGACTTAGCGACAAGAGCAAAGTGAAAGTATTCAAAAATTGAGAATACGGTCCTCACGGGCCCCTTCCTGTCTGGCTTCTTGCTTTCTTGATTTTTTACTCTTAAAACTTGATCTGGAAACATCTGTGCTGAAAAGTCATTGGCACGGATGAAATTTGAGGTATCATGTTAAATTAAAGTCCTGTGTGCACGTTCCTGGTACACTAGCAATGCATAAATGTATTTTCAGGGCTGTCTAGAAACAGACCATTTTGAATATTTTCTTTAACAATTTTCATTACAAAGAAATACAGTGATTGTGAAAATGTGCATACCCTTTTTTTCAGACTTACTCATCCTCATGTTTTATGGGAGCCACCCAAGGAAAACTAATTTAATTTGTTTCGTAGTCACACCCTATTTAGGACCTCAAACCAAGTGACCCTGCTTGGTCATTTACCTCATTCATCAGACATGCTTTGAAATGGTTGTGACTCTTGCTGACACTCAAATCCACTCTTAAAAAGTGCAGATTTGCAGCACTGAGTAGAGACCAAAGAATGTTTTAGAGGCTGCCAGGGCAACACAAGAGGCGTAGTCACAGAAAATGTTTGGGCTGTGGAACAGCAATGTCATTGGAATAAATACATTGTTTCCTAAGGCAACTGCTCTCTGAAAGTGTGAAGTGAGAAGTATTTCCTTTGAATGTGCCAAACCTTATACATTCAGAGCAGTTCTTCCCAAATGCATAGAATAATTTAGGAATGTTACAATAAATTTGCAGAGTGACTTCATGCATAGAAGCCTGGGGATCCATGTCTCAAATAATCCCGTGGGCCTGCAGCAGGACTCAGGAGCCTGCATTTTAATTAACAAGCTCCCCCAAGGGATTCCATGCACCAGGACATTTTCTACAGAGATGCATCTGGACATATTACTACATAGTCACACTCGGTACACCCGGGAATGTAACTCCATTATTCCGTGTTTTCTTCTCTGAAACAATCTTGACATTGCTTAATGCCATGTTTGGGCTCTTGTGGTTATTCTTAGTTTCAATTTAAGAATAATAGTTTAATTTTTTACTATGACCTTAAGCCAGTAATTCTTAGCAGATTACAAATGAAATCCCTAAGATTCAGAATGTAACCTCTCCACTGTGTCAAGGACTGCAGGCCGATAGCTCTGTCCGTATCTGGATTTTTCAGTGGCCCTTAGGAAGGAGGCGTGTTTTCGTGAGGACACTAAAGTATATAGGACAAGGCCAGCTTTGAGGGCCCTTCTAACTGAGAGAGGAAACAACCCAGACATCCGTTTAGAGAGAAATGGATAAGCTGTGGTACGCTCACCTCGTGGAGTGCCGTGCAGCAGGGGAGGGGAACTAACTGCAGCTCCACTCGCCAACATGGACGGGCATCATGGATACAAGGTCAGCAAATGCCGTGAATTATAAAAGAATACAGTCAGAATGACCCCATTCACAGAAAACTCAAAACAGGTAAAGCAAACCATACTCTTAAGAATGCATATGTTAGTTGCAAAAGTACAAGGAAAACCTGAGCAATTAATGGCACAAAAATCAAGACTGTAGTTACTGATGGAGCAGTCACGGCGAGGAGAGAGCCCCCAGAAGGGTTGGGTGCCGTCGGGGCTCCATTCCTAGGTACAGGCAGTGGTTCTGTAGGTGCTCGCTTTACATTTATTTGTTAATTGTGTTAAAATGCACTGTAAAGTTCACTTTGTTTTACTTGCCAAGCATGCAACAATTTAAAAAATGAAAACAAAAATATAAGAGGGAAGTCAGGGGATTTCTCTGGATGTCATACACACAGACACACATGGATGCTTGTTATCTGTTGCTGTGTTACACACTACTTACTTATCCAAACTTAGCTTAAAACAACAATGTTTTGTTGTTGTTATTATGGTTTCATGAATTGACCAGTCTTGGCTGGACAAGGGCGGAGCTGTTGGAGATTGCTTCTTCTCTCAGAGGTGGGCACCTCAGAGGGATGCCTGTCAGAGTGGGGGCTGACTAGGCACCCCCCTCTCTCGGGGGTCTGTCTGGCAGGGTGCACTGCTTTATGCTGTGGCTCGGGATTCCAACAGCAAACATTCCGAGACGGTAAGCCCCAGTGTGCAAGTGCTTATCAAGTGTCTGTCCGTATCATGCTGGATTATGTCTCCACGAGCCCCAAATCAATGTGGGTGAGTCTACACAAGGCAGTGAAAAGCATATACGGGGAGGGGCGTGCATTATTGGGAGTCAAGCAGTGTAACTGTGTACTGCAATGGTATATCCGTGGAACACACATATGCAGCATATACACATATAGAGTATGTAAAGACATATGTGTGTGTAGGCAGGTAGATAACAGGTAGACAAAGAGACAAACAGACAGAAGGAGAAAAGTCAATAGTCTAAGGACGGCCTCACTCGGAAGGTATGAAGGTTGCAATGATTGCTGTGTCCCTCCCAAAGTTAAGATTCTGATTCACTTACTCTGTGAATCACAAGTTTCCTTTTTGCACAGTCACTGTCATCTCTACTTTTTTTCATCCAAGATAACTTGACTAAAGTAACCAGTAAACAAACTGGATGCTGAAAAAGAAGAAAAAAACAACAACTAGTGAACTTCTGCCATTGCGTCTGACATGGGCAGGGCTGTGGCTGCCTGCAGACAATGAGGGAGAGCCGTTGTCCCCACTGCTGCCCTGGCTCCCAGGCTCCGGGAGGAGCCGACAGCAGCTCACTCGACTTTCCTGGGCCAGAACCATGGGGATGCGACAATGGCTTTTCTGCCCACCTGGGAGATGCCATCAGGACCAAGTCAAGAACACGCAGGCTTTGGGCCCCGCTCCAGGAGTGCATGTCTTGGGTGGTGTCCTGGAATCCATGGCCCCTGAGATTTGCTGCATGAGGCTTGGTGTAAGACACGAAGCAGGCAGGGAGGGATTCTGGCAAGGAGAGCCAGCAAGCATTCAGATCACATAGCTTTGGGAATGTGCTTTAGCAGTTTGGCTGCAAGCCTCCCCCAGTTCAGCATGCTTGTGAGCAGTTAGGTGGTGGTCCTTTTTCTGTTGGGCCATGAGCTCTCAGGGGATGTGGACCAGACCATCTTTGCAAATCCCTGTGGGACCCTGAACTCACGGGTACACTGTACCCAGTGGGCACTCGCTCACTGTTAGTGGTGGCCCGGCAGACCCAAATACAGAGTCATTATTAGCATGTTTAACCAAATATTTCTGGAGTTCAAAAAAGGTCTCATTTTGAGTTTGAGGTGGAGGCCCACCTATTTCTTCTCTATTCCAAATAACCCTGGGTGTCCATCAGAAACTCAGCATAGCAAAATCCATATTTGCAAAGGATTTCGCTCAGCTAACTGCCCCTAACAGACCCTCTTGCTCAGGCTCCTTCTCCAAGCCCTTGAAAACTGTCCACCCTGAGGGGGAGCCATTCGGTACACTGTCTGATGCCTGTTTGCACCCAGCCTGGATAAGGTGAAGCTCCTGAAAGGTTCCAGCATGCGAAGAACAGAATTCTAGAGCAGATTTTTTTCTTGCTCTTCTCTTCTTAAATGCATGGACTGGAACATGTATTCATGTGGTTAAGGCCATATAATGGGACTTAAAATTTTTCTTTTTTTCATTGTTCCTTTCTCTAAAGGGAACCTCAATTCATGACTGATGTCCAGATTTTTCATTTGAAAATCCTATTTGAGATGTAATTGATGATCCACCAGCAAAGAATCCTGAAATACCTGCTCATTGGGTGAATGCCGAGGGTTCGTTTCAGATAGATGGCAATCACTTGTGTGTTTGCCGTGGTTGGAGACTCTTGTTCTCAGTGCCTGAAAGGCTGTTTAAGGTACAACAATCTATCATTGCGAGGCTGGTCATTTCCTGGCATGTCCCCTTTCCTCTCTCTTTTGATTTTTAAGACAAATGAAATAATGAAACTAAAAACCTTCACCCTTCATTTCATCTGCACTTATGAACATTTTCAGATTGGGTTTGACCCCTCCATCCTATACACTCCCAGCTATATCTTCCCCCTGAAGACAGAATTTTGTGAGAGTATATCAAAGTACAAATCTCAAAGCATAAACATTACGTATTTCCTGTCTTAAATCCCACATTTAAAAAAAAAAGTTTTGATGGGGCCTTAGAGGGAAACACGAAAATAACTCCAGAGAAGTGGCCACCCAGAACCCAGCACTATTTAACCATAGTGATAACGGTCCCACTTTCTGCCAGGAGGGTTACCATGGCAACAGTGCTGGCTGGCTTTTCGCTGCCTCCATGTAGGGCATGGTGACAGCTCTCTGGGTAGTAATTGCTTCACATAATGGGACCAAAGGTGAATGGCAAATTCAGTCCTCTTGTTTGCTAACAGGACAGCGGGACAGCAGTGGCCAGCTGGGAGAAGGAATGTTCTCTGGTCACAATTCTCAGAGGCAGGCTGCGTGCTCTCCACCTGGTGGGAAACCACCAGAAAGATGGCCTCTCCGAAGACATCTGGCTGGCCTGAGGCCCCCGTGTGGGGCCTCTCTCTTCCCTCTCCACGGGGCTTCTGCTGGCTGTAGTGAAACTGGATTCTACTTTCCCCAACGTCCAAGCTTCCCTCCCTCAAAGCTCCCTTTGACCGTGTTTTTAACAGCTACCTCTTACTTTCCTTCTAGGCGATTTGGATGTCTGAGAGAAGCTTCTTTCCAAAAGTCTTATGTTCAAAGCACATACTAGTTTTGAGAAAATACTTCTTGGCCTAAAGTGAGAAGATGTATGAATGGAAAGATAAGTAACTTAATATGTTTGAAAGAGGCATAAATCTTTAATTATGAGAAGTAGTAACCTTGTATGCCCTCAAATTTTAATGTAAAAACACCCCAGTGTTTAAAGATGCTTAAAAAAATTAACAAATAACAGGAAACAAATCTTAGTGAAATTTATTCTGTTTGGCCAAGATGCTCACTTCTCTCTTGACACCTCAATATTAATCATTATTTTCCTAGACTGAGACTGTATTCCTGTCAGAGGTAAAAATAGACCCCTGAGTATCTTATGAGACCCTCACAAACACATGCGTTCGTCATTCCTCAGCCAGGGTCAAGCAGTACTTAACCTACCCCACAGCAGTTTCGAGGTGAGTCTCTCCTAGAAAGCTGTGCCTCTTCAACAGTGATGGGGACTTTGAGCAACAGATCAGTGATTTTCAAACCCATTTGAAGACTTGTATACCAAACCAGGACAGATGCTGTTTTTATCTTCTTTAAGTTTTGGAGACTTCGAGAATCTTTACTGCTGTGCAAAACCTTCCTTGACAGAGTTAGGAAAGAACATTGAGATTTTTTTTAACCCTAACCTTAGGATATGTTCATTGATTTTAGAGAGAGAAAGAGAGAGGGACAGAGAAACATCATTGAGAGAGAGATAGATGGGTTGCCTCCCATATGTTCCCTGACCTGGGATTGAACCTGCAACCTAAGTAGTTGCCCCTGATCAGAAATTAAACCCACAACCTCTGGCGTACAGGACGACATTCACCCAACTCAGCCACCTGGCGAGGGTAAATACTGAAATTTTTATGCTTTAAAAAATTAGATAGTATTTTTTTCTTTAATATAAAGGTAGGGGAGAAAATTTTGTTGTGATAGTCCAGATTAAAGGACAGAGAAGAAGGAAATTTCTGAGAAAAATAAAACACATTTTTATGGCTGTGAGTCAGCATTTCAATCATGTTGACTTTCAAACAAAGGATTTTGACCCGAGAGGCCTCGGCGGGGAAAGTCCTGTGCATGGGGGAGCGGAGAAGTGTTTGTGAGCCTGCTCTAGATGCAAGGGTCGGTGACAGTGCTGTGCTAACTTTGAGATGGTGAGAACGCAAGGCGAGGCGCCGGACGGACCTGGTTGCAGACCTAGCCTTCACCACTGGCTGTCAGTGACACTTCAGACAGATGATTTAGCCTCTCTGCTTTAACTCCCTCAGCTGTCACAGTGCGCAGCAGCACACAAAATCTACGTTGCTTTTGGAATTGAAGGAGATCACACGTGAAGCATGGAGCACAGTGCCTGGCACAGCTTAAAGCTGCTGCTAGCGTTTTTGTTATTCTCTTCTGGCAACAGACTTTTGTGGCTGTTTTGACAGTTTAACCCCACATCTCTACCAAGTTGCCAAAAGAGAATTTTCCATCCCTGCCCCTCTTAACCACACCCTGCTTTAATCATGAACCAGATTTCAACACCATCCCTGAAAGGTCACCACCCACCACAGATTTTCTCTGTGTAGTTTTAAATTTCACGGCACCTATAAATGTTAAAAACAATCTATCAGCCAAAGTGATACTTAGCACCTGTTGGTAAAAGAGTGTACTCTTAGAATATGCCTTACAACCTAGAAAGGAAAAACGTGAGTTAGACATCAGTGAGGACATTCACAGTACCCTCCATTCCAGTGGCTTCAAGACAACAGTCCATGTTCTGTGCAGGCAGGGAGAGTTTGTATCTCAAAAGCCATCTCTCCAAGGGCCATGAATATCTCAGCCATGTCAGCATTGCCGACACCTCTAAGTAAGCCTCTATCTATCTATCTATCCCTCCATTTCTCTTACAAAATAGTTCCAATGATGGAGTACTGTAGGTTTAAAATTTTTTCTTCTCACACTTGATTGATGTGTTATTTTTTTCAGATTTCAATTTTGCTGTGAAACATACCACACCCAATTTATAATGTAATTATCCTCAGAACATTGAGAACTTTAATTTTGGAATGGATCTTGACAATTCAGTTATTCTCCATCTGTATCAGCTCCTTCTTGTGCAATGATGGAAAATGTAACTGAATCTGGCTTTAACAACAACAAAAAAGGATGGGTGAGGGAAGTGAAAACTAATTTGTTGGCTCTCCTAACCAAAAGAGGTAGGGGTAGAACCAATCGGGCACTTAGCAAGTGTCAACAGACATTAATCGGTCTGCATATTTGAATTCTACATTTTTAAAGTGGTGGCTTCATTTTTATGTTCTGTTAGATGGTAAAATGGCAAGTAGCTCTAAGCCCAGTTGGACCCAGGTTTATGTCCAAGAAAAAAGAACCTTTCTTTTTCTCTCCCCCTCTCTTCTTTTCAAGTCCTAGCAAAAGACTCATTGAATGGGAGAATTCTGTGAACATAGAAGGTCAAGTGGATGAGACATGTGAGATATCTGGTAGAACATACCCTCATCAAGTGGTTTCAGGCAAGAGTAAATTGGTTCTTTCAATTGGGCTACCGTGAAATTTCACACTTTTGCATCCACTAGAATAGTTGGAAATAACCCAATTTATATGGCCATATCAAAGCATCTCGTTGTGTGCTATATAGGTTCTCAGCATCTGTTCGTCAAGCTGTATGGTTTGAAGAAACATACGGATGTCTGTACCATAACTCCCATAACACCCACCTTTCCATGTAAGGCATCAGGCTGTTCATCCTGGGGTCGAGAGGCAAAGAGCAAGGAGATGAGAACCTTTTCATGTTTGTGTGTATGTGTGTTGTGCATACACAGAGTTAGAACAAAACAAAACAAAACAAAACAATCAAAACCAGAGAGCAGCTTATGCCTTTGAGATAGATTTGATCCATAATGATTATTCTCTTTTAGATCCAAATGTATCCAGATTCAGAGTACACAAGTTGATTTGGGGTATTACTGCACCCTTTGTTTAGAAAGCTCAGAAGGTATGGAATAGGCATCGATTGACCACTCGGTGGGTCCCTTGGAATCTCCCTGTGACTTTAGAGAAATCTGTTTTACAGAACACAGTCCTATACTACCTGAGACAGTCCATTTTGGAGTCTGTGTTATCTTTGGTGAGGATCAATTCTTTTATCCTTTTAATTAGGATGATATATACTTGTAAAAGCCCTAGATTATTGATCCAAATCTTAGCCCTCACAGGTTTTTTGTTTGCTTGGTTAATTGGTTTGGTTTGGGGTAGGACAGGGTTAATAACATCATTTAATCAGTTCCACAATAAGCAAACACTGAAAGACGTTTGGATTCTTATAAAGTATAAGAGTTAAATCTCATATATTTTCCTCTCTGTTCTAAAAATTGTGTGACACATGGCAAAAGAGCTTGTCAAAGTTCCCATGGCCAATAAAAAAGACAGAATTATAGTCCTTCCAGTCCTGCATACATCTTACGTTCATCTTCAGATATCTATGGAGAGGCTCTGAGCCAGTGAAACGTGGTCTGGACATCACACTCTGTTCTTATGTTTGGCAAATAAATGGTTGCTTTCTGGATACCTGGGAAATTCCCTGTGAGACATCCTTGTGAAGTGTGGTCACTCTGCTTAAATCTTGCATAAGGCACACATGATCCATGGCTTTGATTTTTATGGACTGGACAAGTCTCCTCATCATCGCTTGAGACCTGTTACAATGGCCAGTGGAGTTGGGCTTCACCATCAGTTTGCAGAGGTCAATTCTGAGGCTGACTGTAGCACCTTTGTCTTTCCTAGACAGTTCGGATTACAGGAGGGGAATCTACCTGTTGTCTTTCTGGCTTCTCTTCCTAGAAAATTAACACAGTGTAGTAGCTTTTTAGTGTACAGAAATTTTATCACATTGGAAACCAAGGAGGTTGGGGAAGGTGAGCATCTTCACAAAAGTAATTTAAAAAGCTCTTTTTAAAAATCAGAATTTCAGATTTGGAGAGAGAAGCCTTTATGATATTTTTATTTATTTGTTAAAATTTTCAAAGAACTTAAGACAAAAGTTTTTCAATTGTATGCACAACCAGAGAAAGGGACCGTGTTAGGGGCATTGGTTGGGGAAAGAATCACAAAGTTCACTGGATTATGAGATTAAGTTAAGGGTGGGGTTGATCAAATTTTATGCTTGTACTGGGGTAGTAAATTGAATAAAATTTGAGAAGTTACATAACCCCCAACTATTTCTAGTAGTGTCCCCTGAGAGTTAAGACGTGTTTTAACTTGGATCTTCCTGTTCATGGAGTGTTGTCATACTCTTTCTTCTAGATTCAACTCACATTAAGGTTTCCATGGAAATATTCATCAACAGTTTCCCACCTTTGGGTGCAGTCAGTCACTTTCCTCTTCTGTGATTGTCATCAATTTTTGTTTTCCCACATGGGCAATACCCTCATTGTCTAAGCCTCTCTCCCAGCTCAGTGGAACTTGGTGGGTAGTAGACCAGGCACACCTTTAATTCCTCAAATAAATGTGTATGTTCTGTATGAAAGGATGTCAAAACTTGGGCACATCTGACTCATTCATTTACTCAGTTTCTTATTGAGAAAATACTATGTTCCCATCACTGTTCCAGGTGTTAGGATATAGCAGTGAACAAGCAAAGAATCCTTTCCTCATGAAGTTTATAATCAAGCATGGGAGACAAAAATAAAAAAAACCTACGGAAAAAAAGTAAACTATATAGTATGTTAGATAATGATACATGTTAAAGAGAAAAGTAACATGGGGACAGGAGACTAGGGGTGTTGAAGATTTATACAGTCAAGGCTCAAGGTTTCACTTAAGTACATGGAGGGTAATCATCATAGTTGCCGTTCCGAAAACATTTAGAAAGACTTAACTTATAATTGATAATTCATTGGATAGGAGCTTATTATGGTTCAAGTTCCGCAGGGTGAGGAGAAAGAGCTTGTTAAATATATGCACGTTTTTAAAAGATTGTTAATAGAATTTTAAAGCAATTTAAATGAAAAAACATTTCCAAATTACAGCTGCAAACTAAATATAAATATGTGTAATTAAAACCATTTTCTGCATTCACTCAGGAGGTTCCCCACCCCCCGAGTGTCACTTTAGCAAGCAGGATATTGTTGGCCTAACTCCAATTATTTTAAGCATAGACAAGGGATAAAACCCTTCTTCTAAAAATTTTAATTTGGGTATTATATTAATTCAAAGAAGCTTTCCTGCCAAGATGATAAATTAGCGTTATTTTCCTGAGCATATTTAAATTGATACAAACATGTTATAAACGGTGTATTTTTCTTGTGCTTTAAAGGCTGGCCAGCCAGAGCTTTGTAGATCCAAGGAGAGAAAGAAAATCCATAAATTAGGCTTTTGCTAAAACCCAGAATATTCATACTCCCCAGCCCCCTGATGATGAGATTTTGGATGTAGCTCTAGAAACAGGAGCAATGAGTTATTTTTCACCTTTGCTTCAACAAGATGGGAATGGGCATTTCAGTGTATTTCTGCTTTAGTGTAAGCACACCTCTTAGCTGTTAATTGATGTCTATTGCACCTCAGTGGCAATTGAATCTCCCTGGTAGATAAACATATGTATATGTGATTTGAGAATCCTCCCTCTTTAGTTCATTTTACATAGTCATTTCTCACTAGGTAACTGAAAACACCAAATCTCTCCTTTGACCTGGTTTACACCTGGCCTTGTTCCCTTGGCACTTTGATGTGCTGAGTTGTCTGCTATGCCTCACATCTTGAATGCCTTCTGACTCCCAAATGCCTTCTTCTGAATACCTCCTCATCTCTGATGGACACTAAATAACTGAGGCATTGACTAGACCAAGTCCTGGGGGTCAGCAGGCTGTGATTAGGGGACCACTTCTCCTTCAGGGTGAGGTAATGACAGGGGTCTCTTCAGTTGGTGATGTGTCTTCTGTAGAGGGAGACTGGAACAAGGGTTGTGTGGCATCCCAGGAACTTTTCCCAAGTAGAGTGCATTGGTCTTCCTCTATACCGAATGTAGGGCACCGAGAGAAAGGCAAGGGCTGCGTGCTGCTGTTTGGGAAAACTTTGGGCCTAGTAACCCAAAGTGGATTAGTTGATATTTTGGCTTTGCTTTCATGAACATGGGTCCAGTATTCAGTTGTCTGTCCAAAAGCAGATTTTCAAGAGTACATGTTTTCTAAGCAATTAATGTTTTCCTTTCTCCTTTCTGTTGGACACTGTTGAACTTAAAGAGAAAACATTTGAAATGTTTCCTTCTAAAAGACTTCATGGAAAATTATATTAATTTTACAGGTAAAATGAAAATTTTAGATTAATCAAGGACTTAAATTATTTATGCTTCCTTTGGATTTAGTTCACACAAACTATTAAGTTAAATGGCTCTATCAGTTTTTCATGTGTTACTAGTTTTTGTCCTCTTGTAGCCCAAATATACCTTTTTCTGAAAAAAAAAAGAAAAAAAAAAAAGAGCAGTTCAGGGTATCCCACAAATTCACTGTGACGCCAAGCAGCCCAAGCTTGAGTGGGTGTATGTGAAAGTTGAAATCCAAAGTAATATTTGAAGGCATATTTACAAGCTTGCCCTTTAGCATTCCCAGTTCCGCCTTACTCCTCCCACTTTTACTGGCCTCTTTGTGGAAAGCTGGGCTCTTCAAGGACCAGGATGGCTGCTCAGGTTACATTCTATATGGAAGTGCTGGCACTCTGCTAGTTTTAAATGAAGGTTTTATTAAATCCATGCCCAACAGCTTCCATTCATTGGATCAACTCAAGATGAAAGTTTTTGCTCAAGTGACAAATTTGGAATAAGGGTACTCTGTGTGTGTGTGTGTGTGTGTGTGTGTGTGTAAAGATGGAAATCTGCCCACATCAGATACTTGGTTTTCATACTAACACACATCAAAGGAAAAGTTCGCTTCCTAACTGGTTCTCATGTTTTCTTCTAGTGGCTCCTCTTCAAGATGCTTCAGAAAATGCTGCTGAGTTGCGGTGTACCAATGAGGATGTGAGGTACTAGCAATTCAAACCTTGTCACCTAGGCTGGGGTTTCTCTCTAGAGTCCAGGGAATGGGTGTCCGTTTGGAAAGACATGGAGAGAGAAGCATGGGAAAGCCTGGTTACAAAAAACTAATTGGAGATTGTATTTGTTTGGAGGTCGTTCTTACAACTGCTTTTAGCATTGTGCAGTGTGTACGGCAATTACCGAGAAGAAAACCCGCGATGGCACCCTCCTTATCTTCCCCTTCATAAGAGTGGTACTAATGGGTCCTAGAGGAGTGTCTTCTAAATTTTAGGAAAACATCAAAACTTCTGAATTGACAGTTAAGGTATTTGGCCAGGATTATAAACTCAGAGAAAAACATGGCACTGTAGATGTCCCAATCAAGCCTGAACATGTTTGTTTGCTTTTCAACATTAGGGCTGATTAAAAATATTTTTAGTTGATGGAAATTTGGGTTATTTCCAGTTTGGGGCTATTATAAATAAATCTTTTATAAACATTTGAGTACAAGTCTTTGAGTGGGTTATGTTTTTCTTTCTCTTGAATAAAAGCAAAGAGTAGAATTTGTGGGATTTCTCGTCAGTATATATATATATCTATGTTATTTATATGGTTAAACACACAGAAGTGATTGTGTAAAGTTGCATTCCCACAAGCAATGTGTATTACCTATGGTTGTTCAATATCCTTGCCAACATTTGATATAGTCATTTTTTTAAAGTTTTGCATTTCTGTTGGGTGTGTATTAGTATCTTATTGTGGTTTTATTTGCATTACCTGCATGACTAACCTTGAGCATCTTTTTGTGTGCTTATTTGTTACCTACGTGTAGACTTTGTTGATATGTCTGTTAAAATATTTTGCTTATTTTTTATGTTGTTTGTCTTATTATTGAGTCATAAATGTGTTTATGGATCTTGTATAGGTTCTTTGTCAGATACACTTTTGGCAATATTTTCCCCTAGCCTGTGGCTTGCCTTTTCATTTTTTAAATACTGTTTTTTGAATGAGCAAACCTTTTAAATTTTGATGGGCTCCAATGTGTCAGGTGTTTTTTAACATTTGCAGACTTTGGTGGTTCGGTCTAGGATATCTTTATTTAGCTAAAGGTTACAAACTTTCTTATATGTTCTTTCAGAGGAGTTGTGGTTTTAGCATTTACATTGAGGTCTACAATCCATTTTGAGTTAATTTTTTACATGATGAAAATAAGGGTCAAGTTTAATCTTTTTAATTGTGAATATCTAATTGCTCTGATAGCATTTATTGATAAAAATTTCCTTTCCCCATTGAAATATCTTGGCACTTTTGTCATAAAACACTGACCCAATATGTACTTGTCTATTGCTGGACTCTCAATTCTATCCCATTGATCTGCGTTTCTATCTTTTTTCCAACACCATTTTATCTGGATTAATGTAGGTTTACAGGCTTAAAGACAGGTAGTATAAGTTCTACAACTTGATTTTTCTGTGTCAGATTTTATCAGGGGCTATTTTAGATCCTTTGCATTTCCATATAAATTTTAGAATTAGCTTTTCAATTTCTACAAAAGTAAAGATTGTTGACTGGTTTTGTATTGACTTTATAGATTAATATGGGGAAATTGACATCTCAATATTGAATCTTCTAGTCCAATCCATGAAAATGGTATAGCTCTCCATTTTATTTGCCTTTTTAATTTCCTCTTCACCATGTGTCATAGTTTCCAACATATAGATCTTCATAATCTCTCCTTCCTACATTCCCTTCTGAGAACCATTGATCTGCTCTCTGTCACTATAGATTCATTTGCTTTCTAAACTTTCAAATAAGTGGAATCATACTTTTCTGTTTGACTTCCTTCACTGAGTGTAATTATTTTGAGAGTCACCCATGTTGTGGTATGTATCAATAGTTCATTCCTCTTTATTGTATTATAGTATTCTGCTATATGGATACACCACAATTTGTTTATCCATTCACCTGTTGATAGACATTTGGGTTGTTGCAGTTTTGAGCTATTACATATGAAATTTGAATTAGTATTGGTATACATATATTTCTGTGAGCTCAGGCTTTTATTTCTCTTGGATAAATACCTAAGATGAAAAAGTTGGATTTTATGGTAGGTATATGTTTGATTTTACAAGAAACTAAAAACTGTTATCCGAAGTGGTTGCATAACCATACATTTTCACCTGAATTATATGAAATTTTCATTTACCTCCTTACCATATTATTCCTGAAATTTATATTTTCTTTGAATATGTTAACTGAGAAAATCTCTTTTGTATACATTTCAAAATGCTCCAGATTTTCATGTTGACATTTCATATATGAATTAAAGCCTTTCAAAATGCAGCCACTCTTAGAAGGAAAATTGAACATGGTGTTGTACTTTTACAAATATAAAAATTTGTATTTTATTCAGTTCTATTCTGTTGTCCAAGCTGAGATGTGAGCCTGAGAGCTGCAGCAACCAAACTGAGAGCTGGCCCAGGAGAATGGGACCGGCATGCGGGGAAAGCGAGAGAAGGAGAAAAGAGGAGTTCAAGACAAGGGAGGGACGGACTGACAGAATTCAAACCCCTGACACTAACATTTGTTGCATGAAATAATATGTTTCCCTCTTTGCCTTACAAAGGGTAGTATATGTCATTCCTGCCCATATGCTACACAGTCTAGTTGCAGAGGCCACCTAACGTAAGAAATGACAGCACACCATGCAACAAAAGAATGCGGCAAAAGAATGCGACCCCCCGCTCAGGGGTGCTGCTCTGTTGCTGCTGTCTCACTTCTCAGGCTCGGGCTCCTGTGGGATTCCTGTGGTGCAGAGCTTCTCCCCGTCCTTTCCAGGGGCCTGTGGGAGCTTCTGTAAGGAGTGTGTATAGGGGGATGGATTTAGGTAATGACATGTCTACTTGTAAAACACTTGTACAACTTGAGAACTTCACGTCTGGTTTACTCATTTTAAAATCCGCACTTGGGCTTTGTCACCATTAAGTGACCTTCCAATTTTTGAATCCAATTCAAGGTGTATTAGACATGTTCACAGGCCATTCTAAGTGTTTGACCGTTGCCCACAGATAAAAGATACGCAGACAGTGGACCTTTCTCTTATTGGGAACTGAAAAATCTGGTACAAATAAATGTTTGTCTACCTGGGGCAGTCCATTTATCAATAACGGAAGTCCCAGCAGCAAGTGGTATTGTCAGGAATCTCTTATTAAAAAAACATTGACATCACATGTACAAATGAAGACTTGAAAATTCTGTATAATTGGAAATCTGATTGACTCCAAAATTACTCTGCTTATGCTTCGTCCTGACCAAAAAAAAAAAAAAAAAAAAAGTACTGAAGTCACACAACTTTTTGGTAATTCAAGGCTAACACTTTTCTCTAAGGTTCTTTATCTTGTTCAAGGCCACACAGAGTCCTGTTCAATGAATGTCATGGAGTGCTGACAAGATCTGTATTTTTGCAATCTGGAAACTCCTAGAAGATAGCTTTTCGACTCTTTCTTTTTCCTCGCAGGAAATAACTCAGTCAGATGATCAATCTATAAATGTATTTCAAGTTCATGGATCCTGGGGCCCATTAATGTGATTTAAATTAATAAATATTCCACATAAATTCCGAGAAACTGACTAGCTAAGGTAACGTGAGCGATGGAAAACTAGAATATAACTTTCAAGGTAATGGAACATATGGAGCAGCTCAGCACCGATGGAGAAACCATGCCTAGCACAGCAGTGCCTGGGCCTGCTTCTGTCCGACCTGACCAAGGCGATCAGACCGGAGCTTTACCGCATGCCCACAGGTTCCGAGGAAACTGGCAGCTGCCCAGTGCTTCAGTGGATGAGAAGGAGACTGGGGCATTTTTCGATAAAAACCATCAGGGAATTCTATCCAGCTGCATTATTTCTCGTGCAAGGGAGACATCTTGTGTTTCTTGAAGCCCAGAGGTTTTATTTTTAGTAAAGATAGATGGAAGCTTTTCCTCCATTATCCTAGGTGACCTTTTACAAGGCAAATTTATCCTGAAAAGCCAAGCATCAGTCTATACTCAGGCTTTAGGTGAGGCACTGCACATTTGTACCTTAGAATTAAAACCACTTAGACTCAGCCAATTGGACTATAGATGGAATTCTTTAGCTTCCTGTTTTTTTTTAAGTTTCAACCTTGAAAAATACAAAGAGTACCCTAAAATAGAAACTTTAAAGAGAAGGGCTATCAATTAATCAGGCTGGGTTAAAAGGCTGAATTAAATCTGATGAGCGGATGAAGCTGGTTTTTCAATTCAATTCAACAAATACTCACTGAGAGTCTACCAAGGCACAGTGCTGAGTGAAAACTTCAGTCACTGTTACTTTAAGAGAGTTTTAGTCTAGAGGAGAGAAAAGGTGTGTTTTAAACGGGTTGCTTAGCATGATGGACATTAGGGGAGAGCACAATGCCTACTGCAGGACTGGTTTACAGAGCAGATTTCTGACTTCCCAGGCTTGTCAGTCAGCTTTAGCCAGAGTTGGAAAGCCGAGGCCTACTCCTCAGCAGCAGCCCTAGGCAAGCCTCGGTTGGGTGTTCTGGCAGGAGAGAAGCCACTTTCCCTCTTGCAAATACCATGGAATGCAAAATGGAAAAGCATCTTGGATCCCTCCTTACAAGGCTGTCCAAACGTGCTCTGGAGGAGAGAGCCGGTGTATGGATCGATATCAGCACATTTCAGGCTGAGAAGTGGAAGGAGCAGACACACGACTGGAAAGGAGCGGGCCCAGGGTTTCAGACAGGGGCACGGCCCCACCCTAAATGGCAAGGGGAAATGCACTGCAATGGGATTTGACCCCAAGCCTTTGGAGCTGGCGTCTTGAGCAAAACGTAAACCTTGACCACAGAGTTCTGCCTGCAGGGCTCTTGACTCACGGTGAAGTGCTGTGCTGGGCCCAGAAAGCTTCGCCTGCTCACTGCCATGCGGGGAGACTTTCTGGCATGGTGTGACAACTTCGAGGTGGCACTGAAAGCCCTGGTGTGTTTATACAGTCACGTCCGGTTTACCTGTGTCCGACAGGACTTCGACAGGCCTACGAGAAGGAACTCTACAAGGTCGTCTGTTACCCAGGCCTCTGGAAATGCCACTGGCCTGGCCAGCCAAAGAAAAACACATGCGCCTGCCAGGAGTAACACAGTGACAGAAAGTAATGGACTTTCCATGCAAACTATCATTTCTGGACGGTCTGGTATTTAATTTAGAGAAAAGACCTGTGTATAGGAGGTGCCGTGACCATGCAGACCTGAACCGGTGCGGCTCCTGGATTCAGGATGGTGGTGGGGGCTGCTGGTGAAGGAATGATGTGGCGCTGCAGAGAGTTTGTGTCCTCGGAGGAGCAGGAAGGCACAGACATTGGGGAAATAGACAATAACCTACACTAAAGCATGGATTCCTGGCGGCACCAACTACCTGGCCTGAGCGCATAGTTTGGCATGAGAAACAAGGGCTCACCACTGTAAATGTGCTTTCTTACCGTCTAAACCTGTGCTTGCTGTGCCTGAGAAATGGAAAGATGAGAAGGAGAAAAGGTTCCCACATGTGTTAATGACCCCCAGGGGTCCTCAACCAAGCAGGCTAGAGCTGGGATCTATAGTTCATTGTGGCCCACACAGTTCCAGAATTTTCTGAGGAACATTTTAACACATAGATCCTAGAGTTTTGGTTTTTTACCAAAGCATGTTTTAAGCAGTTTATCAAATAAGGTCATAGAAATTTTCAGAGACACAGGAAGGGTCAATATTTTGAATAGCACCTACAGCTGAGAACCGAAGAAAACTTTCTAAACAACTGGTGAATATCAGGTGCAAGGTTGTAAGTATGAAACTTCACATTTCTCTAGACCTTAGCACAGCATCTTGCTCAAGACTATTGCCCAGAAAAAAACTTGCTGGACTGGCAGAGGATGAATATTTTCATTAGCAAGTGAGTTCTGTGTAAAAGCCTGTATTCTGAGTGGAAACCTCTTCTGTTCCTCCCCGAACTAGAGGCATCACTTATTCCAGGAGTGCCAGATGTCATCATTCAATAAAGTATTCAGCACTCACACTGCCTGAATGTTCATGAACCCAGATGCCTAGAACATGTCAGATTACTGATACTCATGTGAAATTGCGAAAACTGTTCAAAGTACATTTGGGGAAAAATCAAAAAGCTCCGGGCCCGAGTCTCTTATTTTACGTAGTGTTTAGCTGCAGGCCCATTGCCTTACTCAGGACACAGCTTCTTATTGACACTGGGAAGTTTGCGCACAACGCCTGGAATTTTGCTTTGCTTCTCTCACGTAAAACTTTGGATATCACCGCCGACCGCGAGAGGTATCACCTACCCCATTCTTTTGGAGACATCCTTTATAGCCTTCCCATCTTGGATAACTGACAAAGGTGAAAATGGTCTCCAGAAACCATTCCTTCACTTGAATTAATGTCTATTTTCCGCCAAAGTAGAATGGTAAATTATGAGAAGCTTTTAGAGAAGAATTGATTCGTGCCACAAAGCTTAATGTAAACAGCCATTAGTGAATGATTTGCAATCCTATCTACATGCAGGTCAGTCAAATGTACTTGTAGTTCAATTCAGTAATGGCCAAAGATTGGGATTTGATATCCCTAATATAGCTATCAAACGGTCAAATACAAACTTAGGAGAATGGACTACTGAGTTGAACAGAAGAAAGCAGAATGTGTTTTTGGTGACCACACTGTTCAAAACCTTCTTGCTGCATTTAGAATAAAATCTTAACTCTTTACCATGGTCTGCAGTCCTGTTGTGATGTAGCTTCTGTGGCTTCCCACACCGCCTGCTCTCCGCTCTCTACCTCTCAGTGACGCTCCAGCCACGGGGCCTCTCTGAGGTTCCTCCCCCAGACTCGCTCACACAGTGAGGGCTCCCTATGCCTCCAAATGCTCTCTGTGCTCCTTGCAAAGCCTCAGCCTCACGTGCTCTGCCCTTCACCAGGGGAGGCTTCTCCTGCACACCCAATTCGAAAGGTCATTCTAGCACCCCAAGCACTCTCTAGCATCTCTCCTTGTATAAGTCCTTTCTTTTTCTTCATGACTCTTATTATGACCCCAAGTAACCTGTTTATTTGTCAGTTTTCTGTTTCCATCAACTGGACTCAAGCCATGTTGAAGGCAGAGACCTTGTCTGCCTTGTTCTTTGCTTATTGCTGTCACTTAGTGCTTGGCAAGGAAAAGGGGCGCTCGCTCTCTCTCTCTCTCTCTCTCTCTCTCTCTCTCTCTATATATATATATATATATATATATATATATATATATATATATATATATATATACACACACACAAATAGAAACCAAAATGGATCACAAAAGCTTGTTGTGGGTAATCGGATCCTAATGTTGGGTTTATGAAGCTAGGACTGCAGAATCCAAGCAAGGACAGCCTGTACTCAAGCCACGAGGGCGCAGTGCCCAGCTTTTGTGTCCACGAGTCACCTTCCGACAAGTTCATCTAGCCCAGCCAGCCTCCTCTCACCCCTATTTATCATTCAGACCATGCCTTTCATCTGGTCTCTTCTGTAATTCCTCTTGAATCTTCTGGAAGCAACACATGGAAACGTGGGCTCTGTCCATGAGAACCAGCCACCACCCTCCCACCACCAAAGCTCCATGGAGTCTCCAGTGTGTCTGGACTGGCTGCTTGTCAGGGCACAGGATGCTGGTCCCTCTCAGGACAGGAGCTTTGCATCCAATTGTCATAGCTGTCTGTGTCTTAACCAGTGGCTGTTTGAAGTGGTTGGAAACTGTATACTATTTGGATTAAACCACTGGCATCTGTGGAAGGAAAATGGGAGGACAGGAAGCCAGTCAATCTGTGGTTGGAATCAAACTACCCAGACCCAGGGGGGCTGATCTGAACGAGGCTCTGACAGGGGCTGGGCATACAGAGCAGCCAAGAAACTATGGGGGGAGGGGTTGGTTATGGTGCTTTGGCAACAGTAAAGGAAACGAAAGTCTGCAGAATGGATGGGAGAAAAAACAAGGACCCACTAACTGAAAATCACATGACTCGACGAATGCATTACTTCATTGCCCTGGAAAATGTTTTATGGCAGGCAGGCCATGAATTAAGAGTGGTTATTTTTTTATTCTGTTCAATCAAAACATTTTGACAGTATACCCACAGAGGGTGTGGAATCCCTGATCCCAGCTGCTGTGTTTCACCAATGGGCAGAATCATAAAGGTGACTTCATGCTTCTGCACACCTGCAGAGTTACATGTGTAATATCTGCATGTGACTTGGCGATTCAACTATGATGAGAAAATAGGAGCAAAGAGCAAGAAAGTGCTGCTGGGTTTTGTTCATTGTAACACCTTTTCTTTCTGCTCTCTCTCTCTCTCTTTATAACTTCTATAAGACAATCTGATGATCAGAACCTCAGGTGTACTTGTTCAGTTAATGTGACATGGTTATTTGTTTCCTGTGAGCAGAGAGGACGGTGTTAAGTGCTAGACATGCAAGGGAATTTTTGTTTTCTGACACCCAAGTGAGCTTCCTGCATTCTCCTCACCATGTGCAGTGGAAACGGGAGAGGAAAGCCATGTGTTCCCCATCCAATAATCATGGCTTCTTGACCTGCCTCTTAAAATGACACAGCTATTAGAAGCCTCTGTCATCCATTTCCTGTTTGCTGAGACACCTGTCATATGAGCTTTGCTTTCGGAATCAATATCTGCTAGTCCACGGGAACACACACAGCTTTTTGGGTCATTCTCAAAGATAGACAGTTGAGGAGTCAAAATTGTCACATTATTATCTTGTCCTTGTCATTCATGTTCCATAATCTGTAAATTAGTAATACTATCATCTACCTTGTGGGGTTGTTATGTGGCTCAGGTTAATTAATATGCATGAAACACTTAGGAAATAGTAAACAATGATGTGAATATAAGCAGGAGTTAAAGAAACTTCCAAATAGTATATGCGAGTGGTCTCTATCAAAGGTTAATATAGCTGCATTGATTAATGAAGAAGCTTCTTCATGAGTTGGTAAATCATATACATTTTATATGGTCTGTATCACCTATTCCTAGGTCAAGAGTTATATAGTACTTTTCTAACAAATATGAGCTTTAGTTCATAATGCCAGGGTGTAATAAATGGCATGTAACATTTGTTCTAAATCTAATTTTATGGGTTTCAATCAGGATGGTAGAAAATTAAACTTCAGGCATATTTGAAACATTGGTAGAAAGTGATGGGAAAGGAAATCTCCCGCCTCCCTGGTATCATTCAAGAACTCAGAGAATGGGAGGCGGTCCAGAACATTCAGAGTATCTTTTCATCCTTGGTCAGCATTGGTCATCACTGATACGTTCACTGTCCAAGCATAGTTGTCCCTTGAGGGCGGGCATCCTGCTACTGCCGTGTCAGCCTTGGGTTCTAGGGTTTTGCTGAAGCCGGGTGCCTCCACATGTCCTGGACCCTCTCCTTAGGTATGTATGCCAGACAAGGAAAGCCCTCTAAGTTCCCGCCATCTCCCCAGGCTACTGGAAAGGAACAGGTCACTGGTTTTGGCAACAGTTGTCTAAATTGAACCTAGAAAAATGGAAATCTTATATTTTGAATGTGAAGTTGTTCCTTCCATTTCATAAATTTATTGAGCACTTTCTTAGGTGTGTGGGGGTTTACAGTGTCTCTGGCATTAACAATGTAGCAGATTTCAAATTCTTTTGTGAAGTTTATCGAATTTAATTCTTGAGTCAGACCATTTTCTGTGGTGAAAACATAGGTCATGTTACACATTCCTATTTGACAGTTGAACTAACAGAAGCTCAAAAAGGCAAAAACACTTGACTCAGTTTGCGCATTGAAAAAAAAATGTATGAAAGACCTACTAAATGGGAGTTTCGCCTTCTGCACCTAAACTCTTCCATTTGGAGGGGGAAAGGAGGCGGGAAAGGAGGTGGGAGATGGGAATGGGAGGCAATCCTTCTCCACTGCCAGTTCAAGAGGTACCTGGGGAATGGGGCAAGTTCCTTTAGAGTTTCAGTCCCTCGGGCTGAGTGCGGAGCTTGTGATGGAAATGGGATGGTGCCTGCTCCTCGCAGGTGCCACTCAGAGGGCTGTGTCCAGAGGGAACTCTTGTTCCCTGTGTCTTTTTTTCCCTGGCGCACTTTCAGTTCCCATCACAGGACCCTTTGTCAGTCATCTGTTTTGCTTTTACCCTACAATTAATTTCCTGGTACCATCTGGCCCAAATGCTCAGGGCTGCCCTTCCCAACAGGCTGTCCCTCGGGTGGTGGCATTGAGTGGCTGCACTGCCTTTGCCCTGAGGTTCAGTGAGTCCAGGGTGGCTAAGGTCCATTCAGGTCCGCTTCTTCTCGAAATGCTGGGGGCCTACTTCACATTTCACCTGCCATGCTGACTTCAAATAAAACAGGACAGAGTAGCGGTAGCAGAAGGTGCCGGGACTCCCTGAGGCTTGTCCCTTCCTTTCCTCCAGAGAGTCCAGGCAGGGCTTTCTGAATGGACCCCAGAAGGGCTCTTTCCAGTTCATGGTGGGCAACCCCAAAGTGGCAATAAGGTATCAAAGAGTAGATGCTGGTAATATGGTGTGTGTGTGCGAGAGAGAGAGAGAGAGAGAGAGAGAGAGAGAGAGAGAGAGAGAGAGAGAGAGAGAGAGAGAGAGAGAGAGAGAGAGAGAGAGAGAGAGAGAGGGAGGGAGGGAGGGAGGGAGGGAGGGAGGGAGAGAGAGAGAGAAGCCAGGGATTGTGATTACCCTGTTTCAGAGAAGAGGCAGTTTTACTCAAGAAATTTCAAAAAGTACTCCAAAATAAATGTGAACACATACACTCAGAGCAACCCAAAGCATTTGCACAGACTACGTGTCTCCTGAGGACAATGTGCAGTTTTTGCTCTGGCCAGCCTGGAACCTGTCCTCATCCCCCCTCACCCTGCCAAAACTTTGATGCTAAAAAACACTTAGGTATTTCAAACTCAGACCCAGAATAGCGAGCCTCGTGGCAGATGTATTTCACTTTCATGGCACTTCTAATTCACACCAGCTCTCTCACACCGCACTCAGTTACAAGGTGCATAGCACTGTCCACTCCCATTTTCCCGATGACCGAGCCCCCAGCCCTTACCATGAGCATCATAAGCTGTTTTATGTTTCTCATCGAACTTCCTCCCCATTTACCATGCTTTAAGAGCTCTTAAAGTTTCAAATCTCCTCCAAACCATTTCCCACTTATACTGGCAGTAAAGATGGACTTTTCTCCCCATTCCTCGTTCCAAGGTGAAACTCCCACTCTCAGCCACACCACCAAGGTGTGACGCTTTGGGTGTGAGCGTTACCTTCCCTACCGCTCAAGCCTGTTTATCTATCCATCGCCAGCTGTGTTGTCATAGCCTTCATCTTGGGGAAAAGAGGAAGGTATGGTTTCCTCGTTTGGCACACGGCCAAGCAGGGTGGGCATGAGCAGCGTACCTAAGATCCTTGGCATGACCCCAGAAGAAGCAGGGCAGGGAGGGAACCTGCGATTCTCAAAAATAATGTGACCCATGTGCTCCAAGCCCGAAGTTTCCATGGGCTCTACAGGATCTCAGTTGTTACTGCACTTCATGATCATGGAATTTCCTTTGTCTTTATTCTCAGATGGCTGTTAACATTATTTTAAAATATTCCCTCCTCTCAATCATGTGTCCATCTCCCTCCCTCCAAACAGGTGTTTTCCCCACCAGACTTGACAGCTCAACATGGGGCTGGTGGGGAGTGGCCATTTCCTCCCCTCTCCTCCTCTGCCCTCTCACTCTTTTCCTGGGAATGAAGGAAACTGATATTTACTCATTGTCTAGTGTGCGACGTGTTTAATTTCACTTAGTACTTATACCAGCATTATGTTGGTTTTACGGTGTTATCTCCCTCAGTAGGATCCAAGGGCCTTCTCTTTATTCTCAGGTGAAGCCCTGGGTTTTTTTTGTCAGTTTCCAGATCTACTCGTTATTTCAGCTTATTTTTCTTTGAAGCTTGTCCCTGATGTTCATTTTAAACATACTTAGGCCATGCTAAGCGCCTTTGGATAGGTGCTCAAGAATGAGATCAATGACTATCTTTATCCTGGTTATGGACTCTGAAGTTTTAATTATTTGCTTTATTTTTCTTTTTTGGTTTTCCTAAACATTAAGTTGGTTGAGTTAATATTCTTATTCCAGAGGCTGGGAATAAGATGAAAGTCAGGAGTCTGACTTATTTCTTTAGGAATGTATTCAAGTCATACAAAGCTATTCATTGACTTGGCCTTTCCTTCCCAAAGGCCTTAATTTAGAATGGTCTGACTTTATTACTGGTGATTGGGAGGGTTTATTGCACAGGGACAAACTGTGTGATCCTTTGGAGAAATATGAAAGTCACCGCCGGCTAAGATGACCCATGAGTAAAAAGGATGAGACACACCCTAGAGAGGAAGAATCTGTAAGAGAAATTACTTTTGGAGGAAAAAGATGATTGTTGGAGGTAATAACATCTTAGGCTAGATATGTCATTTGTCCTCCAAACTTAAAAATAAATCTCATTTTTTCTCAATCTGACACATAATCCTTACAGAAAAAAATATGTGTAGGGTAAAAAAGAAATAAACACATAAGTCCATCCACCCAGATATAATGACAATACACAGACACCTTGATCTATGAAATTCCAGCCCTTTCCTCCGTATACATAATTTACCTAAATAAAATCATACATCTCTGAAACTTGCTTTTCTCATTTAATATTATGAGTACCTATTGATATCAATAAGGAAACATTTTTAACTCAATAATTATAGTATGATATTATGTGCCATAACTTACTTAACCTGCCCTTTGAATTACACAATAGGACTTTTCCTAACTTTTTAATTTAAAATAATAATATAATAATTACCATACAAAATCCTTCACATAAGGGGAAAAAATGAGAGAGAGAGCAACACGTGTCTGGAAGTAAATTTTTTTATTAGATTAAAGGTAAAAAAATGTTAAGGCTTTTGTTAGATTTTCGCAAATTATTTTCCTTAAAATTGTACTAAGAGAGATAGCAGTGTTTGACTGTGACCCTTTCCCTAAATCGGTAGATCGATGGAAACACGTGCCACTTTATCATTCTAATACACGTTTCTTTGATTAGTACTTACCATATTTTTGGGACTATAAGACTTGCTGGACCATAAGATGCACCCAGGTTTTAGAGGAGGAAAATAGAAAAAAAATTTTGAAGCAAAAAAATGTGGTAAAATATTTAATAACCTGTGACTCCACTGCACTGCCACCCCCCATAGCTAGCCAGGTAGGCTACATTCAGACTATTAGATGCACCCCCATTTTCCCCCAAATTGAGGGGTGCATCTTATAGTCCAAAAAACACAGTATGTTGGATAATTTTTTCTGTGCATATTGACAATATATTTTTTTATTTTTGTAAGTTACTTATGTATTTTTACCCACTATTTTCTACTCTGTTATTAGTTGTTCACTTACTGAATTTACAAACTTATTTTATATATAGTAATACATTATAATGTATGTTGTGGATATTTTTTCGAGTTTATTGTTTTTTATTTCAATTTTTTATGGCATTTTATGCAGCAAGCCTAAATGTTGCATTTCATGGTAGTCAAATTGATCAGCATTTCTTTATTTGCTTTTTCCCTCTGGGTTCAGGCTTAGACCACCCTGAGGATTTCAAATCAATTTTCAAAAAGTCTTGCTTATGATACATAAGATCTTTAGAAACTCATTCAGAATTTTAATGCATCTCTATTCATGATAGTGATCTCAAACTGTGCTTCCATGGGACACCATTTGTCCATGATTTTAGTCAAGGTGTTGTGCCATTAACTGTGAATACTAGCAGCCTTTCCAAATTTTCAGAAAAAATAATATAATGCAGTACCTTTCAATTTGAAGGTTTCCAAACACATTTTTTTCTTAAATGTTTGGTGCTGATATTCGCCTTTATTACTACATCATAAACCCGTGTCATATTATATATTCTGTTATTTTAAATTTAATATGTCGATATTAAATGGTGTTGTACAAAGATCACTATTACTTCCAGATGTTCTACTAACTGACAAGTTGAAGGATCTCTAGTGTGTGGTATACGTTTGCTACAGTTAAAAACTGAAAGGGAGATAAGGTTAACAACACATAAAAGTTAGCGAACTGAAGACAAAGAATCCTGTTGTAACTGCTCATCACTCTCCCTCCTTCCTTTAATATCCCAAGCCTTGATTACAGAGATCACGGACAAATGCATTCGATGAATCTCATTGCCACGTTCTTGTGAAATTAGAATTTCCTGATGGGCTCAATTAATAACTTCTTAAAAGGTGCCATTTTTAAACCACAAAAATGATTATTCTTGATGTTAGAAGTATAAATGGGGCAAGGAAACTCATTCCTCTTTTTTAAATGCTTCCAAAGGCAGTCTTTACTGCTTCACTGGGTCTGCGAAGAACGTACACAGAGGCACCTCTCCACTGGCACTCCCGAACGGAAGCTTTGAAAATATGCAGCTATAAAACACATGCATTTCCTGAACTGGTAGCCGCTTTATTCAACAGACCATTAAAAGCCCATTTAGAGGGCCTCTCACAGGCTCATGTGCACTACAGGTACTAATAGCTGGTGAACCCAGCACAGGAAGAAACAGAACAAAACAAGCAGTTGGACCTGTGTCCACTGAAGTTTACAGACGAAAAAAGCTCTCTCCCCAAACCTCAATTCCCTCCAACACTAACATTCTCCTGAAGAACAGGTAATGTGACAAAATCGTCCCACTTCCAGTCCCCTAGCCAAAGCCAAGTGCTCCTCCTGCCCTCCAAGTATCAATCATCAGGCAAGGCAAGGCAAATGCACTTTTAATCAGTAACAGCTACTGTTTCTTGTACCGGGACTGTTTATGATTTAAAAGGGGGGAAATTAAATCAATCCTGATGTGAATGTTTTCCCTCCTGAAGAGAAAGAAACAACACCCTGTGTTCAAAAGCCGGGGGAGGGGGGGGTGTTGTAATTTCACATGTTTTTAAAATATATTAAAAGAAAATAAATTTGAAATAGGGTTTATTCTCATTAGCTATGAACTGGAGAGTAACTGTATAGGATTGATGAGTCATGTCAAATGCCTTCAGTGTGTGCCTTCACCCCATTGTGTTTGCTGGTGTACATACTTTGGTGTAGATTAATAGAGCCAGAAGGGAATTTAGTGAACATCTGTCCAAAGATGGCCACCTTGGGAACCCTGTCCCTGGAGCTGTTTAGGCATGAGGACAAATACAATGGGAAGTGTAGAGGGAATTCATACAACAGAAGGGTTTGGGATTATATTAGTGGGAGAAACTGATTATATATGGAAGCCTAATATGTAGACTGTACAACAGTAGGTCTGATCTGGCTAAGGGTTCTTGTTCCTTTCCTTATTCATAAGAACCTTATGCTTTTGGTTGGTTGGAAAGAAAAAAATCAATCCTGCCTTGCTTATTTATAAAACTTTAACACCAGTGGGATAGGAAGAATTAATGAGCCCAGGCACAAGGAATGTGAATGTTTTCATGTCTAAACTGCTGGCCCACAGATGCACGTTAGTGTCTTGTAGCTTTTCAAGGGCACTGAAGAAATGACTTTTCGGCCCCTTATAATTTTGGGTGGAAAACTTGCATTTGCACATGATTACTCACCACTGTAACTGGCACCCAGGGGAAGGATCCAGAAAAGAAACCTGCAAATTTGAAGCACCAGGGTACTGCACCCTCACATGTACCCGTACAGGAACCCAGCAACAACTGGCGGCCCTCAGAAGAGAATGACCGTGTGACTGGTACGACGCAGACGGTGCAGCAGACTGCCAGGGCGCATTCAGTCCTCATGCCACCTCTATGAAGTCAACATTTTCTTCATGTTATGGGGAAGGAGACAGACTCTCCAAAGGATCAAATGACTTATTTGAAGAGGCATAACTCATAATCAAGCGAGCCAGGATTTGAATGCTGGTCTACATCTAAATCTCAAGTGCTTCTCATTTTTCTAAGAAACACTTTTCTGGGAAGTGGAGAGGGAAGTTTGATCTATACTAAATACCTTATTAACCAGAGCGTAATAAAAGGTTTGATGTCTGTCAGCCATAATCACCAAGCTGTGCCTCTGTGTTCTCCTGCTCTGGAACCCACTTACTACTAGCTGATATCCGCACAACTCCCCGAAGAGCTGGCCACTGTCACCTCTGCCAGTGTCCGAGGACACTGGTACCTGTGCTGAGCGTACCATCTCCCATGCCCCGAAGCAGCCACGCCTCCAGATGGAACTGCAGGTTGAGGGTCATATCTATGAAAAAGCCATGTTCTACTCCCCACAGCCGGAGGAGGGTGGCCTTTGCGTGGAATGTACGCTGCACTTCATCTCACACGCGCTGAGTTGCCCCAAGGCGCTGAGAGTCCCAGGAAAGGGGCCCTTTCAGATTTTGCTGGTGGCTCCTCTTCCAGACTTATGTCTTTGTGTCTGAGACATGGGATGTACTGGACTCCACCCTTTTCCATGCCCCACATTTGTCCTCTGCGACTCCAGCTACCCAAACCACTCTGACTCCTGCCAATGGCCTTTGTTACTTGGGTGAAAGTTTGTGTGCGATTCACGCAGTAATAGTTCAATGATTCTAATTTGGTTGAAGGCTCTTCGTTGAAAAGAAGGAAGCCATCTGGCCCATCAGCTTCATGACCCACACTGGCAAATGAGAAAAATATGAAACAACATAGAAAAATATTAGAGTGCTGTGGTATAAATACAGGAGCATAAGGAGTCCTGGAAAGGTCAGGGAAAGGTTCACTGCAGAGGAAAATTCCATTTCATCAGCATGTTGACCATGTGCTGCATGCCCCAGGTGCCACTCCAGACAACGTGAGAAAGAGGGAATTTTTAAAATCAGGAGAAGGTGATTCTTGGCCTTGAGAAAAGGAACAGGGAGTAGCCAGTATGGTTCTTCAGTACATGCATGTGCTAGATGAGGCTGGAATGTCTTAAGTAGGAGGCGACAGAGTTGAGACTCGTCTGCATCCAGGGGGTGTGGGTGAATGTCAGCAGGGCCATCTGGGAAACAAAAGTGTTGTGTGGGAGCAGCCGGTTACCCCTGAGGGAGCCCTCCCAGGGCAAAGTCACAGGATGGCCTCTCAAATTGCTCACTGTGTCTCCAGAAGCCGCGTCCCAGATCTGCAGACCTCCCCCACAGGGCCTAAGTATAGGACTTCGCTAACTCAGAGTGAAGGAAAGACATCTGTCATGTCAGTGACCGAGGAGGAGCAGCCCGTGGGACAAACCCAGGAGTAGTTTTACACCCCGAGTGGCCTGGACTTGGCTGTCACGTTGCCGGGGGACATTCTGGATGCCGCTTCATCTGCTCATTTCACCATCTGTGAGATGGAGCTGTAATTTCACCCAACACACAGGGGAATTGAGGGGATAATTACGCTGCTGTAAGTCCCAGTTTTGAAGAAAATCTGCTGTTTTTAGATGCAAGAGACTATAAAACAACAAAATTATTTTTATCTTAATGTGTAGTTGATTCTCATTATTCACAGATTCCGTCTCTACAAATTTGGCTACATGCTAAGATTTCTTTGTAATTCCCTCTCACCCACCGATGTGTGCAGGGCAGCAGAAATCTCAAGCAGTCCTCCCCACTCAGCCCCTCAGAGCTTGGGCAAGGTGGCGGGTGTCCTGCCTCACGTCAGCTCCCGCGCCACAAACCTGTGTTCTTTCTGTCATCTACCTGATGCCAGGTTTTAGCATTTTGTACTTTTTGTGGGTGATTCCATCTGCTCAAAATAGTCCCCAAGCACAGCGTGGAAATGTGGTCTCAAGTTCCTGAGCACAAGAAGGCTGTGACGTGCATTATGGGAAAATATGCATGTTAGGTGACTGTCAGGCAGGAGTTACCATGTTGCTGGCTGTGAGTTCAATGTTAATAAATCAACAATGTGTATTAAAGTGTCTTTAGATAGAAACACACACAGAACAAGGTCAATGTTTCAATCAGTTGATGAAAATGTGCTCCAAGCCTCGCAGGAACCTAACCTCGTATTTCCCCGAAGTGCAATGGGTCAGCCAGCATTTGTTAATTCAATATTCCCAGCTACTAAGAGGATATAACTCTTCAAATGATGTGAATCAGATGTATTTATTATTGACTATCCTGAGTTTTCCCTTAGAAAAATCATGTCCAGGGATAAAGGAGAGTTTAGTGACCATTTCATCCAACTCCATTATGTTGCATTAGAGAAGATGGGAGTGTAGGGTGTGACTTGACCTTGGTTTCTAAACAAGAGTCAGGCAGAAACTGGGCTGGAACCAGGTGTGTCGGCTTTCAAGCCCATCCTTACGCCCCCAGACCTCACTGGTTTTCCTGTGTAAGCACAGGGAAGAGACTGCTTTGAGAGGGGCGGTTTCATGGGATCACGTAAAAGAACGGTTTCCCACATGGTTTTACTGCAGACCTCATGTCCAGTGGTGCTGGTTCCTCTGGTGAGGGGAAGAAGGTGGACTTCGGGGTGTAGGTGCCTCAGCTCAGAGACGCAGGTGCTCCGTTCTCTGCTTGTGGGCAGTGTTGTGCTATGTGGCAAACAACCTTTGTGAACCGCATCAAGACTGAATGAGATAAACATGTATAGGCCAAAAATTTATTTTAAAATCTTCATTATTATCCTAGGCATGTTTTGTTTATGAGATTAAGCTAAGCAACCTTGGGAGCAGCTAACAAAGCTTTGTTCTTTGATTCATTTTCCTCTATATTCCTGTGGACTAAGCAGAAGTAATTTTATCCTATTTTTTATTTTAAAAGATTTTATTTATTTATTTTTAGAGAGAAGGAAAGGAATGTGGCCCACAACCTGGGCATGTGCCCTGATCAGGAACTGAACCAATGACCTTTTGGTTCATAGGCTGGTGCTTGATCCACTGAGCCACATCAGCCAGGGCCAGAAATCATTTTAAATTGTGGCAAGAGAAATTTGGGTAACACTTTAGCCAAACTAGGCAATTAAGAGAAAGATGAGGCACAGGGAGTGACTTCAGCTTGGAGAGCTGGAGATCTTGGAGAAATGGAAAAGTGACTGCTTGTCTTGGATGATGCCAATAAATTCAGTGAATACCTGAGGATCTACTGAGTGCTGAGCATTTTGCTTTGTGCTCTAAAGTTCATCTCTTGAGGTCTATATTATGATAATACCATTATACAAGGGAGATCCAAAAAACAGAATTTATTTATAAAACAAGAATTTATTTATAAAAACATTTATATTCTTACAAGTTTAAACTTCAGTCACTTTCAAGGTACTCTCTGTTTGATGCAATACACCCATTGAGACATTTTTTCCACTACTCAAAACAGTTTTTGAACTTGTCGATTTTGATGCCTATTAGTGCTTCTGTCATTTTTCATTTCACCTCTTCCACATCAGTAAAACATTCCCTTTTGAAGACTTTTTTAATCCAGGGAAACCAAAAAAAAAAAAGTTGCTTGAAGAGAGATCAGGTAAATAGGGAAGGTGGAGCAGAGGGTCATGCCATTTGTGGTCAAAAACTGCTTGAACACTCAGTGTGCTGCGGGCAGGTGCGCTCGTAAATCGCCCATCATGAAATGGGGAAATGCGTTGAAAGAGTCTTCAAAAAAAATTCACTGAAGCTGAACGCAGCCTCTCACAACAATGCCAACTGATACCCTGATAAGATGGGCTCCTAGAACAGTCACCTAGTGGGGGAAACCTGTACTACAAGGAGCCTGCCCTCCAGAAGATGATTCCAGTTTTGGGGGGTCTCCCTCATAATCCCAAATTATTCTGATTGCTAATCAGTTTGAGCATGATGTGATAATAACAATAAATATGTGTAATTTATTCATAATCAGTCTATTTGTTAATGTAATAGATTTTTTAAGTTTTATTTTTCAATTACAGTTGACATTTAATATTATTTTGTGTTAGTTGTAGTTATACAGCATAGAGGTTAGACAGGAATATACTTTACAAAATGACCCCCCTTAGAAGTCCAGTACTCACCTGGCACCAGACAGTTATTATGATGTTATTGACTGTATTCCCTATGCTGTACTTTACATCCCTGTGACTATTCTGTAATGACCAATTTTTGCTTCTTAATCCTTTCACTTTTTCACCCAGTTCCCCAAATCCTCTCCCCACTGGCAACATCAGTCTGTTCTCTGCATCTAAAATAATAGTCTATTTTGTCTCTAATCTTTTTCTTGGCACTTTTCCTGTTTTTTTTCTCAGTATGGACTTAAAAATATCTTTCCTAGAAATACAGAGCCAAAAAAAAAAAAAAAGAGCTCAACCCAAATAGCTTCTCAGTATAGAAAGTTAGTGTCTGAAGGTGAAAGCCTGCAGTGCAGGTCCTTGGGCCAGATCTGGGGCCAGCTCAACGCGATCTGTCTCTTGGCACAGGGACACTTCTTCTGTTTATAGCCCCAGGGCAACCATTATGTAATGTAGTTATAAGTGGGAGGCGAGAAATAACCCAATTGGGGAGTGCATTGAGAAAGTGTGGGGCAAAGTTAGAGCGGAGGCTCGCATTATTCTATTATCAAGTTTTCTTCCAGTCAGGTATAATTTGTCAGACAGCACTACCAAATGTCATTGGAATCACTTTGTCAGCAGATTTCAATCTTCTGAGGGAAAAGAGAGAGACAGACAGAGAGAGAGAGAGAATTAACACTGAGCACTTACCATGTGTCCATACTGCTCTGGATTCGTCCATATGTTATCTTATTTAACTGTCATAGGAAACAGTCCAGGTAAATGCTTTAATCTCCATTTTATAGGTCAGGAAACTAAAACAAAGAGATGATGTCATTGTTCTAAGGTCACAAAGTAAGGGTGCCAGCGTTCATATCCAAGGATCCCTTGATCCAAATGCCCTCCTCACTTCATGCATGGCCTCCCCCTGCTCATCTGTTCTCCACGTAAGGTGTGGAGAGTCCAGGCTTTTTTCTCACTGTGTCATCCACAGACCCTGTGTGTCAGAGTCACCTGGACAAGGGGTCAGAGTTTTAATGGGTGAGCTCCCAGAATCTGCTTTGTTAACAAGCTTCCCAAGTACTTTTCATGCACTTTAAAGAGTTTAAGAGACAGTGATTTCCATACTTGCACACATCAAAAGGGGATGAGTAATAGAAAACATCACAAAACCTGCACCAAAGGTGATGCTCATAGAAGGTACCGTCAGAATCCTGCTTGTATCCCTTGGGCGTCAGTCATGTCACCGAAGACAGCCAGCTTCACCTGTGTCTGTGCAACTTTCCCTTGGGGCTTTCTTCCCAGCCCCAGGTAGGGTTCTGCTTGTGTCCATGGTAGACCAGAAGGACCAGGGAATTAACTCCCCAATCCATCACCTGTCTGACACATCTCTTACCCAATGACTGGTCAGAGCTGGTATCTAAGCCCTCCCGCTCGCTGACTCTTTGGGTGGGTGATTCTGAAGCTTGGGTTCTACACTGTTGTTCAGAAATCCCCCATGAGATTAAGTCCCAGTCTTCCATGGTGATAGCTGGCTTCATGTATCACTTTATTTGCAGCATTCTCTTCCTTGTCTTTGTCCCCAACTTTTCTAATATTTCCTTCTTGCCGTTTTATACTATTTGCACTGGAATCCTGGTGCGTGGGTCTACTTCTGGGAAACCCCAAACCAGACAACGTTTAGCTAAAAACTCAATGGTAGTATTTATTTGTCTATGCTAGACTATCATGTTTCTCTCCCTACCTCTTCATGGAGAGAGCTATTGACCTCTGAACTAACTTCAACTATCTGTGCAGGTGTTTATTGCGGAAGTTCCTCTCTTTTTAGCCTCTCAAATTCAGCCATCCTTTTCATTGAAGTGAAGTATGGAAGATTGTGAACTCAGTTGGATGTAGGTTAAAATTCTAACTCTTCTGTGTACTAGTGTGACCTTGGCAAATTTTTAAACATCTTTAGGCTTCCATGTTCTTATCTATAAAAACAAGAATAATATGGACTTCAGACTCTTGGTGAGAGGATTAAATGAGAGAATAAATGTAAGGAGCCAATAGATTTCTAGTGAAAGTACGTTTGTTCACTCTCCTCCTTTTGGGGGCTTCCTTATTTCCTCAAGGTGTGGTGAACACTTTCATTCCTGGTGCTCTATCTTTTATTTGAACTTGAGATTCTTATTGCTCACACCATTCGTGTTTATTGTCATGAGAAATTAACAGTACCCACCAAGAGCTAATGTCTAATTTCTATTCCATAACTATTATAGATTCTTGATTACAACTGTATCTTGAATTCATTGTATCCCTCTAGTGTTATGCCTCATTCATAGAGGGTGCTTGGTAAATATTTTCATTGATTCATTAATGCATCAGATAACTAGCAAGCCTGAGTGTAATGACCCATATGTGATCTTTACATGCCATGTCAAGATTGTATCATTGGCTCTAGCCCCCAGCAGCACTAAACTTCTTCTCTGGACCTGGCAGGGGAAAATGAAAATAAACATCTCATTCTCCAAGGAGGGCTGGAATTCCAGAAAGTTCATGATGTGAAGGGTGTAAAGTTTGGCAAGAGATGCTTTTCAGAACTTTTTGCCAGACGTGAAAGCCATGGAAGGACCAAATCCTGGCTGGAATCTTTCCCCAAATGGGTATGATTTTTGGAGGAGGCAAGGTGTTTGCATGGTGGTCTCTCTGCAATTGCTGTCACTTGGCCCCTCCCTTGTCGCTCCTACAATGGAATTTCATGTAGTGAATAATTGTTTACTTATTTTCTTGTTTCCACCCATCATGCCCTATCCTTGCATTATGTTACTGAAACTTATTACTACATTCTGGGTATTTATTACTACGTTCTGGAAGGCATCCTTACAGCTCCCCTTTATGTTTTTTTGGTCAAAAACACATGTGATACCTTATTCTTTTCAGTTATATTTCTTTCTGCTTCCCCTAATAAATTATTTTTGCAAAATAATTCCCATGACTGGCACTGCAATTTCAAATCCTATTGCTTCCTTTTACAAAGTCAGGTCCACTTGCAGCTCTCCAACTTTGTTTTATATTCTGTAATTTCTGTAGACACAACCAAACCACAACCTTCTTTGAGCACATTGGGGCAATCATGTATTTAAATTTTCACCAATAATAATTATTACCAGTTTTATGAAAGCAACTGTTTGATCTTGCCTCTCTTTGTGCCTCCATTTAAAACTCAACAGACTTTTTAAAACATTACCCATTTTCTTCACTATTCCCTTCTACAGACCAAAAAGCACTTTTAGTGCTTTTGTCCTTAGAAGTTCCTACTTCCTGTCATTCAAGGTAACCTTGGGGGAAAGATCACAATTAGTGACTTTTTCCTAGGAGGAGAAAAAGCTAATGATCCACATATTCTCAGCCACAGTCATTTCCCTTTAATGCACTGAGCAGTAAAAGCATCCTTCAGTTGTCAGGACAACATATATTCCTGGTCCCACCCAGCTTTGGCATATTCCTGTCACAGAGCCACTGCATGTGTTATATTGTGTGGATTCTGACGTAGGCAGAACTAGGCAGGTGAGTGGACTTCTTGAGGGTTCCCCTAAGTTGTATATCAACCACTCAGAAGTAACAAAGGATATTGTTTTGCTTAAAGATCCAGGGAGCTTGTGATGGGGGGTGGAAGGACCCAGCCGTAGATTTGGCACCCAGCACCACCACAGAGGTTGAGCGATATAAATAGTGGGGCTCTGAGAGAGATGGGCCTGGTTTTAATATCACACTCTGGTCTTGCAGTCCAGCAAAGTGCAATAAGTTGAGGCTCAGGAAAATAAACTACAATCTGGGGAACAGATGAAGAATGATCAGGGAGTGATTTATAATACTCTTCTTGGCAATGATAAAAGTGTTGGGTGAAGAGCAATATAGAGAGGGAATATATCTTGTCCTATTGTGGTCTGTAATTGTGTCCTTCTCTTGCAGCTTTTAGATACCAAGCCCAGGTGTCAATTATAATGACAGCTTCCAAGTTCACTAAAGTGAAGTTCCAGGCCTTCCCTGGGTCACTTAGTTCTAGAAGTTGTCTAGGCCAAAGAGCCTTGCCTAAAAGAAGCATGCTTTACTCTTCCACTGTATAATTGTAAAGGCTTTCTTACTCCTATCCAATTGCCGTTAAGATACTATTCAGCCGCACTGTCTTGAAGCATTCTCCATAAAATGACTAATGATGCATTCCTAAGAAACAAAACTCCAGGGAAGATGAGGTGCACGTTCCCTGAGTCTTAAACTCCCCGTCTGTGGTCATGTGACGAAAGACATCTATGTGAGACTTCATTTTTTTAACTCAATCTCTGGGAAGAATCGGAGTATTTTTAATTGATGAAAGAGGGAATTTATAAAAATCAGGTCTTCCTTTTCTTACAAGTAATAGCTTAGAAAAGGAGCAAAGGATTTAAAAAGCCACAACTAAACTATGAAGTCTATTCAAAAAGATTAAATTCCCTGATCTTAAGGAAAGTGGAATTAATGATCATTTCTCCCATTTCATAAACTTTCTGGTCATTTAACTCATTAAAGAAAAAGTTACATCTGTCCTGTAATTTGGTGCATTTTCTCAAGTGATTTGGTACAATGATTCGATCCAAAAGGAAGGAGAATGGACACAATCCCCCTAAGAGAGCTTCTGGTTCTTCACAGAAATCCCTGTTTGTAGATGTCACCGAGGCTGGGTAGGGTGGGAGTTATGGCTGCCTGGAACTTCGATTCCTGGTCCCACGAACTGGCCCCTTGCAGCAGCCTTTGCGCTTCCTTGCTGTTGGTGCTGCTTGAGACAAGTTCTAAGAGCCACATCCCACCGTCAGAACAGTTCTCAGGCCTCAGCGGTTAGCCTCAGCTGCCCACTGAGCGTCATCACTTTAAGGAACGTGGGTGTTTTCAGCCACTTTGGAGGAGAACCATGTGAGAAAGTGTTCTAGATGAATTCTCTTCTGGTATAAGGAGACTGCATTCCAGAGAGGGTGGGAGGCACACTGTCCCTCCTTACCTCAGGGGTTCATTTGAGAAGAGAAGCTTGGGGAAGCGTCTGGCACAATGTCCATACCTTCTCAGCAAGTGCTGCTGGCTCCCGTCCCTTCGCTTGGAGCCCTGGTATCTCATCCCAAAGGTGCTGGTGGCACATCGTGCCCAATGTTCTTATTCAAACCAAATTCCAGGTGACAACCATAGTATTTAAATGCAAAGAAATTTTAAAATAGCTTTTTTGTGTCTTATTATAGAAGGAATACCATGTTTGGTATCTAACATCTGGAAAATGCAGGAAAGTGTGAAAAGGCACATCGCTGTCACCAGTGACACCACAGCTGACAATGCTGTGTGGCCTTTTGTTGGCCTTTATTTAAATCTTCTTTTCTTTCTCTCTGTTTTTTTTTTTTTTTTTTTTTTAGTTTTTGGGTTTTGTTTGTTTGTTTGTTTTACAAATTGAGGTCACAGTGTTCTATATCCTGGTTTTGTACATATCAAAATATCTGAAATATTTTCAGGTCTTTAAATATTCTTTTTTTTTTTACAATTGAATAGACTGTCATTTTGTGACTATATTATTCATTTAATCTCCAATTTAAAACATTTCAGTTATTCTCAGTTTTTCACAATTATAAACAATAATCTGATTGAAACTATTATTCATAAATCATTGTTGATTGTTTAGTTGTAATAAATTCTTAGACGTGGCATGTTGGGGTTAAAGAGCATATGTTCATGCAAGAGGCTTAATATATGAGGTCTGTCCGGAAAGTATCCAACCACGTACTATGGAAAAGAGATATTTATTGAAGAAGATACAAGAAACATTGTACATAGGGCAATGACTCCTCAGTCCCCTTCAATGTTATGGCTTTCTTAAGGAAATCTGGTTCATTGGTAGCGGTTTGAATCAAGTCATTGATTGCAACTGCAGCACAATGGTCCTTCTGCTCTGGTAGCAGGAGCCATGGAACAAATTTTGCCATGGCGTGTTTCATGCCAATACACTGAGTCCATCAAATCTCGGACACAGTAGTTTTAGAATCTCCTGTTCAGCTTCTAGTTGTCGTGCTGTCAGTCGCTGATCTTTGTCAATTGCAGCCCATATGCGGTCAGCTCTCTCAGATGTTCTGCTTGTTGCAGGCCTTCCAGAACAAGGATCACTTTCAACAGATTCTCAACCATCTTTGAAGTGTTTGTGCCACACTTTTATTTGTTCCACACTCATTGCCTCATCCCCAAAAGCCTTCTGAATCATCTGAATAGTTTCTGTGGAGCAATATTCAAGCTTAACACAAATCTGATGCAGATTCGTTGTTCTACTTGCTCAGTCATTTTGAGTACGACCGCCGCAAAGTGCACATGCTCACTCAATGGAGTCTGCCGCCCTCACTGACTAGTACAGTGAAGTTGTCATTGTTCACGCATGCGCATTCCAGTCCACTCTCCTTGGCTGCCAGGTTACATTGATGTCTTGCAAACCACTCTCATTCTATTAACAATGGCTGGACCTTTCCTGGACAGACCTTGTAGATATTTAAAGTTATATGTACCTAGGTGGATATGTGTTTGTTTATGATTAAGACCCCAGAAATTTTGTGGCAAGTTTCATTGTCCCACCTGCAGCTTGTACTAATGCTCATTTCCCAAGAGCAGAACGTTTCAAAGCCAAATAAACAATAACTAGAGAGCATTCAACCCAGAGAATAAAAAAAGCTGTAATGCAAATCAGCTTTCTTTTCCTACCACATATTGCAATGACCAGGGAGAAAGCTGAAGGAAGGGAGGTTAAATAGACATTTTCTACACATATCAAATTTTGGACAAATTCTTGAGATGAAAAAATAAACAATGTGTTGAAGGGTTTGTGCTTTAAGAAAGCTGGCAAAGTGTAATGGCAGAGAAGATATGTGATCCCTGCACATGCCGTCACGTAGCTCCTTCCCACCCTTTACCCACAGAGAATGACAGGCCTTGGACCCCTGACAACTGCGGATGTATGGCAGTGATGTTCCCCACATGGCCGAAGGGAAACGGCTCAGACATGCTCATTCCTGAGGCCAGCTGAGTGGTGCGGTCTTGCCGAATTCCTGTACGTTTGAATCAAAGGAGCCACAGGGGTGGCGCTGTGTCAGGTTAATGTGGAATTGTTGTTCTCCAGGATACGGGACGCACAAGTAGGTTTTAGAAGGAAAAGTGGTTTCCGGGCACATTGGCCATCTCTCTATGTGGCTTCGTCACATCAGCTTTCTTCAAATCTTATTTCTTCAAATTATTTAAAAGAGGCACGTTAGTTATATTTTTAAGGGTTTTTTTTTTTTCAATTTAAACAAAGAAGAATACAAAATCTCCCACAAGCTTGTCACCTAGAAATAGGGTATCGTGTCTCCTTTATGGTGTACTAGTACTTCTAATCTCTTTTGTTGGAATGTCCTTGTGTCTTTTACATACTTAAAGCCATAGTGTATACACAGTCTTATGTCTTGCTTTTTCCCTTAAATACAATATTGTGAACATTTTCACTTCATAAAACATTCTTTAGAAACTTGCGTGTAATATATCATCGCATCAAAATTTGCTAAATTATTTAAATTTCTCCCATTGTTGAACGTTAAACTTGCTTTCGTTATTTTACTAACATGAGTAACAAAGAGGAACATCCAACAAAAATCTTTCCTGCACTTCTGATAATCTCTCTAAGGTATGTTTTTCTAGAAATCTGATATCTCTGAGAAAAGGAAACTTGATGAGTAAAGCTGAAGCCAAAAAGTATATTTTCCTCTTATTTCCTTTATTTTCAGCCAGTGGGTTATAGGGCCATCATTTCTATATGGATTCTATTGTTATGTTGTTATCTTAAAGCAATGGGCATGGTGTCAGTGACCTCCCAGCTTCTGGAAGTTTCTTCTAGCTCAGCTCTCTCATTCCAACTGGTCATAGTGTCAAACCCTCACCTCTATTCACTACACCTAAAATGTTCCCAGAGGACGGGGCTGCTTTCAGGGCAAACACCTCTCTGATCCTCAAGTTTCTCCCAACTATACCTTGCTGCATCCTGCTTGGATACTGAGGCCACATCCTGGAACGCAGGCTCTTGCGCATCGGACCTCAGATTTGAGCCCAGCTTGGTTCACCTGCTTGTGATGGGAAACCAGAGGCGTGGCTCCACAGAGCCTTCCTGACTACACTGCCGTCATTCTCGCCCAGCGCCTACATCACGTTCACATCCAAGTGGAAATGAAAATCATCTTGAACCGTGCCCAGCGAGCCAGTGACAGGGAAAACCATAGAACTAGCTGAAATTTATGAGCTCTCACTCTTGAAAATGAAACCAAATGGAAGTAGAGCTACTGTGCACGTGAAGCCCATGTGCAGTGGAGGGAGCTTCACCAAGTTGAGTTTGAAGTTCTGTTTCAGTGCCGTGACTTTAAGAAAGTGGTTTTGTCTTCTTGGGCCTCCTTCTGCCCCACAGAAAACAGAAATTCCCATTCCCCACTCCCACATTATCACAGTATAATCTGTGGAAACATAGACATTAATACTCAGTGTTTTGTATTCCTCAGAGAAAAAGGGGTTAACAAATGGCCATTATCCCTAAAGCTAGAACTGTGGGAAGTCTCGTGTTGCCTTTGGCACTATTGCCTAAATACATGACAATAATTTGTCAGCATAGAAACTTCTTGATGACATGAGGCATGTCTAGAAGTACCATCTCCTTTTAGATGTATCCAGTTAGTGTGCATCGAACCCCCCCTGCTGCTCAGAAGACTGGCTTTGCTTCCACATTCTGCAGTTTCTACTTTTGCGCTAGTTCCTCTGCCAGGGCTACACAGCGTAATAGCTCATCATTACTGACGTCACAAACATCGGTTATTCATTCCAATAAAGGTAGACATCTTTGTCTCCCAGCTGAAGCTTGTATAATGATCATAACTAGCATTCATTAAGGTCTTTCAGCATGCAGTGAAATGTGCTAAGAGCTTTACAGATATTACAACCTATAGTTCTCACGGCCACCTCGATGAAAAAGGCACAATTCTGCTTCTCGGTTTACAGATGAAGAAACTGAGGCCTAAAAGGGCAAGAAATAGGCTAGAGCTGAGGCTACACTAACCCAATAGAACCTTAGACTTTGCTTTTTAGCATATTTGCAATTATAACCTCCTGGAAGAAACCACTTCAGTGTGTAGCTTTTTACAACCCAACTTGCCCAAGGATTAGAAAGTGTGGTCACTTTAACGAAAGAACTATTCAATTCTAGGCCATTATTATCTTCCTTTTCTGAGGGGTGGGAATTAAACTAGGTTTCTTTGGGCTTAACAGCGTGTGCTTTGGCTTGTGCAGCGCTGCACATTCGCTGTGGAAATTACCCAGGGAGTGTGTCTATTAACCTGGACATGCCATTCACGCTGGAGCCAGGGTTTGGAACTGTAACTCTCTTTTCATGTTTCATAACTGGTCTCTCTTTCTGTGGATTTTTTTTTTCATTCACTAGAAATGTGTTCTTTTACATTCCTCAGACCTGAAGCACAAACTCTGCCAGGTGAATTTAATTTATGACTCTGCTGACCACATCACTATGTCTTCCCTCCCTTTTATTTTTAAAGGGGTAGCATTTCTGCTGAAATCTTGGTGTGATGGATCTTTATAGAAAAATAATCTGTGGTTTAATGGGGCTTTAAGAAATATCCTTAAAAAAGAAACTAGTTGGTATGAAAATAAATCCCAAAATATCTATGTCTGTGATTCATGTGGCTCAAGATTTTTTTCTTTGCTAAGATGTTGAGGCCCAAATGATTTATATCCCAATTAAAGTTATTACCTTATTGTAGAAGTTTGAAGGTATTTGTTGTCTTACAGATGCCATCAAAATAACTTATCTCAGTAGAGTTTTGGGGTGATAGTTCATGGGCAGGCACTCAGAATGTGTGTAAGTCAACTTTCTGATGCGTCAGTGGAAGACTGAGAGTTCTCAGGAAACTTCCAGATACTAGTGAAGACCTGAGCCTAATCAGACAGCCTCTCTGCCTGCTCAAGGACATGGACCGAAGGGGCACTGGGGGTAAGGACAAGCCAGGTGCGCACCAGAGGTCTGAAATTCCATGCTGGAAAGCAAGAAGAGAGTCTTTTTAACCTCAAATTATTAACACCGTTAGTACTTTTTTCTTTTCATTCCTTTGAAAAAATGTGTACTTGAGCAACTTGCTTTGACCATCCACCCGTGTGTTTATTTCATTCATAGATATTTGCCGCCCCCAGGAGAGTGGTCCTCAAATGCCAGTGTCCATGGGACTTACCTGAGAAGGTGGTCCAAACCCAGAAATCCTGGGCCACTGCCAGAGATCATGACCAATGAGTTTGGGGAGGTGCCCAGCAATCTTCCTTTCAACAAGCTTTTGGGACATTCTAATGCAGGCAGCCCTTTGAATTCACTTGGAGAAGCAATTTTGTAAAGTACCAGGCATAGGATGAGGCCATAAACAGGGGTACAAAGATAGAAAGGGCCTGTTTTATTCCTCAGGAAATATCAAATTAAAAAGGAACATTGATTTTAACATTAACTATAAGCAATACTAATAATCATAGCTATTATATTCCAGGCATCAGGCTGGTTATGTTTATATATCAGTTCTGCAAACCCTCACAATATTATCACTCCCATTTTACAGTTGGAGAGACTGAGGTTCCTAAAGATTAAGTAACACGTCAAGGGCAGGAGCCGAGGCCTGGCTCACTGCACAGCCCAGCCCTTATTTCCTGTGTGTGCTATCTTACAACCCCTACACAGGTCATAGTATAAAGCAACACATGGTAAGTGTGAGAATGACACCCCCCCAGTTGGTCTCATAGGTACGATGGAGGAAGAACTTACATTTACTTAGTGCTTACGGTATGCCACAATCTACATATTTTTAAATGTGATCTTTACCACCCAGTGAAGCATCAGAGTCTCATTTCATCTTACCTTGAGTTTCCTCACATGTAAAAAAGGCCTAGTAAAAGGCGTCCCACAGGGTTTTTGAGATGATTGAATAAAATAGATGACGGAGAGTATCTGACTTGGCAGTGAGTGCTTCCGCAGTGTTAGCAGTTTGTAGTTGAGAAATCCGACGCTCAGGGAAGTTAGAGAACTTGATCAAGGTTACCCACTAGGGAGATTTGGGAGTCAAACCCTTATCACAGCCTCAGGGAGAGGAGAATGTCCATTAGCTCTGCTGACCAGGGACAGCACGCAAGCAGGCCTTGCAGGAGGGGGAGAGTTTCAAGGGCAGGATTGATGGGAGGGAGCTCCAATTTTTGCCTGAGTTGTTTAACCTCACTGAAATTGTATCTATAATTTAGCAAAACTGAAATCTCTCAAGACTTCAGCCCTCAGAACTCCTGCCAAAACAAATTCTAGGCAGGTTCAAGAAAAGTGTCCCTGGATTCCTTCAAGATACTCATGTGAAATGGGCAGAGAAAGCGCGGACGTTTTGAGGAGAAGTGAAGACTGGCCCACGAGGTTGCTGCAGCAGATGGAACAGGGCGTCCTAGAGGCAGGCCACAGACACCCTCGTGAGCTCTGGCATTAGCACAGGCCCCTGACGGCCGAGGCGCAGTGGACGTGGCCCTGCTCCACGGGATGGAGGCGGTGGGCTGCTGCTGCCACAAGCCTTTTCTGGAGGAAATTCATACCCTGAAAATGCAGATTCTGTGCTCTTGGAGTTTCACCCACTGAGTTCAAGTCTCTGATCAACAAACTGTTCCTTCAGTGCCAGTCCATCATGGGAGAAAGTCAGGGCCCACGGAAGCCCAAGTTTCCCCACCAGTAAAATCAGGGGCCAATGGAGTGGAAAGAGCTTCCCCGAACTCACACGGCTGGCTGGAGACAGAGGCAGGGCTGGAGGCTGCACATGGCTCCCGGCCCAGCGTCCCTCCCCAGGCACAACTCTGTCAGCCCCTAGGTTTCTGCAGAGGGGTTACAGGGAGAGGGCACCTCCATAGTCCTGCCCTGACCGAGGCCCCAGAAAAAAAAGGGCTTTAGGAAGTTCCCTATTTCTATCTTGTTAAGAATCCTGTTACATTCTATAGCTCTCTTTTATTCTTTCATCTGTCCAAAAGCTCTTTAATTTAACCAGTTTTTTCATGTATTCATTCAGTGTTTACAAAGCACCTATCATGTGCCAGACACCACCCTGCTTTCTGTGGGGACAGCAGTGAAGAAAGGAGATGACAACCCCCACGCACTCTGGGCTCACCTTTGAGGGGTGCAGTGGGGCAGTCTATCAGTAAGATACGTTTGTTGAAAATATGGTACATGGGAAACAAGTGCTCAGGAGGAAATGAGGAGGAAAAGAGGAGGTCGACAAGGGGGGTGTCTCACCGAGAAGCCGATGTTTGGGCAGAGGCCACACGGGGGTCTGGGGAAGTGTCTCTCTGGCAAAGGCAGCAGCAGAGTGAGGTCTGAGGGGGCATGTGCTCAGCATACTGGAGGGACAGAGGGGCACATGGCCGAGAGGGGGTTATGGCTTTTCTCAGAGTCAGAAGGAATGACAGACACTGAGAAGTTTTGAGCAGAACACCTGATGTGCTTTAGGTTTCAACAGGTCACTTTGATCATTGTGTGGAGACGAGACCACAGGGGACGGGTGGCAGTGACCGCCAGAGTTATTGTGTGGACTGTAGCTAGCTGGTAATTACTGGTATTTCTGAGGTCTCCTCAGTGTTAGTGATTGTTCTGTAACCTCACTTTCTATGCTCTATAATTTTTCTCCCTTAGCATCCCATGCAAGAAGCACACCCTGTTACGTATTTCCCTTGCTGCAAGTCCCTGCTAATTCTGCGCAGTGACAGCTCTGACCCAAAGAACCTCAGGCAAAACTGAGTTGACGGACTGGCAAATACCTCATCCTGGTCCTCTCAACACCCCTCGTCCTCTCCTCGTGTGTCTTCTTGTGCTTCAGAGGCTGGGAAAATGGAACTGAAGTGATATTTTCCAGACTTCCAAAGAGCCACGGTTTCCAAGGGGATTGAGTTCCAAGACTTGGAGGCAGAAGTGAGAAAGTGGAGGTGGTGAGCAAGTAGAGAAAAATGGAATCTTCTAAAAAGCATGGTGGGGGGGCCATGGGTCCTTTGGGGTGAGCAGTAAGACAATGGCAGAGAGGCCTGTCCCCAGAATGTTATTTCTCTTGGACACGTTGTACTTGGCTAATACCCTCAAGCTTGGATCCGTGGCTGTTCCAGAAATCCTGTAAGTTTCTAATACCCTGTAATGAATCCTATCTGGTTGCCTGAGCCAAGATGGCTACAGAAGGTCCAACCATCTGATGTTCGTTTTAGGCCTCAGGAAGGAGGAGAAAGCAACAGGGATTTCATCAGTTCTGCCCCAATTCTAAGAAGAGCTTCTGAAAATCCCTTCTAAAAAATGTTCCCTTCCGTCGTTAGACTATGTTAAAACATCGTCATGGCCACACTTAGAGTCACAGAAGTCTGCGAAGTTCAGCTGGACACATTTTCATCCCAATAATAAAGGATTCATGTTAGTGAAGAAAAAGAGGAGAATGGATATTGGGCAGTTAGCTTGAAGTCCCTGCCACAAAGAATGTGTATTAGAGTTCCTGTTACATATTGTTAAATGGCTTTTCAGAAACGTTTACACTCTCATCATCACAGAGATTGAGAAATATAACATGAGGTAAAATTAAATGTACATGTCCAAGTGTTTAGCAGTAGCCATAAAATTGTTTCTTAGTATCAGTAAAAATTTTTAATGATAACTTGAATGCCTAAAATATGTCAGGCTCTGTTCTAGAAACTAGGAAGAAAGCACTGGACAAAATCTGCCGAAGTTCCTGCCCTCAAGATGACCTGGTTGCAAAATGTGTCACAGAAGGGACTGTGTTTCCTTTTATATGTATTATCTTTTGTCTTTTTCTAGGGTTGGCCCATTCAATATCGATGATTGTTGACAAAGAGTCATGATTTGGGTTTTAGAATGGTTGACCGGAAGCATTCCCTTCGATGCAGACTGTTTGAATATAGAATCTGTAGTCTGTAGAGGGCACAGAGAATTTAAGTCTATAAAATCCCACTGCTAGGATACCTTAGGACAGAGTAGAATGCCTGTCTCAGTGTTCTCCCAGGCGTGCGTGTGTTTAGGGTTGGGGAAAGAAAGAGTCACGGTGAAACCTTCTCATCTAAGCAAGTGATCCAGTGACTGAGGTACAAGAAGGTAAAAGCATGTGAGCAGGGGTGCACGGAGAGGAGGGGGCAGAGTGTCAGAGAGCGAGAAGATGGGAGTGCTTGGAGAGAGCTGTGAGGGGTGCATGGTGACAGAGGGGCAGTGTGAAGTAGGAGTGGCAGGAGATGAATCGTGGTAGTGTGTGGGCTCCCTCATGATGCTGTACTAAAAAGTTGCAATTTCATCCTGTTGGTAATGAGAATCATTGAAAACTATGGAGCGTGCCCTGGCTGATGTGGCTCAGTTGGTTGGAGCGTGGTCCTGTAGCCAAAGGCTTGCAGGTTCAATTCCCAGTCAGGACACATACCTGTGTTTTGGGTTTGATCCTCAGTCTGGGCATGTCGGGGAGGCTACTGATTGATGTTTCTCACATCGATGTTTCCCTCTCTCCCTTCCTCTCTGTCTAAAAGCAATGAAAAAATGTCCTTGGGTGAGGATTGAAAACAAAAAACAACCCAAAACTGTGGAGCAGGGACACGATTTCATTAAAGCAAGTAAAAGAGTAGAGGCAAAGCTATTACCACATGCCTGTACCTTGTAAGCACGTATTAAAACATCAACCATAATGGTGATTATTATTTGTCGATTATAAGCATCACTCTGGCAGCAGTGTGGAGGATGAGTGGAGGGGAACAAGATTACTGATAACAATGTGGACAGTTGGTAATGCTGTGAAGAGAAGGTAGAGACCAGGGATATTCAGGAAGAGAACAGCAGGATTATGGAGAGATAAGGTGGAAAGAAGAATCGGATTCCAACACAGATGCCTGGGTGTAGGTGGGACCATTCACTGATAAGCACCATGTGGGCAAGGGAATACATTTGCAGGGGAAGAGGAGGTGTCTTGTGGACATCAGATCATCATGTCCCGATGATCTGTTTTCATCTAAAACACTGACGTCGTGCTTTTTCCAGGGACCTGTGGGACTCAGTATCTCTGTTGCCATACTACGGGGAACCAGTCACTGGTCACCACAGTCTTTTCTTACAAACTAAGCATTATTTCTTATTGTCTTTGAAACCTGTCAGTGAATGGACTAGAGGAAGAAGGACATTGGCTTGGGTTCCTTTCAAGGCTGGTTGTCACATGAAGTTTATGATTTCATGCCTCTTCTGCTGTTGTCAGGGGGAGCAGGTGACAGCATAGAACAGCGGGGCAGGTTCTTCCCCGTCTCAGTGATAGAGAGCAAGCTGGCCTGAAGGAGCTCCGGTGCCCACCTGGACCTTCCAAGGAAAAGATGAGAAAGGAGCCAAGGACTCAAAGACAGCCTGCCTGTGTGGCTAACTCACAGGGAAGTTGTCTGATCAGAGCGGCTCCTTTGAGGAATCAGATCCTGGTCCCACACCTCCCTCGATAAAACAGAATTTACCCATATGCAAACTACATATTTTGTAAAAGCAGGGGGATTTAGAAATTAAATGCACATTATTAAATTCTGTGTTACTCACAGCCCTTTTATTTTAGGCCCAGCATAATTGCTTTCAGACCTCAAGCTTGTTGAATTGATGATTTTGGTTGGCTCTGCAGCATGACCTCCTTTTTGAGACTCTACTCCAGGCCCAGGGGTAACAGTACCTTACTTCCCCTAGCACCCCAAAAGGGCCAAAAGTGGAGTCCACACCAAAGAGAAGGGAGACAAATGTTTTGGCACCCACCTGACTCTGTCCCTCACTTACCCAGGATACTTGATTGTATTAAACCCAATCCAATCCCCTATTCCTACCCCATACTCTAGGAACAGCTTTTAGTGTCCTTTAGAAATATCAGTGTGCTCTACAGTCTAGAGAGTCAGATCTGGATTGGATCTGATTCACTCCCTGGGAGCTCCAGGTTAGCTTGATCCCTCTGAGCCTTTAGCATCCTCCTGTGTAAACTGGGGCTCATAGTAGGACCTACCTCATAGGGTTGTTGACAGATTGAATGATACAACACGATGCATGTAAAAGTCACAGCGCACTACCTGGTATTCTACCCCTGGTAGAGCAGGCTGTGAATGGTGCAGACGGCGAGATAGCTGGATAGATCAAAGTGCCTCCAGGCCAGGCTATGCAAGTTTCCAATAATAAATGACTGTCTTAACTAAAGATTTTTAATCGGAGCCGATATTCTAAACAAAGCAATGACTTTGGACCTCTACCATCTTTCTGTGAGGGGAGAAACAAGACATAATTATTTTACAGCCATTCCCACTATTTATTTTTAAAATAATTAAAATCTGATGTTTTCAGTAGGCAAATTTATTTATTTTGGGATCTTGTCTTCAGCAGTGACAATGAAAGCTGCAAAAACAACAAACAATGTCCATGGACTCTTATCTTTCCAGAACCCCTCTGTTCGTGGGTTAATTCCACCTTATTCCCCAAATATTTTACCTATAAAAACTTTAGGACTTAACACAGGAGATTCAGTTACCTTTTTTATTGTTCACTTATCTTATGTTCTCATGTTATTATACTGGAAGAATTTTTACCACCCCAAACACCATCTAAAACCATGTAAATGTAATTTGCAAGAAAACTCCTGACAGGTCCCTTTGGGCCAGTTTGATATAAGCTTAGTAACAGAATGCATTTTAAATGAGTCTATTTTCCTGGCAAAGATTCTGCATTTGCTCCATGTTTATATAAGAATGTGTTTGCTCTGCCCCAGGGACCAGACTTCATCCCCCATTTTTCCTCTGGGGTGTAGCTCTATAACAGCCCAGGGGTTTTGATGACTTCTCCAACTCCTTGTTCCTAGAACACGTGACCTGGAGAGACTGAAGCAAGGACAGAGGCCAGTGAAGACCACCTTGAGAGTACTGGTGCTTTCAGTGCTAAGCCTGTGAGGAGTTGGGAGCAGCAGTACCCAGAAAGTTTAGCAAACCTGGGGAGAGATAAAAATTAAATACCTCATCTGATGAGCAAATGATGTTTTAAGATGGCCAGAGCATTTCATGTGCAAGAAAGACTGCTGTGTCTTCCTTTCCCATGTCACCTTTTCTCTGCCACTAGACTGGCTCTTCTCAGATACAGCTGTGATTAGATTAGAGCTCTAAAACCCTATAGACTTTGTAAAGCAGGCATTAGCCTGCCACACGAGCCCTTAATGTTTAGCCTTCCCAGCCTCATCGACCATGGTTGCCCTTCATACCCTGTACTCCAGGCACACTGAACTTTTCCCCCAATTCACCATCATTTTCTCTGCCCCATGTCTTTGCCTGGCCTGTTTCCTTTGCCTGGCAAAATCCCACCCATTTGTCAAAGCCTGGCTTAAAGACTGTTTCCAAATGGAAGGCTTCTTTAAAAAAAAAAAATTTATTGAGTATGCTATTACAGTTGTCCCATTCCTCTCTTTATTCCCCTCTGCTCTGCACCCTCCACCCACATTTATCCCCCTTAGTTCATGTCCATGGGTCATACATATAAGATCTTTGGCTTCTCCATTTCCTATACCATTCTTAACCTCCCCCTGTCTATTTTGTACCTACCATTTATGCTTCTTACTCCCTGTAACTTTTCCCCCATTCTCTCCTCTCTCCTTCCCTGCTGATAACCTTCTATGTGGTCTCCATTTCTGTGATTCTGTTCCTGTTCTAGTTGTTTGCTTAGTTTGGGGGGTTTTTTGAGGTTCAGTTGTTGATAGTTGTGAGTTTCTTGTCATTTTACTGTTTGTATTTTTGATCATCTTTTCCTTAGATAAGTCCCTTAAACATTTCATATAATTAGGGCTTGGTGATGATGAACTCCTTTAACTTGACCTTATCTGGGAAGTACTTTATAAATGGAAGGCTTCTGAGTGCTTAAAGCTGACATAGTTAGGTTCTCCTGTGTTTCTGTGCACTTTGTAACAGGTCTCTATGTAGCACTGTATGCACTCATATGTAATTATTTTTTGGTACATCCCTTTCCTCTGTGGACACCGGGAAGGAATATATCTGCTGAGAAGAATTGCATATGATTAATTGGGCACAAAAATCATAACCAGAATCTAGCAGCCATTAGTAATGGAGGCCTTTTCGGGGAGACTGCTTTTCAGGGAAAAGCCACAGGCTGAACTGTCAGCCTGTGCACTGTGTTCTGGTTGGCTGAGCCCACCCTCATGAAGGAGTTCCAGGAATCACCTTTCAACCAATGGGCAGAGACCTGCCCTATCCAATCAGAATTGCACAGCCATACCCTCATTTGCATATTTACTGACCAAGCAGAATGGCTCCTTAAGGACCAATCAGAATGCTGGAAGCTAATCAATTAGGGCAATGTTATTTGCACCAATGAAACATCGTTGAATTTGGAGCCCTTATTTGCATAGAAATGGAGCAATCAGGGTGGGTACTCTATATCAGCCAGCCTTCCATTGTCTTGGGGGAGAGTACTTTCAGTTTTGTCCAGAGGGTGCCTATCCCAGTTTGCAGACTCTTTTCCTGAGTGGTGTCTTTTTTGACTGCACCTCAGCTTGGGGGTTCCCATTGGCATTCGACTGGTAACGGCAACTTTTTCTTGCCATCTCTATTTCATAGTAATATTCTCAAAAGGTTAAGAAACATATTTTATAAATTGTACTTACTCCAGTGTTTCAAAAACAGTGAATGAATTTAAAAAATGAATGAATAAAGCAACCCAGCACGAGAGCCCAATAATAGTTCCTAGAGAAGATAGAATATTAAGGGAGGGATGACCCTTTCTCCCAGTTATCTGGACCCTTTAGCTGCCTGAGCTACTTTGGAGAGGGCTTCCTGGGAACAGGTAAAAACAGATCCCTAGAGAAGGATCCTCTGCTCTCAGAAATGCAGGTGTCCCTTGATAAAATGAAAGATACCTTCCAGGTTGCTGACTTTTCCCATCATGAACATTTATTAAAGAGAAACCAGAATCCCAAGATACCGTCAATGAGAATGGAGAGGAACTATGTGGGAGAAAATAGGGCACAGAGATTCCTTTGCAAAAAAGAAAAAAAATCACCGCTGTGTGGGCCGGGAAATTCTTCCACTTCAGAGTCATCTGCTCTGGAATGTACGAGGGGAAATAGTCTCAGTAGGCTCTTGACTCAGCACAGCCTGGAATTGATGTTTGGGGCTGTTCCGCAAAGTCCTGGGGCATTTAGATTCACAGCAGTCTGAGCCCAGTTGCACACGCCGGCGGGTATCAGAACAAGTCTTAAATCAGAACCACCCGGTGCACCCCCGCCCCTCAGCCTGGCTCTGAGTCCTCCCCCTTCCCCTGCAGGCTCATTAAGACCTTTCCCAGCGCAGAGACACTGCATTTTGGGGACTGGTGGAGTGTTTGATATTTTCCACTCTGCGTGTCAAGGGCATTTACAGTCGGCGTCAGAATGTTATGTCGGTCTGAGCAGGCACTTTGAAGTGCTCCTGGTAGAGGCCACATGTGCAGGCAAGATGTGCCTCCTCCGCATCCCAGAGGCTCCTGCTCAGGCTTTCCCAGCATCATGTGACAATGAACAACACCACTTAACCCTTTACTTCTTGGTATAGTGCTGATGCTTAGTCTTACTATTGTCATTCGAGGGGGTACTTCCTCCTCCTCCATGGTAGCCTTGGAGATGGCCTGGAGGCCTCTCTCCTTGCCTTCTGGTCAGCCCTTATAGGCACCGTTTTGTGTTTTGGCTACCACTCTACATGAACTTAGGTATAGAAATGGGTTTCCGAAGAGTATACGCAGAGCGGAGGCCCAGATGGTAACATTGTCCAGGCAGTCAGAGCTCCGCGGCCCTTGAAGCTTGCATCCAGACCTGAACCAGTTGGGAGATGCTCCGCCTCCTCCAGCAGCAGGAGGCTGCAGATGGAGTCATTGGTTCTTTCATTTCATTAAATGATCATTCACAGGCAGCCCTGCAAAAGCCACTTGGCCTATTCCAGGAAAGTCTGGACACCTGAGACCCTGAAGGAAAAAAATATATATGAAACTTTAGAGGAAACATTATCAGCTGACCTCTGTGTCTTACTTAGTTATGTGGTTTGGCTCATGCAGCAGAGTAGGGCTGAGATTGATGACTTGCAAAGCCTTTTCATATTGGAGGTTCGGCAATGCTCAACTCTCAGCTATCCGGGAAAGGTCTTGAACTTGGCACAATGGACTGGGTGGAGACAGAGGGCTCCTCTCAGATATAATGGGCGTCAGTGTCTCTTGGGATCAGTTTATATTTGCAAGGCATTTGGCAATGCAGTGAGAACAAAAGAATTTTTAATGCACATGAGTCATTTCAGGCACTTGAGAACTTTTGGCAATATTGAGACCTTTTGGCAAAGGTATCTTGGGCTCTACTCCATCACCCAGAAGGGTCTCTGGAGATATTTGTTATATACGGAATTATCCCCTGCGATAATAGCCATGCTTCTTCATTTTAATTTAGGCATCTGAAGAAAGGAAGAGTCCTGCCTTAATATTACAGTATTAACCAGTAAGAACAGCATGCTGGGCCAGGCAGTGTGCTGGGCATTCACAGGCTAAGTACAGCACTGTCTTATTCAGGGCTTATAATAATCTTATTATCTGCATCTGAAACTCAGAAGTTAATAATGTGTACAAGGTCATATTAGAAAAAGGAGGATCTGGGACACAGACCCAAAGCATCCCGAGTCTAATTAACATCTGAGTTACACAATAGTGCAGTTCTGCCCGTTCAAGGTCAGAGTCAGTGCCCTTTTGATTGGAGATAAATGCTGCCTGCCTTTAACCCGCATTTTCCCTGGCTGTGTGTCAGGACTGTGTCATAAATACCTCCTGAATGAAGGAATGAGTGCATGGCAGGTAACAAACCTGGGAACCACACCGAAGCCTACATGTCTGTAACGAGAGCTGGCCCTGAGCCATCCCCAGCACAAGCAGGATGTTTTCCCAGAGTGGCCAGGGGATCAAATCCTTTGGAGTCAGGGGTCCATGTTTTGCTGTCCAGAAATCCCTCTCGGATACTGGGACTCCTCGGCCCCTGGAACTGCTTTCTTCCTGTGTCACAGGCTGTGAGCTGCAGTGGCCTGCCAGCAGTCAGGCACAAGATGGAAGAGGAGAGCGCTGACCTCCATAGTGCGTTAGAGTGACTGTGCTGTTTGTGTTCGCTGTGCGTGGGTCCAAGGCCTTTCCTAAGAAACAGGGTGTTTGCACTCCTGAAGAGCCTTACAGAAGTTAGACAAGAGAATGGACCAAAAGGAGGGAGTTAAGTGTTTTGTTGCAAAGATGTCTTGTCCTGTGTTCCCAGGAGGGCAGCTAGCATGGAATTAAGGGAGGGTATGCTGTGATTTTTTTTGTTTTGTTGTCTTTATGTTGGTTGAGATGAGAACCTTTCTGGTCATCGTGTCCTAGAAATAAATGTTTGATATGGAATAGTGTCCAAGTCACATGACCCCTAAAAAGCCCATTTAGCCCAATGCTTGAATGTGTTTTCAATCAAAAATTGCTGCTTCAAGTCCCCTCTGTGCCTTTGACTGTGGAGACCTCCATCCAGTCACTTCCTTATAAGGCTTCTCCCTTTATGTGGCTCCCTCTGCTTAACAGAACTAGTTTATTTTGCCTCTAATGTACCAGAAAGAAAGAGATATGTGTTTCTGTTGCTGAATGGATTCATCCAAGTATTTTTGTTTTAGAGCTGGGTTGGCAGCTGATTCTCACAGAAGAGGCGATTGGCAGCTAAAACAATTTTAAATTAGGCATTTGTCATGATTCAGCCTACTCATAAACCTACAAAAAACCCAAAACTTAAAGGTCAAAACTAACAAGACTAAACACTGTTTGTTTCTTAAATTAATAAAGACAGTTGGTGGTCCTTTGCCTGCTAGTCTGTATTACTACCAAGAAATTTAACTTTGTCTTTATTCTTTTATAGTCCTTTATTTTCCTCTAAGCTTTTCTATTTGTCTTCTCTGTTTTCTCTTGCTTCATATTTTCCCTTGCTTGCTGACTCATATCTTTACTCTTTATATCCCTGATTTTTTTTCCCCACTCAACATTGTACACAGATTGGGAATAGGATGGGAAACCAGTGGGAGGTAATGTACGTTGTGAAAGACCCTCCATGTCCAATCTCTGTCTACAGCATCGTTCACTTTCCAGCCAGAAACCTCCCAGCAGCTTCCACCTGAACACCTGCCCTCCTTTGCTAATTCTTCACTTCTTTATCTTCATTGTTTTCCTTTTCTCCGTTCTTTCTTCCTCTTCAATTTTTCTCTGCTTCTTTTCCAGAGGGAATAAAAAGAACTATTATTCCTTGATTACTGAATCCATGCTAAATATAATGTTGAGCCTTTTTTAATGATGTCACTTGATCATAACCGGAATCCTAATATATAAGTGATTATCTTACCATTGTATGGGGGAAGGAGTGCCTTGCCTGAGCCATTGGGAGGTGGAACAGGGTCCCACCCATTCTGCCTCATTCTGTGTTGTCTTTAGAGATTGGCCTCCATTCTCCACTCTCCCCTCACCTCAGGCCTGAAGGTTTGTTTTGCTTCTTATTACCTGTCAGATCAGCAAATATATTTAACATTGTCTTATTGTTTTAACAATGGCTGTGCTTTTAAATGAATATACACAAAAATCTATCACTGTTAATTTTGGGGGATAAAGGAGAAGTTTAAAGTGTGACTTCAAAGCTCTACCTTGATTGGAAGCACATTTATTATTTTTTCTTTTGTTTTTAGTTTCTAATTATGGGACACTAAGCATGACTCAATTGGTTGAGGGTCATTCCGCAAAGCAAAAGTTTGCTGGTTCAATTCCAGGTCAGGGCACATGCCTGGGTGGCAGGCTGGTCCCCAGTTTGGGCACATGTGAGAGGCAATGGATCAATGCTTCTCTCCCTCTCTTTGTCCCTCCCTTTCCTTCTCTCTAAAAATAAAGAAATAAAATATTTTAAAAAAAGAATTACATTTTGGAAATATTCTTATTTCTCATGTGATGCAGACACCGGCCAGCAGTGTCCACGTCATTATGGATGAAATAAAACGTACACACCGACTACAGAGTCCGGTGGAGGAAAAAGGACCGCATAGCTTTTCTCTCAAGGGGAGCAAAAATCTGCGGCCTCCGCCATGACAGGCCTTTATTTTATTTCTCATCCCATTACAAGATGGTCCTCACTCACTATGCCCCTTCGCTATAGGTGGTTACCTTTTACAGACAACAAAGGAGCCAATGCCCCTAATCACATCACAGAAGAAGGATTTAGCAAATGAAAAGGCAAAAGTGGTTGAGCCAGTTACAGTGGTCCCTGCAAGGTTTAGCATGGATTTTAGGAAGTTACAATAAACACTTGGCTATCCCAATTCAGGGTGAGGGAGTTTTTGCAAAAGCAAGACTCCAAGTGGCTTAGGTATATTGCAAACTGATTACCCACAAGAGAACCTATCTGTGGGTGTGGGTCCTGTGCATCTCCGAGTGGGAGCTGGGCCCACGCCACGCAGAAGGGTCTGCCACACTCATGTTTACTAACTTCTCTTTATCTTTTTATCTACTGTTTAAACTATATACTGAGTCTTTAATTTCAATAACTTTTTAAAAATTTTCTTGAAATGAGCCGTAATTTTTCAAATATGTCAGTTTCTTTTCATGATGTGTTCATTTGACTTTATTTTTGTATGCTTTTAGCATAATCACTTTATAATTTATATTGTTATCCAATTATCTCAAGTCCTCAAGGATTTTAAGCATGCTGTTTGCCTTATTCGCTAAATTTTGTTCATGACAGATTGTTTCTTTGAATGTTTTGTAATTTTTAATAGAAACATATCCTTATGTGGGATAGAAGTTTTTGTTTTTTTGGTTTTTCTTTTTTTCACTCTTTTGTACCTGCGGATGGACTTTCAGAGTAGTTTTATGTTTGTATCTGCCAAGTGACCCAAAAGAATCACCTGCCATGGACCACTTTTATCATTATTTTCCAAGGTTAAGGTTTCTAAATCAAATAGGTTATATAATTTCAATCTAGAACACCTGTCAGAGAGAGTAGAATATTTATATATTATCCAGAGAGACTCCATTCTTCTCCAAAAGCCCAGATAGTGGCATACAAACTTCTTTGCCATGTCTGTATGTCTGTTGCAGATTTTTCCTGTCCATCCTTTAGTTAACCCTTGAGATTCTGGATCTGTGTAGTTGTCTTTGTTTTAATTCTCTGACTTACATGGTCCCAAGGCATCTTCATCTGTTTCTGTAACACCAATAGAAACTATGTCCCTAGTTTAATTAGAGACACATTCCATATACACACCTCCCAGCATTTTCCTTTCCCCGCTGGTTTTCAGTCTGCCCTCTGATTCTGGCAGACCTGTGGATTGTCCCTTCTCAGCTGTGGCTTCAAAAAAAATATGTGCTGTATTTTATCTAGCATTTCTATATGTTCATATTAGATGGGTTTACAGATTATAAAGTCCATCAATTTACTAGAACTATAAGTATATTATTCAAAATCTTAAAATATATTTGAAGTTTACATACGAAATGTGCATGAATTCCATCTTGTGTTTATTAGAAAAAGTATTAAATTTCCCTATGCTACTTCTTTGTGACCATTTTTATTTTTTATAAAAGTCAAGCAGACATAGCTATTCAACTTGATTTCTCACTGTTAAAAAATTTTCCAAAGCTTTGACATTACTAATATGAAGATACTTCCTAGAATATCAAATAGTCATTGAATCTCACTCTATATTGATACCCAGAGGTTGAATTTTTAAATCTTCAAAGTTATATAATCTTGGAGAAGTATCCTAATATAGGAACAAAAATCATATCTATCCCAAGAGGTTGTTAAAAGAGATAAATGAAAGCAGTAGCCTGGTGGCTTAGTTGGTTGAAGTGTCATCCCACGCACCTAAAGTTTGCAGGTTTGATCCCTGGTCAGGGCACATACCTAGGTTGTGCGTTCAATCCCTAGTTGGGTGCATATGGGAGGCAACTAATGGATGTTACTGGCTTACATTGACGGTTGTCTCTCTCTCTCCTACCCCCCTCCATCTCTGTCTCTCCTGTCTCTTTCTCCCTCCTGTCTCCCTCTTTCCCTTCCTCTCTCTCTAAAATCAATGAACATATCCTCAGGTGAGGATTTAAAAAAAAAGAAATAAAATAAGAAGGTAATATACTTAGTCCAGTGCCTGGTCATAGTAAGCATGGAGTAAAAGCAGAAATAATAATAGTAATAACAGTATTGAAGTAGTATTTGGGCACCTAATTCCAGATGCTACATTTTTTTATTGTTAAAATTAATTTACATAAGGTGTAAACTCTGAGAAAGTCACCTGGTTTTTTGTGGCACATGTCAATTTCCTTCCTCTCTTTATTATTAATTCTACTGGCATAAATCAAGATTGTTACTGGATTCATCTGTATCTTCAATTAGGTATAAAGTAGGAAATTAGTAAGTAAATTCAAGCTACTCAAAACTAATCACTATGAGATATTTGATCATAAGGAAGGTCTTTTGTGGAGTAATTGTGCAGATCCTGCAGAAAGTGGTCACCATATTATCTTGGCTATGCTGTATGCAGCATACTTCGGAACTGTTCCCATAAAAGCCCTGGCTAGTAACTTTGTCCAGTGGCCTGGAACGGATTCTGATATTGGTAGGGTCACACAGCAGTATTGTGCATGGCAGGCTACTCAGCATAACTCATCACATGCACCTGCTATTCCAGAAGGTGAGACCGAAAATCTTGGCCAATAATCCGTATTGATTTCTATATTTTATCTCATGAAAGATATTTATTTCAGTAGAATTCATCTCAAATACTTTGTAAAGTTTCCACTTTTATCTCACATATTCTGGTACAAATAGAATATCTCTCTGCCAATTTTTTTTCAATAGTGAACTCTAGATACCTCTGTGAAGGGAATGATGATAATGTGGATGACTGTCATGTCCAAAGTTAAGTTTCACCATTTACAACAAGTTAGTCTAAAACAATGCTGTGTGTACAGTATGCACCTTAGATCCAACTGTAAATATTTTAATTTCCTTCTTCTATAGTGTCTGGGAGAATCTCAAAGTTTTAAGGTTTTTCTGTTTTGTTTTGTTTTTGTTTTTTTGCCTCCTGAGAAGTGGAGACATACCATAGTATTTTAGGAGTGCATCCCTTTGACCTGAGATAATTTTCCCCCAAAAAATTTACTTAGCAAACAAGAAGAAAATACCTTTCCTGGACTAGAGATGCTTGAATCAATGATACTCTAAAGGAGTTAACTGACATTTCATAATAATGAAAAAGGAGACAGCAATGCATTTCTGGAAATTGTTTCCTTTAGAGGCATATTTCTTTCCTAGGTATGCATGCAGATTATACTGCTTAGTCTTAGACTTAGGAATATGTGCTTATGTTGTTGAAAGTCCTTCTCTCATGCTGGCCATGAGTGAGCAAACCTAAAGTAAATTTTTTAAAAAAACAACTTACACTTTATTACCAATAAGCTGTCTTGCTTTGTGCAGCTACTCCAATTATGTGAACAAATGCAGAATAAAATCTGATATATATCACCCTGTATTGTAATCTTTACACCATTTATTCCACCCTTCTATTTCTTATCATCTCCTTGACTCTTCCTCTGTTTAGTTAAGATAACATTAGCTTCTATAACTCCGAAAGTGATAGAAGTCACCCAATAAAGTCTAAAAGAGGTGTTCTTAAGCACTGGCCAGTGTTTGCTCAAGTTGTAATTCAAGTTAAGGACCCAGGTTCCTTTTGTCTCATGTTTGCTGTCTTCACCATGTGGCTTCCAAGTTACCATATCCATCTGTCTCACGCTGTACAAGGGAAAAATTATGGAGGTTGAAGCACAGGAAATTTTATGGCCAGATATTGAAGTAGTATACGTCACTTCCTCTCAGATTCCACTGGATGAAAGCCAGTTATAAGACATAGATTTAATGGAGGCTGGAAAACATATCATAAGACATAGATTTAATGGAGGCTGGAAAACTTACTCTAACTGCCTGCCCAGGAAGAAAAGTAAATGGATTTGGCAAAGGGCTGGCCAGTGTTAAATCACGCTGTCTTTGTTTCTGCATCAATCAGTTTTAAATGGGAAGTTTATAGTTTTCCCTAGGAGGCTACAGTTCTCCTTTCTAGCTTTTTGCCAGCTGCCAGAGGTGGGGGATTTTGTATTCTAGAAGTCGGGGAAGTGAATCTACATGCAGAAGTTCCTTATAGCTCTCTGTGTGTTCTAGTCTTTGCAGTCACCCATGTTAGATCAGAGCCAAGACCAAAAAACAGAGAACTGGAAGCATGAGTCTCCCCCACATGTTAGTGGAAGTATAAAGAAGGGGGCCAGACTGGGTTTGCTGAAGTCCAGCTTGGATTTGGCCATTGATCTCTAACTCATGGTATATGATAAATAGATTAAAAAATAGGGCCAGCTGAATCCTTACAACTTCAATCGTCTCCATACAAACTGAAATGATTACTTTTAATACTCATAAATTAATTATGAACTTATTCTGGATCTCTGCATACCCCTACTCTATTTTCGGATAATTTTGTTTTTCCTGCAAAAGTCAGTTTTCATAATGATGTGGAGCTGGATCAATGTGACTTCCTATCAACGTAATTGAGTTTTGTAGGGCTTGGTCCTGTAAATTTCAGAGCACAGGTAGGCTGGTATGACATCACAGTGTTAAAGTTTCAGAAGGCCATTCTAACAGAGGGCTCCCTAACAGCAGAGCCTGAAGGTGCATCCCACTGGTGCCCCCTGACGTTGGCCTCTCAGCTATGCTTCCTGGGACTCAGGGGCTACCAAACAAAAGATGCAGTACACCCTCACTTTCCTGCAAAGGAAGCACTGGAATTTTTACACATGTTAGTAATGCACATGTACAGAAATTAATATTTTAAATGACTGGGAGAGGCTAATTCGTATATCTGGGCTATGACTTCATGATTATATTCCTAAATTCAGCAAAGCACTTTGACAGGCTCTGTGGAGAGGCAGAGGAGGGATAATAATGAATAAGTAGCCTCGGTAACTTGAGTGTTGCAGGAGGAGATAAGAAATATTGGTGAAACGGCACAAAAGTTCTGTTATGCAGGATAAGTAAGTTCTGGAAATCTCATATGTAACATGGTGACTATAGTTAATAATACCAAACTGGGTACTTAAAGTTTCCTAAGAGGATTGATCTTAAATGTTCTTGCCATCTAAAAAAAATCATAACCATGTGAAGTGATGGATATACTAATTAGCTTGATTGTGGTAATCATTTCACAATGTATATGTCTGTCAAAAATCATGCTGTACACTTTAAATACATACAATTTTATTTGTCAGTTATATCTCAATAATGCTGGATAAAAATATATATACATCTAACTAAAATATATGGCATGACAGTGGTGATGAAGCAGAAATATAAGCAAGGTATAATGGCAGTACCAGAGGTAAATGGATTAAATCCAATTAGGCAGTATCTAAGAGAACTCATTGAGGAAATGTATGAGTTGGGTGGGTTTTGAAGGAAGATTGGATTACTTATGGTAGAGATGATGCAAGAAAATTTATGTGGGCAGCCCTGACCAGTGTGGCTCAGTTGGTTGGGCATCATCCTGTAAAGCAAAAGGTTGCCGGTTTGATCTCAGGTCATGACATGTGCACGTGTTGTGGGTTTGGCCCTTGGTCAGGGTGTGTACAAGAGGCAACCAGTCAATGTTTTTCTCTCACATTGATGTTTCTCTCCCTCCTTTCTCCTCTCTCTAAAAATAAATAAAGAAAATCTGATTTTTTAAACTAAATTTATGTGAGCAAAGAGGCAGCAATAAGCAAGGCCATATGTTTGGGGAGCAGAAAGTAACCTGATTCCATGGAAGCAAATCAGTCATTATTCAATAAATATTTATTCTATGCCTATTATGTGTCAGATACTATTATAGGCACTTGAGATACATCAGAGAACTGAACAGAACAGATTACGTTAAAACAAAACAAAACAGAAACACTGACATGGATCCTTTGCATGTGGAAGGAGCATAGAGAATGTAAGAGAAAGTAAGAAGACAACAATAAAAAAGTTGAGGTCAGTGTATTGAGGGTTGTGAAGTCTTTGCTAGTAACCAAAGAGGCTGAGTTTAGAACATGGATTTGACAGTCCTTGCACACAGGTGAGCACAAAATCCCTGGGTGAAGTGGGAGGGTCCCAAGGAGAGAGGATACCCATGGAGAGAATTTTGAGGAACACCAGCATTAAATGAGGAGGCTAAGAGATGAGCTGGTAGAACAGACTGAAAAGGAACTGTCAGAATATAAGGTCTTTGAAGGAAGAGACAGTACTTGTCCTTTTTCCACTGGATCTCCAGTGTCTAGCACAGTGCTCTCAACATAGTAGGGGTACATTATTTTTTTAAATGAATGCATTATTGAAAGAAACCAGATCTCAGAGAGTAGGAACTCTTTAAGAAGTGAGCAGAAATTTAACATTCTTCCCAAATGTATTATCAGATAAGTTACTGTGCTCACTATTCTGTTTGATTCCCTGACCCCCAGATCCGTTACCCATCTTCCTCTGCCCTGCTCTCTACTCCCTAGAAAACTGACCTCTACAAATTGCATTTTGGGGATGTTCTTGCCCTTTGTTAAGTTTGGGTTAACTAGTGGGAGACATCAGCAGGCTATCAAAGAGTAAGAGCAGAGAGAAATAAGGAAGTTCTCTCTCTCCTGGCCAGTGGCTTTGGCAGAGGCTGATGTCCCTCTACTAAGGCCACAGCCCATATCAAATTGCTCCAGGCTTTGTTTGTTTCTGATAATACCCCTCATGTAACTGAATGCAGGTCCGGCTGCCTGCCACAACAAAAGCCAAACTTTCGAGACAGGTGCTGGTGAATAGGAAAAAACTTTATTCAGATGCTAGCAACTGGAGAAGATGGGGAACTCATGTCCCAAATCCCATCTCGGTCTCTCAGTGCAGGCAGATGTTTTTATAAGGAGGGAAAGGGGAAGCAGAACAAAGAGATCAAGGGGTGGGGGTTGAAAAGTTCCCTATGTGCAGACAAGCACAGTTCATTTCAGTAAGGTGGGGGATGGTCCCGTATGAATCATCCTGGTTTAGTCATCCTGGCTTCACATCATTCTAGCTTTACATCATCTTGGCTCCACAGCTGAAGGTCAGCAAATGTCCAGGAGCTGGTATGCCTGAAATTTGGAGTCTGTACCTTTTGAAGTTAGTTCCTAGGATTCTTATACAAATATGCTGCTCATCTACAAGCTATATGGTAGAGTCAGCACTTACAGAAACAATGTCGAAAGCATGGTGGGGCAGGGTAAAGTTCCCCATGGTTACACTCTTTCCACTTACTACTTGAGGTCTTACTTTTCTGCTCTGGCTGGTCCCTGGACACCTCACCACTCCCAGTTGGCTCCCTTAACCTCCCCACAAGGGAGGTTACTTCACTTCACTAAAATTTCCTGTGTTAAAATTAAACCCTTTAATGTTCTGTTTCCTACTGTGATCATGACTGATGAAGGAAATAAAAACTTTAAAGAGATCATTCGTGACATAGGGATACTCTTGATGATCAGGATGGGGAGTCTGAATGCAGGTGGAACAACTCTAATCAGTCAATAGTAATACAAAAGCTGAATGAAGCTGGGAGTGGAGACCTTTTCTTTTGTGTAATATGAGAGTGAATGAAAGGAGAAATTGCTTGACATGAAGAAGAAAGAGCAAGGAAAGGTTTTTGAGTTTTGTTTTTTATTTTTAGGGCAAGAAAGAATTCGGCTCATAAACATGTTGCAGAAAAATGAGCCAGTGAAAACTGAGAGAATAGAAGTGTAAGTCTCAAAGATGACAACTAATGGAGCACTCTCCCAGAAACATCAGACCCAAGAACAATGGCTAAAACTTATGTAAAGTAGGGACTTATTCTGGAACAGGAAAGAAAAGTGTAAAGTTGGTGGAGCATAGAGATGGAATTGGTAATGAAAAAATAAAAGTTGAGAAAGATTATATCTGAGGAGATATGTTGTACTCCTTTCTGTACAACATATCACGTAGTAGTATTTGCTCCGCTGGTCTGAGGAGATGGCTCAAAATTTGAGAGAAATGGAAAAGAGAATAGTTTAGAATGTGGAATTTAATTTTATTCTACAAAATAGTAATGGGTGAAATGTGGTGAAAACTCTGCTTTTGTATTCTTGACCTTGCAACAGTGAGTAGGGTGGATGGGAGGAGAAGAAAACCACCATATTCATGGGAATAGCAACAGTCTAAGGCAAGAGCTAATGAGGGTCTGACCTGGGCAGAGAACAGCGAGGCTGAATGAGGATGCTGCAGAACATTGGTTTGTGCTTTCATTCATGCTCTGAGCACAACACTAAAGAAGGCACAATGGGGATTTAACAAAGAGCAGGAAATATACTTCCTACCTTCAAGGAACACACAACTAGATGGGAAGGCACAGATATACGACAGACTGGATGGAGTAAAGGAAAGACTCCTGAACGAGGAGTCAGTCCCCAATTCCAGTCCCTGCCTGCCACTTACTCAGTGTTATACCCCGAGTAATTTATTTCCCCATTTGCATTTTAGTTTCCTTGTTTGACCAATGAAGGAGTTAAAAAATAATGGTCTCCTTGATTTCTAAATACCATTCTTGAATTCTTGAATAAAAGGAACAAGGGCTCCTTTGAGAAATCCCGTATGCTAGAGCTAGGTCAGTAAAGTAGAAAATGAGTCTGGAGCATCTTGAAGCTACTGAAAAGGAAGTGCTCACCAAGCAAATGGATGGGGCCATGTCAAAAGGATTCAGAAGCCCATATCTCAAGGAGCTCCTCCTGGCTGAGGCTGAAGCAATTGAATCAACAAAATAAGTAACATAATATTGGATTATTTGGGGTTGGCCAAAAAGTTTGTTTGGTTTTTTCCATAAGATGGCTGTAGTAGGCTTAGCTGTCTTTCACTTCATTGGAAACAATTTTATTAGATTGTATTGTGGTAGCTGTTGTATCAGTGTGCATTTAAAAGAAATCAAAATTGGTGAATTTTTGTTTAGTCATTTTAATATTGAATATGGAAGAAAATATACAACATTTTTGGCATATTATGTTTTATTATGTTAAGAAAGGTAAAAATACAACTGAAACACACAAAAAAGATTTTTGCATTGTATGGAGAAGGTGCTTTGACTGATTGAATGTGTCAAAAGTGGTTTGTGAAATTTCATGCTGGAGGTTTCACACCATATGGTACTCCAACAGTCGGGTAGACCAGCTGAAGTTGATAGCAATCAAATCGAGACATTAACTGAGAACAATCAACATTATACCATGCAGGAGATAGCTGACATACTCAAAATACCCAAATTAATAAAGTTATTGGTAAAAATGAAAAATGCGTCTTTTATTTTATAGAAAAAACCATAGAGACATTTTGGTCAACCCAATAATTTAAAATATAAAATAAATATACATGTATGCATATTGATATAAATTAATCATTGAATTAAAATGGGGAGGAAAATCCAATCTTTCTTACAGAAAAATTCCAAATAACATACGCAGATACTCACCCCTCCAAGATGAGAAGTTTGTCTCTGCCCTTCGTGAAGACACACCTGAAAAATGATCTAGGCTTAGTGGCTCGTTTCTAAAGAATAGAACAGGGGAAAGAAAACAGTAACTTTGTACTGGCGACACCTGGCAGCAGGACAGTAACCAGGCACTGAAGGTTAATATCCCACTAACGTCATGTGGTTGTCATGTACCCTCAATATGATGTGACCCAAAAGGCACTTCGCCTCTGTGATTGTCTTCCTGGAACCCAGAACCCCAGTATAGTCATGAGAAAGACATCAGACAAACCCAGGCTGAAGGACGTTCTACAGGATCCCTAGCAGTACTCCTAAGGACTGTCAAGGTCATTAAGAAAAAAAAAAGAAAGAAAAAAAAAGAAAGACTGAAAAACAGTCACAAATCAGAGGAGACATGACAATTAAATGTAATGTGCTGTCCTGGACTGGATCCTGGAACAGAAAGAGGACCTTAATGGGAAAAAGGATGAAGTTCAAATAAAGCCTGGAGTCTAGTTAATTGAAAAAAAGTTGATGGCCCCTAAAGTCTCTTCCAGCTGGTAGCTATAAGAATAGACTTTATTATCTAATTGCTTCATAACTGTGCTCATATTGCTTATAAAGTGCCAAGAACACGCAGGGTAAGGGAACCATGAAAGCAGGGTGGAAGGCTTTAATCAACATTTTTTTCCTTGTAACTTCCTGTAGTTATGCGTTTCAGTGATGTAGTGTGTGGTTAGCTCAAAGCAATTTTGGGGGCAATAAAGGAGTGTTTAGGTGAAAGTCTCTTGTCTGTTACTTGCCCAACCAACACTCACCTCTGCCCTCCTAGTAAGGACAGCCTCGAGAGAGCCAGCCAGCCGGTGTTCACACGTTTGCAAGCCTGAGTGTTTGAGTCTCCTAGGCAGGCCCACCACACCGAGGCACACTATGAAACCGTTGCTATGGTGATGGTCATGGTGACAGGGCTACCTTTGGCTCATTTGATTTTCCTGGACAGTTTCTTTATGGAGCCCCAATGTGAAATCATGCTGGCTCTGATTCATGACATTTTCCTGAGACTTTATAATGTTTCTTTTCTCTAAGTAAGCAATTTCAGGTCAGGTAAAAATGTGAGTAAATCATGCCTGGCTCTTGTTCCAGATGTATCAATTTCTGTTCATTCCCTTTTTTCCCTCTCATGGCTTTGGGACAATAAAAATAAGCAGTGCCCCCACTCTGGAGCCTTTCTGAGTACGCAATATATAAACGGTGTACCGTGTAGGGAGCAATATTTCCCTACCTTGGTCATTACCGACCTGAGCGTTTTCTCTGGCAATTCTCTGAAACAGCAAGAACGTGGAGTAATGATTTTGGCACCGTCACGACCCTGGGAGGATCAAAGAGGCTGATGTGACAGTTCATGAGACTGGGAGGAAGCAGAGCGTCCCCCGCTGCCAACACTAACACAGCCCTGCGCTCGAGAGTCTGGGAGCGTCCAGTTGCCAAGTGCCTGCCTGCGTTTTCTTTGAGGGGGCCAGGCCCAGAGCAGGTCAGGAAAATTATGGCTTTTATCAAGCAGACACCGTGGCTCTCTTTGAGGATGGCTAGTCTCACTGCTGGTAACTGCAACACATGTGGTCTTTTCAAGAGAGGACATGAATATTTTCATTAACTGGGAGAGAAGGTCCCCACAAGATACTATGGCATTTCTTTGGAATACTTAGGGCAGGGCTGAAAGGAGCAAGAAGTTGGTAAAGAAATTAAGTGGGAGGGCTGTGGAGAAAAATTAAATTGCCCGGGTTTTAATCCTGGCCCTTTTATGTACCATTCTGTGTGACTTGAGCAAATTTTCAACTCTCTCTGCCTCGGTTTCCCATCAGTAAAATAACAAAAGCAATAGTATCCAAGTTACAGAATTGCCCTGGCACCTAGTAGATGCACTTACAGCAGTGCCTGGCACGTGGTCAGTCCTCATTAATGTCAGCAGCTATCATTATTTTATTTTAATAATGATTTTTCAGGAAAGAGAGTAATTAGGTTTTGTAATGTCCTATTGCTGACTGTTCATTCTTCAAATATTCACTGAGGGCTTAAAATGTGCTAGGCATTGTGCTGAGCACTGTAAGTCATTCAGGAACGAGACAAGTCCAGACTACGCCATCAAGGGTTTGTATTCTGGGGGCAGAAACAAACATGGTGCACGCGGAGGACTGTACCACGTGACAGAGGACTCTTCCCTCCGGTGCGGTGCCAATGACAAAGGACGTCGGGAGTTCAGGAAAAGAGGTGAATCACCTGTAAGTGGTGTGGGGCACTCTACAGAGGAGGTAGGACTTGGCCAAGCTTGCACAGCTAGTGGACTTCTTTTTGTTTTAGTGGTGGAGACTGGTGCAGGTGTGTGTGGTGGCAGGTGGAGGACAGGGGACAGGGAGGACTCAGGCAGATGAAATGACAGAGGGAAGATGATGAAGAGGTACTTGAGGGACAGGAGAGTGATGTCCAAATCCAGGACTTAACCCATGGGTTCTTGGTGGAGAGAAGTCCACAAAGGTAGGAAGGGCTCAAGTGGAGGGCTTTGAGTAGACCTGGCCAAAGGAGTCTACATTATTATTTCATTAAGAAATTAGGCCTCTTTAGGAATAAGTTGGTAGTGCTAAGAATTTTGGATTCGCAGTGTGTTCCAGAAACTGACTCTGAGACAATATCCTGCCATATTGCTAATCCTTTTCCACACAACATAGAGAGAGATTCCCATTATTTATTATCAGTATGGAAGTATTTACTAAAAATAAATAAATAAAAAGTCGAATTTCACAAAATATCTTCACAAAATACTAAGTCCTCAAAAATTGTGTTATAGGTTTTACAAATTATACAGTACTTTTATCAAAGGTTTTATAGAACATGCTATAATTAAGCTCAATAATTTTCACAAATGGAATTTGCCAAGTGAGATTTCTCTTCTAAGAGGAGTCTCTTTTCTGTAGCTCCATGCGCATCATTCATGCAGTGCTGGCACTTGGATCTGTGTAATTACAAATAAAATATTTCTTACACAACAGTTTTGGCCAAAAGACCAAGTTATTTCAATTGTGCAAATATGTTAGAGGAAACCTCAACAAATATAAGTTTTCCAAATATTCCTTGAAGTCAAATTCAACACTTCACTTCAAATGTAAACCACAAATTCTACAAGTAGACTATTTCGAAGAGGCCCAAAAGTTACATCCATATTATCTTTGAGACACATTTTGGGCCCATTCTTTTCTGTTTGAATAAGCTCTTTCCATCTTTCCTCTCTCCCTTCTTCCTTCCTTCTTTCCATTAATCAATATTTAATGAGGACTTCCTCTCTGCTAGATACTATACCAGAGCCTTCCATACTAGTTTCCATCAGCCCGGGTATTTTTATTTGTTTGTTTTTCCTATGAATGCTTCACTGTCAATGATGATGGAAAAGAGCCCTGAGTCAGGCACCATCTCCCTTGCTTCATGAAGTTCTTCTGTGAAGGTTCACTCTACTAGAGAGGCACTATTGTGAAGCTTTCTTGGGGATTCCCTAGGCATTCTTTGAGTCCTTCATAATCTGCCTTGCATTGCACAAAGGCCCCTCCAAGGACAGGCTCTGGGTAACGGTGACCCTGGATGGCCACAAGGATTCCTAAGAATTGGATTCTGGTGATCCCAGTGCAACCTGAAGATAAGCTAGTCACTTGGGCTATCTGATCTTTCGTTTCTTACACTAATATTTTATTAATAATACTTGGGTACATGCTGCAAAATAATTAAGGTATATAATAACTATTACTATGGGCAGAGAATTTCAAGATTCTTTGATGAAAAGAGTTGTATGAATTTTTAAATTAAAATAACAGAAATGGCAATAAAGCCAAGATGGAAAAAATGGTGCTGACTGACTTCTGGAGTTTTCCAACATCCTTAAGGAGCTCAGAATGAATAATTTTTTTTAATGTTCAATGCAGTGACTGACAATTAGACCATTAAACAAGAGTGATACAATTCTGTGCATCCTACTAGTTAATTAAGGAGAGCATTTCACAGAAAAAGAGTAACACCTAAAAACCATCAGAAGATACCATGGTATGGGGAGTTAACGCCGACCTTCCTGCACAGCTGTGAGACTGAATTTCTTTGACCTCAGTCTCCACATCTACAAAACAAGGTATTGAGACTATAATATCTATAAGATCTTTTCCAACACAAAAAGCCTAGAATTCTTGAGCTCTCCTGATAACCCCCTGCCCCAGTGTACATTTCCAAACACTAAATTGGATGTTCTTAGATTTTAAAATTGTCATGATTTCTGCTGTCGTTTTGCTCTAGCCAACTCCAAAACTCACACCTCTTGATGCGTGAGTCAGAGAACATAGTGTTTTCCCAGGGTTTTTTGTTCTGAGTAGTTATGCTCCAGCTTGACTTCCTCCGGTTTACTCGTTCCACATTTTACTGAAGTTTGGCATCCAACTGCTCAATGAAGCTTATTGCGCCACAGCTGAAAGCTCCAGATCACTGATTATCTAGGGTCCTCTCAAATTCCCAGGGAGTGAGAGATTGAGAACAGCTATGAGAACACTCCTAAACCTGGACCCTTCTTTCCAGAGGCAGCGGAACTTGGGTCTGGGAACCTGAGCATCTCATCTGTCCCGTAGAGGAGTACACGGCCAGGATCAAATCCACTACAGTTCTCAAATGCCACCACCCCTTGTGTGTAGGTGAAGTCAGGGCGGAATGAGCGAAAGATGGTAACTGGAGCCAGAATCTTGCCTCTAATGTGTACAAAATAATGTGTATACATATATGTCTATATGCATACACAGCTCGTTTTTCTTTTCAATTTTTATGCATTTGTTTGGACCAATTATGGCAGGCATTTGGGACGTCTGGGGTTAATGTCACAACAGGACTGCAAACACTGCTCCTTCCTACTGGGAAAGACATGCCAGTGAGGAGCACAACAGCAATGGCAACAGCAAAACAACACGGCCTGTTGCAGTTCCCTGGGGCAAAGCTGGCGGACACAGCTGTGCCAGTGGGGAAGGCTGGGGAAGGCTTTCTAAGGAGGGGGACATCTGAGATGCATTTTGAAGTAGCAGTTTTGGAAGCAGACCAGTGAAAGAGGTATTCCAAGTAGGGGAGCGGCCTCCACACAGGGAGAACCCAAAAGAACCTGATGATTTGAAGGGCTGGAATAATTTGGCAAGGCTTGGGTTCAGGTATCCTGCAAAAGACGATTAACTTTATTCTGCTACAGATGGTGGCAAGCCACTGGAGGCTTTAAAGCAAGAAAGTGATGTGGTTAGATAGAGTGGAGAGGAGGTAATGAAAGCCCACTGCCAGTCCACCAAGGAAAGAGAAATGGGAAGGAAGCTTCATCTTCTACCCAGTGCACGTTGACAATGCTGAGAAATGGAGCTTGGAACTTGAGAGGCAAACCAGAGCCTTCTGCTCTCTCAATTATTCCTGACAACAGACGGAAAAAAGGCAAACCCTCACCTCCTGTGGTCAACACTGATACTCAACTGGGAACCTCATTCTCAGTAGCTACAGCTTTTCCTAATCATTCATCTTAACTTGACACTGGGTTCTGTTGCCTTTCGTGGGAAAGGTCTTGGGAGGCTGCAAACCTATGGGGTCGGGAAAAGAATCTGCCGCACTAAATAGGGAAGGGGAGGAGCTACAGATTCCCAACTTTCGTAGCTCGTCAGCCTGCTCTGACTGCTGCAACATGCTCTTGAAATTGTTTGGGTGGGCCTTGTTTCCAAGGAAATAAAGAGGCCACAGAACCTCCCAAGTGAGTGAATGATTTCCAGATAGTCAAGTGGAGCAGCCTTCTGGCAACATGAGCTCGATGTGCTTGGCGGTCTCTCCATGTGGCTGGCCTGTGTCCTGACGTCAGTAACGTGGAAGGCAAACCATCTTTAGGGAGCTGAAGGACGTGTGCGTGTGCCAGTGTTTTTGACAAATGCTCAGTTAATTGTTTTCTATTATTCTTCTCCTGGGACACCAACTTTGAACCAAGAATTACCTCCTCCCACCATCCCAGACCCCAGGGGAAGCTTCAGAATTACACACATTTGGGCCAAGCTCCCACCCCACAGGAAACAGAAGATCAGCCCCCGGGGATGAGAGAATGATGCAGGGCCTGGGAAAGCAGAGAAAGCTCCCAAGTGAAAAAGAAGACAAACTCACACGAATAAAGCCAGTGAATGCACGTACCAATACGATAAACTCAGAATTTCTCACAAGAACACCAGGAATGGTCATCAGAAGAGGACTGGGTAAATTGATGAAAAATTCGGATCACCCATGTCTGGTAACTAATTTAGTATTTTGAAACCTTAAGATTCCAGGATGGAATTCGATTTGAGAGTCTATTACTGGAAATCGTGGCACAAACAGTGGGTTCCAGAACAAACCATGCATGTGTAGAGGTGAAACAGAAATCTCAGCTGTGAAATCCATGACCTTTACGACTGTCTTCTTCCAGCTCCAGTCCTTTTACAATTTTCCCTCCATTTTTCTCTACAGCTTTCTCTAGTTATGTTTCTCTTCTGCCATTTGTTCACTAAATATTTATCGTTGTACTCCGTGCAGGATTCCTACATACTCTGCTCTTGTTGAGTTGGAAAGGTATACGATGTATCCCCTGGAATGAAGACTAATTGGATCAGAATCTTGCCTATAACACAGCAGATGTTAGTTATTTGAGCAACAGACTGGAATGGTAGAGCTCCAGTTCAACTTTGACACTGCTTCTAGAGGTTGGCTTCAGTGGGAGAAAGCTCAGTTGTGATTTATTTTTGTCAAAGGTTTGAATCAATAAATTTATGCATTGGATATAACACTTAACCGCCCTATAATAATGTTGAGGTACTTCCTTGTTGTTCCCACTAGAGGCTGATGTAATGAACAATGACAACAAGAACCATAACATGCTAAACCAATTTTACAACAAGATCTTCAATCTGATAAGTTCCAATAAGAAAATAAGATGCTGAGTTGCTGATTTAAGGATTATTCATTCTCTTGGAATCCAAAACTCTCAAGAAAAAAGGAAAACTTTCTTGAAAAAAAATTTGAATTTAAAAGGCATTGAAATCAGAAAGGTGAGAGAGCTATGTGGTTAGGTAACGAATTATAAACATCTAGGAAAATCTGTAAGTAAACTTCAAAAACTGTTAACAGAGTGGATGAGAATACAAGAGAAGATAGTATCAATGATAAGAAACTAATTAAGCAAAAACTTTTTCACCAGGAAATAATAAGTCAGACAGGAATTAGAATTGGTACATTCAGATTTTAAAAGTTGACTGAGACACTCAGTTTAAGTGGTGGAATACAACGAAATAAAGGCAAGGAAAAGAGTCTTAAAGAAGGAGAGAAATCACACTGATTTTTCTTTAATAAAAAATAAAAGATAAAGAACTTATCTTGAACAATCCCCTTGACTTCTAGGGGGGAAAGTGTTTTATTTTTTTATTTGTATTTATTTGTTTTTAACCAGGAGGCAGCTGGGCCTGAGATAGAAATATTGCCCAGGAAGGTTTGTTGGTTAAAAGGTCCCATGCAGCTCTGCAATTGGTACAAGGTTATTTGCATCTGGAGTATACTTTAAGAAGCAGTAATAAAACATTCTGGAATGCTTTCTTTGAGGAAAAAAAAAAAGTAAAAACCCTCAATGAAGCCTTTTTCAGACATGTGTCACCGGCTTTTGTTGCTGAACTCTTCCATATTAACGAACCAAGTTGCTCTTCCTTTCATTCCTTTGGCCACAGGACAGACGCAATTTACCCAAGTCTCTACCACAGACATTCTCAGATGGAGCTAATAAAAAGAAGAAACCAAACCAGAATTGGTGGTCCACATTGTGAAAGTTGTTAAATATCATCACAAAGCAATAATTATCTTGCTGCATGCTCGGTGGCTCCACATTCTGAAATGCAAATGTCAGAAGCATGTATTCTGGATGTTGCTAATGGGAGCTCATGCCGTGTGTTGGGTGGTCTTCTGTTGTGCCTGGTGGTCTCGTTTCAGCCCGCTCTGACAGCGCTAATGGATTCATGTAGTCCCCATCTTACACAGTATTCACTCGTCTCTCTTTAGTAATGCATGACAACTCATAAAAAACAGACTGCCCAGAAATGACACTGCAAGTATTCCAGACGTTTTCTTTCTCAGTGGTGACAGTTCCAAATCAAGTGGGCTCGGTGCTTAAGTAAAAGCATTTTCCTAAGAGGCATCTCAAAACACAGCCTCAAATCTAGAAAATCAAACCAGGCTCTTCTTGCCTCATCCATCATTCTTATAATAAATACTCAGCTATTGGACCACAGTTAGAAACTTATAATAGATGATGCAGAAGAATTCAACTCTCTTTCCCAGATGAAAAGAACTCATCTGCTGGTTAGAGAGACTTCACTACCTTTTAATAAGCATAGGCAGATCATTTTACAGATTTTTGTCACACTCATTCAGGATTTATTTTTCAAGGTCCCACAAAGAGCAGCAAAGGAAGGGTCATGGCTGCCCAGAATGTCAATATAATCTCTGTTCAGAGGATCAAAGTGTCACATACCTAAAAATTAATCCAGGCAGCTATTCTAGTTTTAACTAGGATAAGAGGGTATCAGAACATTCTTCAGCATCAGCTGACCTGCAACTCTGTCCTTTTAAGATTGTTACTTAATGTCACTAGAATTCTGGGATCATCAATTGGTTCGGATTTGGAAAGGTCAGCTTCGGTCCCCATAAACTACCCAGGCTGACATGATCTCCTGCCTCTACCATTCTCTGGCCATCTTATTACATGTGGGTTGTATTGTGATTACGTTTTCACAGTCATTGTTTTGTTGAACAGACACAAATTAAGTCCCTACTAACCATTTTTAAGATCCAGGTAAAGCTTCCAAAAAGGAGCAATACTTGAACTGGCCATTTAGATGTTTTCCTTTATAACCTGAAGTTCAGAACCTACCACACAATTCTAATTATTTTTCTTCTTTGTTTCTCTTCCTTTATTACAAGGTCTTTGAAAGCAGATACTAGAAATAATTCATCTTTCTATACCCAGCATCTTCGCAAAGGATTCATAGTAAAGGGTTCATACATTTTTTTAATGAATAGGTTAAACTTGGTCCCCATTGGACTGAGAAAGTGATTACAAAAGAGAATCTGTCTTAGTTCCTTCCCTCAAGGTCTTTCTAATTTAGCACAAGGCTGGATACAGAGTAGATGCTCAGGAATTGCTAGTTGATTAGTTGATTCTAAGACAGCTACTTTTCTTCAAGTGGAAAGACAAGGCAACTAAAATAAATGTATGCCAGCAAAACCAGTTACTGTTTATTTCACTCTTTCTGGTGATATAAAACCTTTCCTCCTCTGTGGGTTTTACTTCTGCAGATTCAACCAACTGCAGAGCAGAAATATTTGGAAAAAATGTTTACATTATTGTTACATGTGCTATGTAGTTAGACTAACAATGGACATGTACAGACTCTTTTTTTGTCATTATGCCCTAAACAATACAATATAACAACTATTCACATAGGATTTACATTGTATTAGGTCTTATAAGTGACCCAAAGATGATTTAAAGTATAGGAGAGGATTATATAGGTTATATGCAAACACTACACCATTGTAAATAACAGACTTGAGTATCCACAGATTTTGGTATCTGTGGGGATGCCTAGAACCAATTCACCTACCTCAATTTTAAAAGATACATGAACCGATTTGGTGAGTGTACACTTGAATAAATAATGTCCTTCACTAATTCATTTACATTCTTACTTGCTTGGGTATCTTAAAGCCTGTGATCCAATGTAAACTCAAAACCAAAAAGAACAAGAAAAGGAAAGAAAGCAGATGGCAGAGAGTAGGGTGTTGTAAGAGCAGAGGGATGGAAGAAGCCAGCATGGAGTTACAGAACCCAACAGGGAAAATCGGAAACGTATTTGACCTTTACTCAATAGATTTCACAACTGTGTACCTCTGAGGTGCCAGGCACGGAGCTCAGAACTGTGGAGGACATGGAATGAATAAAATCCAGCCTGGTGAAGTCTAGGGGAGGTGCTGGTGGCGGGCGTTGGGGGGAAGTGACAGAGAGGAAAAAGAATGATGAGACACATGAGTACATTAGAAAGCAGAAGTGATCACTTTTGGAAGAGAGATTCAGATAAAGTGCTGTGGGAGTTTAGTGAAAGGGATACCACGTCACTGAAGGATGCCTCTGAGAATTTTCTAAAGGAGAAGATGCTGAAGCTCAGACTTCGATAGGAAAATTCAGGTGGAAAAGGGATAAAACACACTCCTAGTGGAATTAACAGTATTGGAAAGGCGTGGAAGCAGGAAATCTATAATATCTGTTTAATGAGCACCAAGTGTTCCCTTTTTTCCAAAGCGTAAGGTATGGGTGGGCTGTGGTGAGAAGAGGAGCTGTGAGGTGCACTGTGGCTGGACCACTGGCAGCTCTGGGTGCTAAGCCAAGGGATTTGGACTTTACTCAGCAGTCTTTGGGAGCTACGCAAGGTATGATGAGATCAGGACTCTATTTTCAGAAGCTTAATCCAAAAACAAATACAATAAGTAAGGCAGGTGAAGAATACTGGGTCTGGGAAGTAAATTTGAATGTCATTATAAAGACCATTGTAAAACCTAAGAAACATCTTCCGGAAAGAGGTAACTGCTGGAAGGTTCTGATACTGTCAGATGTGAAAAGTACTGCGGACTGTTTTAGTCCACATGGCACAATGATCTCTCAGACTTGGATGGGAGGCTAGTGTGACTCGGAACTGAGGTGGGAGTGACACCTGCAAGACTTTAGTGTCAGGTGTGAACAAACAGGCAGGATCAAGAGAACCAATGGCTTTCACGGTTCAGTCATATGGAGTGTCTCATGTCAGATGGAGGAAAACGTGAGCAGAGGAAGATGTGAGAGCATGTGAAGCAGACGTGAGCTCTGGGGTCTCTTCTGGTGAGGGTCGCTATGGTAAGAAGCTTTGGGTCAGTGTGACGTTGTTACTGAGGTGATTCCAACCTTTCCAAGAAAGCTCTGCCCTCCAGGCAGTCCTTCCAAGTCTTGAATAGGTCCTGAGGGGTCTCCTTGATCAATCCATCAAGGCATGGGCACAGATCGCAGTAATGGAGTATCCTCTTGTGGATGTGGAAACTCAATGCGAAGGACCCCCTCCTTCAGAGATCCCTTTTTGCAGTCCCTCAGTTATTCATTCAGCAAGCATATATTGCATAACTACGACTTGCCAGGACCTAGCCTAAGTGCCTGAGATATGTTTGTGAACAGATTTTTTAAAATTGCTTCTGTCCTGGAGCTGACATTATAGTAGATGAAGGCAGATGAAAATATTATGACAAGTGAGCAAATTATATAGTACATTAGAAGGTGATAAGTTCTATTGAATAAATAAGTAGATTAAAAAGATAAAAACACAGTAGAGCCAGCAGGATCACAAGAGTGGAGTTGGGTTTGAGGCAATTTACAATTTTAAAAAGGTGGTCAGCGCAGCCCTGATCAAAAAGACATAATTTGAGCAAAGGTTTAAGGGAGAGGAGTGAGTTATCCATGTGGGTGTCTGGGAGGAGAATATACCAGATGTGCGTATTATGTACATATGGAAGTGATACATAGACATTTGAAATTTGGGAGAGAGGGTTAGAGATATAAATTTGGGTTAGCATATTGATGGTATTTACAATTATGGAGCTGGATAACTTCACTAAGGGAATGAATGTTGATAGAGCTGAGAATCTGGGTTATTACATTGATAGTTCTGGAATAAGAGGAGGAATCAGCAAAAGAGACAGACAGGACAGCCAGGAAGGAAGGAGGAAAACTAAGAGGGTACGGTGTTCTGGAAGCCAAGTGAGTGCCCAGTACTGAGGAAGAGGGTCAGCCCACCGGGGCAGATGTTGGTGCTACGACAACTAACATTCATCACCAAGGCAGCCCGTGACGCTGGCCAGAGGCATGTTGGTGGGCTGGTGGAAGTGAAGGCTGAATAAAGTGGGGATAAGAGAGAATGGGAGGGTGCAGGTAGGAGACAGCAAGCAAACATACACAACTCTTCTGAGAAGTGTTTCTGTAAAGGGGAGCAGAAAATAGGATGGTAGCAGGGGAGAGAAGCAGGGAAAAAAGAGTGTCTTAGGTTTTTGTTGTTGTTGTTGGTTTATGGTATGGACTGAATTGTATCCCCCCAAAATCTGTATGTTGAAGCCCTAACCCCCAGTATCTAAAATGTGACTATTCTTGGATATAGGTTCCCTAAAGAGGTTAAGTTAAAAACAAGGCTGTTCTGGTGGGCCCTAAGCCAATATGACTGTTGTCCTTATAGAAGAGATGAGGACACACAAAGAGACACCAGGGATGTGCTCACACACAGAGGGAGGACCATGTGAGGACATGGTGAGGAGGTGGCTGTCTGTAAGCCAAGGAGACACCAGGGGAACCAACCCTGTTAATTCCTTAAAGCTGTTAGTCTTGAACTTCTAGACTCCAGGATTGTAAGAGGATAAATTTCTGTTGTTTAAACCACCCAGTCTGTGACATTTTGTGATTGCAGCCACAGGAAACTAATAAGTTGTTTTAATTTTGTTTTGTTTCTGTTGGGGGGGGGGTGCAGTTTTCAAGATGGAAGAAGTAATAGCATTTTGCATGTTTTAAGAAAATACCCAGAGGGAAACTTTTCTATCTTGGAGTCAGAGGAGAAAAGCAATGGAGAGACATTTTTTGAGAAGGTGAAAGTGGATGGGATCTGGTCTTTGTTATTCATTCCTCAGAGCCTCTTGGCCTCCGGCCTCAGTCCAGGACCCTCAAATAAATCTTCTCTGATTTCTTGATAGTTATTGTACCAGAATCAGCAAACTTAATAAGAAGAGGAGACTCTACCAAACCTGAATTTCTAGAAAAATTGTGACTCCTTAAGAGAAATAGATCAGGGGGAAAAAAAGGTTTTAGGTAGAAGAAAAGAGAAAGAAAGAGTAAAGACAAAAGAAACAAGATGAATTTGACTTTTTCAGTGAGAAGTCTGAGTTTGCTAAGATATGGAGGCAGAGATGTTCTTGTGGGTGTTGAAACTGCTGAGAAAAATTTAGCAAAATCCAATGAAAGAGGTGGAGGGAGTCTGCAAGTGAATCTTCCCTTAAAGGGTTTATTGTCCATAAACAGTTTATTTGTTCTGTAGGGTTCCCGCCACCACACCATCGGCTCCCTCCTTTTGAAAAAGGCCTGCATTGTCTATCAGAACAAAGTCACTGGGATGCATGGCAGTGTGGAGGGGTGGTGTTGGTGAAGGAACTCGGTTAAGAACAAGTTCTAGTTGGGGACAAGAAAAGAACTATTCAGTTTTGGCATCTTCCAGGTGTTCAACTACAGGCAAGGATATCATATGAGAAAAAGGAAACACCTGAGATGATAGAGCCCATGTGAAGTCAAATGCATCATCTTCTTATCAAGTGTCACAGTGTTCCTGGAAATTAGGAAATCTACAAGACTAGCCCCATTTTGCAAAGGTCGTAGAATCTTGGCATAATGAGGGGAGGAGACTGGAGTCATAATAAACGTATTTTGAAAAGGTCCAACATGCAGTGACTCAGTACCAAAATAAAGACTGGCTCCCAGGACTCCTGGCTCTTAGCCAGGTCTCTAGCCACATAACTGTGTTCCTTGTGTTTTCATTTTTGATCTTGAGTGAACTTGCAGTCTCTTTCTGTCCCTCTTTCCCTCTCTCACTCTCACTCTCCACCTCTCTCTCCCTCCCCTTCTCTCTCACATACCATAGATGACCCTTGTACACGTCCTCCATAAATCACTCTCTAATGGAGTCCCTTTGTTGTTCTCAAGGTACCCAAAGGAAGATTATGACGGAGAACCAGGGCTCAACAATAAGGGAGATAATCGAAGGTCATTCGGCTGAAAATAATTCATATTTATCCATGGCTTCCTTTACCAGAGCATCTGGTTTCCGTTAGCCAGCATGGTGTCCTCTGCTTCTGACTGTGGTGGCCTATGGTAACCACATTTTTGCTAGAAGATAAAAGAGTGCTTTTTTTACATCTTTTCCTGAGATGTTTTTAAACTCCTCCTTGTACAAGGCAATGCTCTGGATTTAGAGGAAGACTAATACATACTTCACGGTGTTAGGCACTGGTGACTTTGAACTGCTCCTGGGCAGCTTCTCTGGTGCTTTCTCTTTCTGTCAAGGTTAGTCATGCAATTAAAGATTAGGAAAACTAAGATCAAGTAGGCCACCTTGTTATCTCCTACCAGAACTTCTCAGTTCTGAGCAGGTTTGGATTTACTCTATTTTCAAGGAGGTTTTTCTGTTCTCATATTCATGGATGGACAATATATTAACTCACCCACTAAGCTGTCAGTTGCGCACAGTGCTCTTTTACTTTACTTTGTTTGCACATGACTGTTAGCAACAGAAACTCATATTTAAACCATAATCTTTTTCAGTCTATTCAGCCTTAAATAATAGAAGTACCCACTCATTTCACCAAACCGGACTTCAAGAAATTTTGTATCTATGGCACAAGAAAAGTTAGGAGAGGTGATTTCTTTTCTAAAATTATTTATTTATTTATTTATTTATTTATTTATTTATTTATTTATTTTTAGAGAGAGAGAGAAAGAGAGGGAAAGAAACATCAATGTGTGGTTGCCTCTCATGTGGCCCCCACTGGGGACCTGGCCCACAACCCAGTCATATGCCCTGACTGGGAATCAAACCAGCGACCCTTTGATTCACAGCCTGCCTTCGATCCACTGAACTACACTAGTCAGGGTAGAAGCGTTCTTCAATCTGTAAAAGGAGTCACTTTAACACAAAAATCAGTAGTGATGGTAATATGGGGGATTCCTCCACGCTCTGACTGGCTGACAACACATTTACCTGATAGTAGTAATATTATGGAAGTCCCCTTGGTGCCAAGTCCCTGTGGGGTCTAAAGGAGATGTCTCACAGTAACCTACAAAATATTGTTCAGAAATTTCCGGTGCCAAGAGCGAAGATGAAACTCTGGACTGCAAATCAGAGAGGAAGGCAAGAGAGAAGGAGCCAAGGAGAAAATGCAGTTTGGAAAGAAGCCCATGGTTGTAACAGGGTCTTTAGCTTCATTGACATGGGACGTAACAGAATATTGGGCTGAGTTAAAAATCAAACTTCAAAAAAAATAAAAACTTTAATAGAAGGATAGGAAGGTATCATCTAGATTGTTTTCTGGAACTTGGAATAATAACAATGATAATAGTAAAAAGAAATGGAAAACGTAGGAAAGATAAGAGATGACTCCAAAAGATCCAATACCCAACTAGTAGGCATTTTGAGAAGAGAGAATAGGTAAAAAGGAGAAATAATCAGAAAAATAAAACAAGAATTTGTTTTTCAAATTGAAGGGCAAATTCAAAATGGGTGATTCTGCAAAAGCCAAGGGAGGTAAATGAGAAAATTACAGCATATAGGAAAATCATTGTGAAAATTAAAACACAAAAAATAACAGATCATAAAAGCATCCAAGGGGGGGAAACAAGCTCCCTGTCAGTAAAGCCCCATGCTAGAGAACATCTTCCAGTTCAAGGATCATTTTCTTTCAACCCAGAATTTAATTAGTTTTCTTCATGTTTGATATGCATATATTGCAAAATGATCACCATGATAAGGCTAACACCCCTGTCCCCTCACCCAGTTACCATGTGTGTGCGTGCGTGCATGTGTGTGGTGGTAACATTTAAGTTCTACTTTCTCAACTGTTGAGTGTGTAACACAGTGGTGTTGACTCTAGTCCCCATGCTGCATATCACATCCCAGGACTCACTCATTGTAGACCTGGGAGTCTGCACTTTCTGGCCAGCTTCTTTCATTTCCCTCACCCACAGCCCCTGGCAACCGTCATTCTACTCTGTTTCTATGAATTAAGCTTTTTTAAGACTCCGCAGATAAGTGGGAACACACAATATTTGTCTTTTTCTGTCTAACTTTCTTCACTTAGCATAATGACCTCAAAGTCTCTCCATGTTGTCCCAAAAGACAGGATTTCCTTCTTTTTAAATGTTGAATAGTATTCCATCCACCAATGGACACTTAAGTTATTTAAATGTCTTGGCAACTGTAAATAATTCAGCCTAGAATTTTATAAGCAAACTATAAATTAATACAAGAGCAGAATAAATATATTTTAAGACAGAAAAGGACTCCAAAATCCTACCTCACGTTCACTCTTTCATAGGCTGTCACTTGTAGAAAAAAAATAAAAAAAGAAAAAGACATAGGGTCCAGCAAATTACGCAGCAATGTAGAAAGACATGAAAGAATGCCTCAGATGATAGCCGAGCCAGCCTAGACAGACAGATGTTCCCTGAGGAAGGGCTGTGTGAGAGAAAACAGCAGTGAACCATGGTGGAAATAGCTTTGATATTACAATGTACTACTCAGGAAAACTTAAAATTATGTTCTATGTAAAACACATACAAACCAAGGAAATAGCAAACATCAAGGTTCGTATTTAAGGAAAACCGTGTAGGAGAGGCCTAGTCCAAACAGGAACGCAGCTAAACACAACACAGTTTTCACCTGGAGGTGTGGCCAGGCGAGGCCCGGAGACAAACCGGTGAGGAAGCTGTTTCAGTCATCCAGGTGAGGAAGGATGGTGGTTTGACCCTGGGCTGTGGCAGTGGGATGGAGACGAGGGGAAGGTTTAGGAATATTTAAGAATGAGAATGGATGAAGTAGGAGATTGATATCAGAGAGGAAAGGGTTAGATAGACTCCAGGAGTTTGATTTAGAAATCTGGGCATAAAACGGTACCTTTCACTGGGAGAGGAAACACTAAAGGAGAAGTAGGTCTGGCAGGTACAGGGCGGGATCATTTGAGTCTGAGATGCTGAAGGGACAGCCACGTGAACGTGACGAGTGGAGCTCTGGGGAAGAGTCTGGTGTAACATGCGTTATCTTGGGTGACGCCAACTTCAGTCTGAAGTCCTGATAGATCCCCGCCAGTGTGGTGGTTGTAGGGGGCCGGGGGTGAGTGGGGGTGGAGAGGGACAGGGAGGGTAAATGGTAATGGAAAAAATGCAATAAAAAATTGAATGGAAAAAAAAATTTTTTAAAACCTTGAAAAAAGCCAACATGTATTATCTCAAGCAATGGGATATAGCGGGTTAATAGTCCCTGGTTGTGGGCTCCCTTGGACTGCAAAATCCAAATATCAATTAACAAACTTCTAGGTAAAATAATGTAGAATAATAAGCACTAAAATTTATGTGTGATCTTCTAAAACTATTTTTCTGATTGTTTTGATCCTCACTGATTTTGAATTTGAAAGAATGCATTCCATTCACCTGAACCATGGAAGTAGAGTCGGGGAAGGAACAGGAAGACTCAAGCCAAGCTAGAGCCCTTTTCAGTGTTGGGGAGGAAGGAGGTTGGAAATATGTATTTACTGAGCAGCTTTATCTCATTCTAAATGTATTTTTTCCAAATAATGACCCAGAAGGATTAAGTATTCAGTGTAGTTTCCAAAAGAAGTCCTCGCAGGTGAACAGTTCTGAATCTGGCCCTCACCTTGTCAGCGTCTCTTTGTTGTCATCGGTCCTCAGAGGGCTGTCTCAGAATAATCTTACAGGAGATTGAGCTTATCAGTTCGATAGACTTCTCCTTCTCTGCTTATTTTGGGAGGTATTCCTTCTAGGGTCTAGAACAATGATATTTCCCCGTCCAGGGTACCGCCTTCTTTGTATCAGACCCGTTCATAATGAAAATGCCACTTAGCAAAGAATAAAAACAAATGGAAATGCTGTATAATCTTCAGCAAAATTTCCTATTGGCACTAGAGGCGGGGCTATGGGTGAAGCATCATTGCCCACAACACCCCACAAGGAGTCAGCATCTGCGTCTCCCGACTCCCTGTCTGTTGCACCTCCCTCTTCTGTTCACCCAGACTGAACTGTTCTCTGTGCACTCAACTCTTTCTCCACACAAAGTACAATCCAACTGGGTTCCAATTCTAAATTAAAATCGTATCCTAGAACGGCCTGCTTGAAATTACACCCAGGTGACCTTGACTGGAGTTTTGCGTGTTCCCAAACACTTCAGACACTTGTTTACAGACGGTCTCCAGGCTCACTCCCACAGATGGCAAACCTTGTTTTCCCTCTTCCCACTTGGGAGGAGGCAGCTCACTGTTGTCCTGATGGTACTGCTGTCATTCTAGAAAAGAATACAAATCTAGTTCAGTCCCTCCCTGTCTTCTCTCCTTAGTCTCTCTAGTCTCTCTCTCTCTCTTTAGTCTCTCTCTCTCTTTAGTCTCTCTCTCTCTCTCTCTCTGTCTCTCTCACACCTCATCTAGTTATTCAAAAGCCATGAAAATGTAAAACTAAAGTGTTTTTTTTTTTGGTTTTAGGTATGAACCACAAGGCAATGTAGAGACTAAACTGTTTGAAGAGGGGGGGAATCTGACTTGAGTGTTAGCAGGGGGTGTTGCATTAGATGGTTTGCATTGATTTTTTTCTCTGGGTTTTTTTTTTCATAAATTTTTCACCTTGGTCAAACTTTTGCAAATTTTAGTTTGATAGAGCACAAATAGAAATTACACTTTCCACTTCATTTAGCTGCTTTCGTTGATTGATTTGTTCCATGTTCTACCATAATTCTGTTATTTTATCTTTTTTCTCCTCTAGGCTGTTAGCTTATCTCTTGGGGACATCAGGGAAGGGGGGTGACTATTACAGCTCGATGAGGGGCAAGGTGTTGACATGGCAATTCAACATGGCAGGGCGGGTGTGAGTTCCCTGTGCCCTCTGTCTAGACCACAGGTGGCAAACAAAAGGCCCGAGGGCCGAATCCGGCCCTCCACCTTGTTTTATCCGGCCCGGCACCTTGTTTCTACCTGGCAGCAGTTTCCAACTCTCACTTAACTGTTAAGGAATAGTCACATTTATACAGTCCTAAAATTACATTTGGCCTTTTGAAGGCAACTGTGAGTCTGACATGGCCCCTGGTGAAAATGAGTTGACACCCCTGGTCTAGATGTTTCTCCTGTCAGTCTTCTCTAGGTCACACAGCTGTCTTCCTCCTCCTTAGAGGCAGAGACCCAGAAACAATCATTCCATTTGACTGCACACAGGCAGAGTGGAAGATACTTCACCTGCACAGGCAAGGGAGAGGGGGGAGATGAGGAGGAAACTCTTTTAAGACTGGAAAGTGTAGGAGAAAGGGGGACATAGGAGATTCTTTTTTCTGTTGTCTGTCTCTTCTGTGCCTCCTGGTGAAGATAACAGTAGATTTCATTTACACATCTGACATCATTTTCACTCTGAGCCTTGGGCCCTAGGTGGAAGTCTGAAAAAGCAGTTTGGAAGTTATCTTTTCCCTCAGCACTCCGCCATGAATGCAGAGAAACCTGCACACCCACAGAGAAGCCACATGTGCCCCTAAGAACACATGGACAGGCAGACCATGAAAATGCCCGGGGGCAGTCAGAGCCAGCCCAGCCACAGATGCCTTCTGCTGCAGACAGGACATGCGTTGGCATTCTCACCCCCACACAGGCAGATGCGCAGACCACAGGCAGATGCCACAGCCACAGCCACAGCCCTTGCGCACTCAGCTGTGACTCTCCTCCTACACAGCCTGTTTGAACACAGGACTGTTGCTGGCTAAGATGTCCCAAGTCCATCTTTGCTCGATGAACCAAACTTCTCTCTGTGCAGCCTCATGAAAAATTCAGCCTGAATGGCTCAAAATGCCTGAGAATGGAAGAGAAATAGACAACAGCTCAGCAGACACCTGGGACACCTGAAATTTGGAAAGCTACGTGGGCAGGCCGCTCGGGCCAATGGCGTCCCAGCTACTGCCCTCGGAGAGCTCGGCAGGCAGTTTGGTGACCTGCAGATGGTGCCAATGCAGTCATTGCTAAGGAGATGACTGCCGGTCCTAAATGGAGAAGAAAATATGACCTAATATGGAAAGAAAATGAACTTCAAAACCAAGCAGACGGAGATTCAGATCTAGCAACGCCATTTACTAACTGTGAACTTGGGCATGCTGTTTAATCTCTGAGTGTCAGTTGACTCAAAAACAAAATCTGCATTCCAGTACTGTGGTGAGGACTGAGTATAATGGTGCACATGAAGTGGCTGTTGCTGTGTTTAGCCTTGCGAACATGTGTTTTATTTCTGCTATTGAGGTTGTTCCCAAAATACCCTGTCGGGTCTCCAGGAACAAGACAATAGCTTTAGTTTCACACTCTCTAAGCCAAATGAGAAAGGTTCTGTGCTCACTGTTTCCTCAGGAAAGAGGGACCCTGGTGAGTAACATTCAATGAAGGAATAAATGAATGAGTGAACACATTGATGATTGAATGAATGGCGTAACTACCTCATACCTGTTGCTCTGGGAAAGACCAGTATCCAATACAGAATCTAGCACGTGGTCCTAGTACTAACCATTTCTCAGTTTACTGCGAAATCAAGCTAAAAAACAATAATTCTAATAAAATGAGAGAGGTATTTCAAGGCCTTATTAGAGCAAAGGAAAAAAGGTGGCAAAGACTTAGGGGTGGAAGAAAGATATGTTCAAAAACTAGTCATTTGCCAAAAGGACTGAGCAGTCTCCGTTTGAGTCATGAACTGGAAGGTTATTAGAAACTTCTGTGGTGTTTCAGACTTCATAGAGTAGTGGGGACAGGAGCTAGTTTGTGGGACACTGGTGAGGGAACAGAAGATGAAGAAGTGGCTACAGTCCATCTGTATCTTGGGGCTACAGAAATCTCGCAGGGACTCCTCTGAGAAGTTTGCCCCAAGGTGAGCTCTAGCAGTCTCTTCTTCCTGTTAGCTAAGTTCCACATAGAAAACTAAAAGGAGAGCTTGAAAGGGTGAAGGAGAGAAAAAGAACGTAATTATGGGGAGCAGGCTGGGACTGCCCCTTTAGGAACTTCCCTGCGGTTTCCCCATAACCGGAAAAGCGGCGGCTTTCTGGTCTCGTTGGTCCCGAACCAGGACCACTGCTTTATGGGGAGCCCCCAGGAGCTTTCAGAGGAGGGACTGGACATTGCAGAGGGAAAATGAGTGATTCACTTATGCAACAATATCAAAGGTTTAGAGAATGGAGAGAGGATATACATGCCAGGAGAAAAAGGATGTGGCCAAGGCCAGGCTTAATTGTTTATTTCCTTGATGCCTAAGGAGCATCCAAGCAGAGAGACTATTCTGGGCAGCTTCCTTCAAAAATGTATTTTGCAAAAGAGACTGGGGGGAAACAAGGTTTTTCTTTTCCAACACTGCAAATACTCATTCCACCCTGGCCTCAGACCCCAACCCCCTGACTCACTCTTCTCCTGCATGTTCTATTCTCCTGCTCTCTGCTCTCTTCCCTGAAGTACTTTTGAGCTTTGCTTTTCTCTTAGCCCCTTTCCCCACCTCATCGTCGGCCTTATCATGGCCCTGACTCTGTCCTGCTCTTTTCCTGAAACTTCTGTTCCATCTGTGAAATCAAGGTCAGTGTTCCTCATTTTGTCCACATTTCCTAAGTCACGGTGACAGAAAAAGGAAAAGACAGTATTTGTGTGCTTCCATCAAAGATGGAGTAAGAGATGCACACCCCTGAATCCAGGCTATGAAAGTGGCAAAAACAGCAGAATTTGAGCTGAGTTTCACAAACACAAGCTTAATGTGGTCCGTGAGTTGGCTCCTACTCTGTCCCCAAAGGGCAGCTGATCCTTTATTCTTAAGGTGGGTAAGAATTTTGGTTTAGAATTCTATTCAGAAGGAACTTTGTTCTAATTGTTCTTTGAGTGCACAGGGGGACTAGTGATTTATTTCTTCATTTGTTAGCTCACTGGGAGGAATAGGCTAAAGGCACGTAGTAAGTCCATTTATTCCAAAGTGTATGGGATAATAAGTAGGAAAGTATCTTCGAATTCCCAGATGAAGGAATGAGTAGGAAATGTAGCCCAGCACAAGTTAACAAGTAATAGAACTAAGCTCACATGGAGTGCAGTGAGTAATAGAACTTGGAAAGCAGCAGAGCGTAGTGGGCAAAGGAACAGGATCCAGAGCCAGATTCCCTTGGTTCAGGCTTGAGCTCCACTGGAGCATAGTATTCAACATCTCCGTGATTCAGTATCCACAGCCATGAGGTGGGAGTGAAAAAGCAGGGGTGCGTAGGCCCCCCGTTATCTACAGGGGGTATGTTCCAAGACCCTAACGGTTGCCCAAAACCACAGTTAGTACTTAACCCTATATAAACTATGTTTTTCCCTATACATACATATCTGTGATAAAGTTTGATTTATAAATGAGGCACAGTAAGTGATTAACAATACTAGCTAATAACAAAATAGAACAATTATACAAAATAGTACAATAGAAGTTATGTGAATGTCCTCTCTCTCTCTCTCTCCCCACATCTCTATCTCTCTACATCTCTTTCTCATTCTCATAACTGATCTGAGAACCGAGATGGCTGTGGCCAGTGGGTGGGGAGCACGTACAGCACGGAGACATTGGACGAGGAGAGGCTGTACGTCCAGGGCAAGACAGAGTGGGACAGGGTGAGATCGCATCACCTTGCTCTGAATAGCACTCAATTCAAAACACATGAATTGTTTTTTTCTGGAATTTTCCATTTAATATTTTCGGACTGTGGTTGATCACGTGTCACTGCATCCATGGAAGGTGAGCCCATGGATACAGGGAGACTACTGTACCGAATTTGAAAGAAGTCTAAGGAGAAGATTTAGAACAGTACTTGGCACGTAGAAACACATGTAAATGTCACATTTAACATAAATGAACATTTAAATATTAATTAACAGTTAAACTGAAAATTGACAGTTAACTAAGTACCTAAACTATAAACCTTAGTAGTATTATTTTAAAATTTTTAGAATAATTTTAAATGACATTAAAAATGTCAGCATGACATATTTTACATAGTACATATGACAAGAAAACATTTTTAAATGTCAGTTTTAAGCCATATTTCTCATAAATACTTTACATTTTTTTAATCTTAAATGTTTTTAAAAATAAAGCATTTTGTAATTGCTATTTGTTCTTTACTCAAATATCCAAAAATATAAATAATATATTTGCTTTTTATGAAAGAAAATAAAATGAAGTTAATATTACCAATGAAAAGCAGATTTCTTTTTAAACTTTGCTCTAAATAAATACACATGTTACTGTTTTCCACAATAAAACACAGCCAGTTTGGGGGGGGTGAGGAACCTGAGCATCCAATTTAATTAATGAAATTTTAAAATTCAGTCTCTTAACCTCTGCCATGTTTAAAGTGTGATTTCAAATTAATGGCAATCCATTCCTGCTTTCACTTGGTAAAAACCCAGGTGATTAGCTAACTCTGGGTACAGATAACATATCCCACCATTGTGGCCTTTAAACACCCCACTTGTCCACAGGCACCTGCATGCACACAGACACAGGCACACACATCGGTTAGGAGTGCTCTCTGCAGTGGGCCACCTGACAGCGGCTTCAGTAGGTATGGGATTATTGTTTTCATATAACACAGTGTCTGCACATAAGTGGCATCTGGCATTGGTTCAGTGGCTCAAAAATGGCAAGTCTTCCTCTCAAGTTTGCCGGCTGGCTGCTTCACTGTAAGCCATCACTTCAACATCCCTAGTGGGAAGAAGAGGGTAATCTACAGCACCACTGATGTCGGTCCTTGTATCAGAAAAGCAGAAACACCCCTAGAAGCTCCCCTCCCACTTCCACATGCACACACAGACAACCTCCCCTAAGTTTCATCGTCCAGAACTGGGTCCCATGCCCACTGAACTGCAAAGGAGGCTGGAAAATGGGGACCGGGTTACTTATGATTGGCTTTCATCCAATGTGATTCATCATCCTGGCCTAGGCATTACCACTCTGAACAAAATCATGGCTCTGCTTTCAAGAAAGAAGGAAGCACAGCTCTTGGCCTGGTAACAGGTAATGTCTGTCATTGTAACTTAACCGCTTACTGAGAGCCTGTCTGTGGAAGGCCCCGACCCAGTCACTTTATACACAGTATGACGCTTAACCTTTACAACACTGTGCACAGTTATTTATAAATGCTGTTTGCTCTCCATTCCTCTTATATAAGGAACGTGAGCCCCACTGAAGTTGTAAGCACCTTGCCCAAGGTCACAAAGCTCATAAATGGCAGGCTGGGCTCTGAGCTCAGGTCTGCTTCCAAGCTCATGCTCTTTCCACAGTGTTGTCCTGCCCAGAACCTTCCCAGCTCTCCCTTGGGCACTCCTGATTCTGTCTGGCCGCTGTGCTACCCTTGACCTCACACAGTCCCAATCACAAAGCTACTCCCAAAATAGGAGGCCATTTGGAATCTTGATTTAGAAGATGGCATGATGTTTTTATCTATGTCCAAACGTTGCCAATACAATAGTGAACAGGGCAAATAGGTTTCTGGTCCTAGGGTTTCCATTCTTGTGGGGAAGAAAGATAGTAAGCATGTGAGTAAATAAAGATAATTTTAGATAATGAGAGACTTATAAAAAAGAAATGAAACCAGATAATGTGGTAGAGAATAATCTGCAGCTACTTTTGATGAGATGCCTAGAAGGGATTGGGCCCTGACTGCTGGAAGGAACTAACCTGGTCCAATCTGGGGGAAAGAGAGCTCCAGGTGGTGGGCCCAATAAGTGCAAAGGCCTGGTGGCAGGAAAGCTGTATAGGCACAGAATATTACTGATCAGTCACGTTGGAGAGTCGTGACTGAGACAGACATGATAAGAAATGAGATCTGGGAGAAATCTGTATTTGATTCAAAATGATATGGGAATTCCAAGTTTCGATTCATGAGGAGTAATGTGATCCAGTTTGGTTTCTTCACCACCTTGATAGCCGTGGGAAAGTGGACTGATAAGGCTCACCAGAGGAGGGCCTCGGAGACAGGGAAGCTAGCACGGTGCTGGTGGAGATGGGGTAGGGACAGCTGGCTCGGGGTGAAGCCCTGCGACAACCACTCACTTTTCAGAAACCTGTTTTCTCCTCCCTCTGGCTTACCTCGGCCCCCGCTGTGTTCAATCACTTTCATGCACATATGCTTCGGTGAATTGTGGCCACCGTTTTCTTCTCAAATGCTTTTCAAATAAATGCCTTAACATGCTGGCAAGATTAGGCAGATACGTAGCATTTTCTCCCACTTAAATGGACTGTGTCTACAAGGCTGTCCTGAAGCAGTGCCTTCAGCCTCTGACTCCGGACCACCCCCATCCTTCCAGAAAAGTATAAATAATGCTCAGTCCCATTTCTGTTTATAGATACAGCCTGTCAGAGGTTTTGCTTTGCATAATTTGCCATAATGAATTATAAGCTTCTCCCATTTCTCCAAGTTCATGAAATTAGTCAGAATAATAGAAGATGCTCCCTAGAAACTATGTTCTGGGGTTAATCAGTGTGCTCCTAATTGGGATTATGAGTGGAGTAAGTGAAGAGAAACACATGTCACTTTTGGAAACCTCCACTGTAACTTGCAAATGTACCGTGGTTGAATACTCACTTCTGCTGGAAAAACCATCTCAATTGAATTGCAGTGGGGGCTGATCAGAGAGTGGAACTGAGACGACTATCACCTGACCTGTCCCGTTCTGCTCTTCCGTTCCCTGAACCCCGCAGCAGTGACTGGCCAGTCGTCCTCCGACTGTGCTTTGTGCATCAAGACTAAGCCCCTTCCATTATGATGACAAGGAGCTCTGTGTCACTGGAGTATATTCTGCATAAATAATTTGAATTATGATTTTCATTAATTTGGGTAAAGAAGACTTTGCTCACAAGGCACAGGAGGCCTAGCTGTTGTCTGAGTCACTAAACTGGATGAGTGAGGCCAAAAGCTCTTCAGGCAGGAAATCTTGGGCTCCTAGAGCTCTTCAAGCTTCAAGATCCTGCCTGAAGACTTTCAAGGAAGGGCTGCATTGGGGAATCTTCGATGGGCTGAAAACAGATCTCCAGGTGATCAAAGCAGAGAGCGAACATTTTCAGTTACAATATTCAATTAAAACATTTTTATACAGTGGAAGAAAAAAAACAGGAAATATTATATGTCATTTAAATCCAGATGCCAACTCCCTGACTTCTTGGCCTAGCAAGTCCCAGGCCCGGTTGTGAGGCCCAGTCCAAACTGCAGAAGCAAGGCACTTGGAAGGCCTTCAGTGCAGCTGCAGGTTGCTGCACGGCCCCTCCTCCAAATTCACCTCAGCAGCCCAGAATGTGGTGTGCAGAATACTGGGGGAAATGGGGTTTTGCTTCCAGATTTTAACTCCCAAATAAATGTTAAGCACCTCCTGGTTATTAGGGATTGCTAACCAGTATTTGGATTATCTGCATTATCTCCTGTTAATTAAATAAACATTTAAAAAACAAGAGAGTGATAATCAGTGCTCATATTTCAACAGCAACAGGCTGTACTAGCTTCTGTTTATCACAGACTTTCCTCATCTAGGTCTCATGCGTGGCTTTTAGGTCTTGGTGGTTTGAGAAGTGTGTCTGGAGCCCTCAACTGTGAAGATTTTGTTCCCCGCTCCATCTGACTGTTGCTCATCTCACTCTTGATCATGCATTTCTCCTGCCTGCCCACCACACGCAGCAATGTTGCCCATGAACATTGGTCAATCGGAAGGCAGTAATAGCTGTAATCCAATCGTGCAACTTTCTCTTTCCGGAAAGCCCAACAAATCGCTGCATATTTCTGTACTTCTCTTTCCTTTTATGAGTGATTGGGGGTAATCATCCTGGCCATGTACTTGGTTTTCATAGGTTTGGAGAAAACTGACATTCTTAGAATATTGTGAACAAAAAAGAAAGCTGCTCGTAAGTGCCTCGAATTACTATTTTCACGTGTCTTAACCGCCATAACAAGGAGGGAAATCTTCACAATTTGGAAGGCTTTCTGAAAATTAGCCCCACTGCACCAAACCTTTGATCTTTTGGTCAAACTGTCAATCTTTGAGAACACAGCTCTCTTGTGAAACTTCCAGGCATCTCCCAAAACAATTGACTGCATGAGTTCTGAGAGCCAGACCCACAAAGCACGTCTGCGTTGGGCAAGTTCCCTCCACACACTTAGGGAAGCTGCGGCACTAAGGCAGAGAGGGAGGAGTGGTGCCCTGCCCTTCCAGCACAGCCGGCTCTCTTTCCTCCCTCTTGGCATCTCTGTTTTTTCCCTCCTATTCTCCTTTTCTCTGGTCCCCACTCCTCTCTCCTCTCCTTTGTTTCCTTCTCCCTTTCCTTTTCCCCACACACACTTGTCAGCCTTGAACCAGGCTCTGATATCACCAGCTTTACTTAGGCAAGTCTGCACTTGACCTGAGGATAAAAGAGGTTCTCGGGTTTAACTAACAGCCAGGGGGACAGCACATGCACATGGAGTGAAGACATGCACGTGTGCAGAAGCTGTGCACACACACATTTTCAGAAAAGCAGTTTCCAGAAACCAAATTCCATCTCTACTCTTTCCCACAGTACTGGCTCCGCAGGTGCCTGCAGTGACATCTGCACAGCCCTTCTCCTCCCCACCCGCTCCTGCAGAGCTTCTCTAGCACCTGACGAAAGTAACGGACATTGGTCTCCCATCCCCGTTGGTGCCATGCATTGTTCTGATCTCTGGGGTGTCAAACAAAGGAACAATTTTGAGTATTTGCGTCACCTCACTTATTCAAAACAGTATACTCTCCACCACCTAGAACATTAAAGAAATCCCCAATACTATTTTGTTTTTGTTGTGTAATAATTACAATTTATGTATGGTTTTGATAATTCACATATGAATATAACTGTAATGACAATATAGAAGAAAATTTTAGCTCTTAGAACTCTAGGGTTACAGAGGATTTATCTTTTCTATAGCAATTACTAAACTGAACTGAAATTACAGCAAGAGGAATTCAAATTTAGACATAAAGTTCTTGGCTATAGAGATTATTAAAAAATAAAATGTAAACTTTAAAAATTTTGTTACATGGACATATGGAAGTATAATCAGTAAAAGATATTTAAATATAAAAATATATTACATTGGGCCCTTGCCAGGTGGTTCAGTTGGTTGCAGCATCATCTCAAACACCAAAAGGTTGCAGATTTGATCCCCAGTCTGGGCGCACACCTAGGTTGCAGGTTCACTCCCTAGTTGGGCATGCATGAGAGGCCACCAATCGATGTGACTCTCTCTCTTTCTTTGCCATGTAAGGGTACAGCGAGAAGGAGACCATTTGAATGCCAGAAAGGGAGTTTTCACCAGAGCCCAGCTAAGCTGGCACCCTAACCTCAGACTTCCCAGTCTCTTCCAGCACTGCGAGAAGTAGACGTTTGTTGTTTAAGCTGTCCAGTCTGTTGTGTCCTGTTAGAGCAGCCTGGACTGACCAAGACACTCCCATAACCTCTGCAGTGAAGCGTGCCCCAAACCCCAGCACCCTCGTCTACCTGATTTGCTTTTCCCACCTCAGGTGTTTCTCTGTCAGTGACAAAAACCAAGAGCAAATCCTCTCAGGATGTGTTTCTGAACCAAAACCGTTGCTGAGAAGCACTAAGGCCTATGAAGGAAACAGGGAACAATGAACATGAAATAAAAAAGTATAAAAAGAAAAAAAATGAAACCTGGAGAAAAGTGGGAACAAAAAAAAAGTAAAACTGTGAGAGCATATTATCCAATCTCCATGGAAAAGAATTCTACATTAGATGGATAGATATAAAGCAAATTAATTTTACCCTTCCCATTATTATTTTAACTCAATCATTTAATACACTCTAAAAATCACATTGGAAATACCTCTGATTCAGTTTCCAGAATAATCCACTGGAACAAAGTTGTGGATAATGTCTGACTTCATTAGGAAATTGGAAGTGCAGGTGACTGTCAAACAACACTGGGGTTAGAGGTACTGACATTCCAGGCAACTGAAAATCCACATACAATTTTTGATTTTCCAAAACTTTTACTAACAACCTACTGTTGACCAGAAACCTGAACACATATTTTGTATGTTATATGTACTACATACCATATTCTGACAGTAAAGTAAGTGAGAGAAAATGTTATTTAGAAAATCATAAGAAAAACACGTTTATAGTATCTATTGAGAAAAGTCCATGTCTGAGTGGACCCATGCAGTTCAAACCCACATTGCTCAAGGGCTAGCTGTGTTACCAACTAAAGTTCAGTGAAGGACTAATTTTGAGTAGACTTAGCTCTTCCTAGTGCTCTGGTAGGGCTGGGGTGAGAATAGAACCCCTATTCTTGTATTTCACCCTTGAGGAAGATTTATAGTGACATTAACGGCACTTTTGCTTCTAGGTGGCTGTCCAGCCACAAGGGCTATATCCAGGGCCCTGGGAGGCCACATGTTTGTGTAAAATTTGCAAAAGTAAGACAGTTTAACCACAATTGGTTAAGACCACTGTCTCCTTCCATTCTGACTTTTCCTCCAGTGTACTTCCCCTGCAGTGGGGCAGCATGGGGCAGGCATGGACCCTGGGGCCCCTGCCAAGGGGGAATTGTGTGAGGGATAGATTCACTGTGGGTTTAGTGGGCTATAATCATGGGGCTTGCAGTCATCTCCAGGGGTGCAAAGTTATTGCCAGCCACGCAGGGGTAGAAGTGCCATCTAGGCCAGCTCCTGCTGCCACTTGCACTTTCTTCCTTCTGTCATTGCAGAAAGGTACAGGGCTGGAGGTTATACAGGAATGTGAGCTTGTCCTATGGCCCCAGTGTGGGGAGCGCATGAGGAGTGGTGGAGGTGGGGAGTGTGAGATATATGAAGCCAGAAACCAGCATGAAGAAAGCTCTTCCAGTCCTCGGTTGTGTGTGCTCTCAGTTTCTCATCATCAGTGTGCTTTCCATAGATGCCTGGTCTGGCTGGACACTCTGTCCTCATAGGCACGTAATGCAGCGCCGCAGCCACAGACACATGGTACAGTATTTCCCCTTTGGTGGGGGTTGTAAGAAATAGGGTACTAGAATTATCAGGGTTCCTGTGTTTATAAGCACTAACTGGAAGCCTCAGTAAAAACAGTGAGTGTGGTTTCTGTGTATTAAGCCACAAGTGTATTCACCTAAACTATGGATAATAAAAATATTTCAATCAACTATGCTAAAGGAGAGACAGACAGATATCTATTCTCTCCGTAGAAACTATTACCAAAGCATCTTAATATGAAAAGGCAAAGAGGATGCAGTCAAAATATGTGAAGAAATCAGAGTGCTATGTCAAGAAGTCAATAAAAATGTTAATTTATTTTAAATTTTGTCATGTTTGTATCAGTCAAACTTTTAAAAGTTATTTTCAGAGATTTATTTTTCCCTTTCTAAGTAAATTCTCAGTTTTTGCCTAATTCCTCAAACTGCAGGAGCTTCATGCTTCAGTGAACCCCCTTGACCCTGCCCCCCAAGCCCAGCCTTCAGCAATGGACACTGACGCCTCTGCACCTTCCATTTCCGGTTCGAAGGGATATTGTGAGCTTTGTCTCCTGGGTGGAAGGAGCAATTGTAGAATTGCTCTAATGATAGGGAAGAATTATGAACATGCATTTCTCTTTCTTCAACAAAATGAAACGAGGGCTCATACTCTGGATTTCCAGATGCACTTAAAGTGGAATAACAATGTTCAGCCAGTCTTGCCCTGCTTTAAATTAATCACTCCAGGAAGAGACAGTAAACCTTTCAGACCACCAGTGCGCATGAATGCTTTAATGCCCCAGACCCTACTCCCTTTCCTGATTATTGGGGACACAAGGAAAGGTAAGCTTAGTAAATGAGGCTGTTTTATGATCCAGTTAAATAATCTGAAAAGGAAATTAATACTTTTATTACTTTTTATAAGTGAAAAACTTCCTTAAACATCTATAAGAGTTAGTTATGGTCTGTTACAGTGGTGAGGACCGCCCAAGCCAAACAGGGATCCAGAGAAACGGCGGAAGCTGGGGAGTGGAGGCATGACCACGCCAATCTGAATGGCATGAACAAGAAAGGCTGGATGTTAATTTTGAACTAAAGAAAACTACCTCTAACAGAGCCAAGAAAACTCACTCGATTAGAAATTGGGCTGGGACTTAAAATATTTCTTGGTATTTTCACGTTACATGAATTTTGGCTGGGGCTATTATAAGAATGGAAAGTGGGTCTGGAGAAAATGTGAAAAGGGTTTGTGCTCCCTACCTGCCATAGGTAACATCAGTACTTACTATGTGAGCAACATTCTGTTAGTCACTTTGCAAACACTGTCCTTCAACTTTAGGCACTCACAACGATCTAGTAGAGAAAACTAAAATATCCAAGTTGGATAGAGAAGGAAATGAAAGTTACTGCTCTGATCTCATTTTCACCTGCTCTGCCTCCACCAGCTTCAGCCGCACTGGCCGAGGCTCTGTTCCTGAAGCACACCTATCACGACCCCACCCCAAAGCCTGGGAACTGACTGCTCCCCCTGCACGGGACACTCTCCCCTAGATCTCCACATGGTTCACTCCTTTACTCCACTTACACCTCTGTTCCATTGTCGCCTTCTTTGAGAGCTCCTACCCCATAACTCTTTGTCCCCTATTTTACTTTTCTTCTTAGAATGTCACAGATTTTTTTTGTTGTTGTTCTCATTGGATGTCCTCAAGAGCCAGTGCACATTTGGAGATGGAACTCAATCATTGCATAGCTAAAAAAAGTACGCACTAATTAGCTCCGCTCCACAACTGTGTCAACAAATGTCAGCTCCCATTCTGATGCCTTGTACTATTGTACATGAGAAATTTTCAAACAACTCTCACAGCTGGCTCTTCCTGCTCAAATTCATCTGCTAGCTGGACATTATTCCAATAACTTATGTCCTCATAGACTGGCATTTTTATCAGTCAGGATCCCAATAGCTATCAGATGGCGTACTCAAGTTAAGGAAACTTTAGGGATATTTAAGTAACAGATTATTTGCATGGTGTATTAGTTTCCTAGGGCTGTTGTACAACAACCTATGTGGCTTAAACAGGAGACATGTACTGTCTCACAGTTCTGGAGGCCAGAAGTCCAAAATCAAGGTGTCAGGCCCTGGCTGCTGTGGCTCAGTTGGTTGGGGCATTGTCCTGTAGGCCGAAGGGTCATGGATTTGATTCCGAGGTGTTTCTCATATTGATGTCTCTCTGTCTCTGTCCTTCTACTTCTCCCCTCCCTGCTTTCCTCTCTTCCTCCCTTTCTTTTTCTCTTTCTGAAAGCAGTGAAAAAAATTTCCTCCGGGGAGGGTAGCAAACACAAAACAAAATGAAGGTGTTGGCAGGGTGGGTTCCTTCTGAGGCCTTTGAGGGAGAATCTGTCCTGTGCTTGTCTCCACGGTTTGCTGACCATCTGTAGCATCCCTTGCCTTGCACATGTATCTTCCCACATCTCCACCTTCATTTTCACACAGCATTCTCCCTGTAGGCATGTCTCTGTCTCCAAACTCCTCCTTTTCCTGAGGACAGGGTCGTATTGGGTGGGGGCCCACTCTAACGACCTCATGTTAACTTCGTCATTTGCAAAACCCCATTTCCCAATAAGTTCACATTCATGGGCACTGAATTTTAGGACTACACATCCCTGCAGGGGACATGAGTCAGCCCTTAGCACACGGAGTGGGTGGGATGGCAGGGAGCTGCACAGTTCACTGCAGTTAGCACAGCAGAGCTATTACCACCTCCAGGTCTCAAGGGAGGAGGAGCCGGGTGGGTACCAGAAAGGGAGGAGAAAGTCATGTGTATGTGGAGCAGGCTGCCTCAAGGAGAGCAGTGACCTTCGGTTGTGCACCAGAGCCAGCTTCCTGGGACCCAGGAGGGAGGGAACTGAGGTCATAAGCAGCGCAACCTCGTTCTCCTCCCTCTTTCCAATCTTCAGCCAGGGCTTTTCATTGGCCCAACCCAACAAAAAGTCAGACAGCAAGGGATCTTTTTGCTGTAATCCATACAAATGGATGCCTTGGAAACATTTCTCACTTTTAATGGAAACTTGTTATTTTTAACTTTGGCCTTTTGCCTTTTCAAGAGGAATTTACCTGGAGGATTGGCTTGCATTAGCTTTGATTCCTGTTTTACTTTTTTTTAATTAGTGGAGAGCCAATGCAGGGCTTGAGATGACTGGCTAGCTGGTAGAAGGAGGTTGCTCTCCTCACTTCCCCTGGCTTGCTTAGCCTACCTGCCGACAAGATCCCTCCTGGAGTCCTGGCGCCTCCCTTCACCAGGTGGTTGGACACAGCCCGCTTGCCAAGCATGTTTGCTGTTGTGTACAGTGAGGAGGCAAAGCCAGGAGGTTAGTAGTGTCGTACATGATGTGACTTCTCCCATAACCTTCAGTGACACTGCTAACTAATGACATATTTGGGGAAAGCAGACTTTGTGTTAGGATGGTGCAGGATGAATCCCCAAAGCAAGGTAAAGAAAACTGTGAGGATGGAAGCTGTTAGAGATTCACACGAATTATAGAGAAGGTCCTGAATTTGCATAGGTGCCAAAATAGAATTTTCGACCAAGTTGATCCAAGTCTAAAAGTGATTGCAGGGCCTCAGCTGACAACCCAGACATGCCTAAAGATCTCCAGCACTTTCATACTTCAAAATTTTCCATTCTGCTTCTTTATAATCTCTATGGTTAAGAGCCCAGTGTCTAAATTTAAATTCCCACCGCTGCTGTTTCACTCAGCCCAGCGGCTGCAGCAATAACCAAACCAGCTGCCAGGTGTGAGCAGGCAGTCAGACTGTCTGGGTTTGGACTTCAGCTGCACTGCTTACGAGCTCAGGCGGGCTACTCAGACTATTTAAACCGCAGTTCCTCCATCTATAACATGGGATCCCAGTGTCCCCACCCGTAAGGCTACTGTAAGTCCCAAGTGCATCAGCGTATACAGAAAACTTAGAGTTCCTCGCACACAGTGAGTGTCCCATGACATTCATTACTGACATCATTACCATACAGCAAACATTACGCTGTTTTATAAAGTCACACCAAATGCTCACAATGACCCTCGGAATTAGTCATTATAATCTCCATTTCACAGATGAGCACATTCAGGGGCAGAACACATAAATAATAAAGAGTAGTTATTTTATACGTGTTCCTGATGCATTTATTACGGGGTCAGTGGTGCTGGTAGACAGATCAGTGTTTAATGAATAAACGAGTGAATAATTGTCCCCCCTGACCTTACAGAGAACCCAGGGAATATTTTCATCTCTTAATTCTATATTTTTTAGTGTTTGCTAACATTGTCAAACTAAGGACTGAAGTGCCAATTTCATTAATGTTCCATTTTCTTTTTCTTCCAGAGAAGCAATAGAAATTTTTATAAGAAAGAGATGTAAACTATATTGCTTCTCAAACTCCCAAAACACCTTAACTTTTTCTTTTCTCAGTTCTTCTACAAACAGCCTTTGGAACATAATCTATGCCAACTAAAACTAACTCTCGAAATAAATTAAAAATAAATTTAGCTATTTCTGAACCAAATGGCCTATAAAACTCTTAATAAATAACATCCACTTCTCCTTTTCTCACAAATAGTATAAATTTATTCTCCAAAAAATGTAATCTAATTTTCTTGGCCCAATTATACCTGCAGAAATAAATCCATACTCCTTCTGGCCCATGATTTCCTCACTCTTTGAGTGTTTCCATTTTTTTCTTCTCAGAATGCGTTTTGTTGTTGTTTAAAACTGACATTAAATTACCTCAAATCAAATGCATAGAACCATTTTCTTACTGTGTTTGGAGGTTGGGTGTATAATTTGAAGTTAGTGTTAAGTGCCATTGTCCCAGCCCTCTGTAAGCCAGCCCTTCCAGGAGGAACAGAACGCTGTGTGGAGATCATCACATGAACATAACAGCCATCAGATGTTCGTATTTTCCATTCCTTGCCTACTACTGATTCTAATCTGCCATTTTTTGTAATTCTTTTTTGTATTTTATTTAATCTTCATTGTATTTTCTTTCCATTACTCTTTAGTCCCCTTATACCCCCCTCCTCCCAGCAATCACCACACTGTTGTCCATGTCCATGAGTCCTTTTTCCTTTTTGCTCAGTCTCTTCCCCCACCACTCCCCTCCACTAGCTGTCATCTTGATCTCCATCTATAAGTCCGTCCCCATTGTCCTTGTTAGTTACTGCCGAAGTAGTTGGAATTCTTTCATTTGGTTCAAGGGTGGGGAAAGAAGTAAGACTGTGGTGGCATGTTCATTGATCTTCCAGGCACTCGGCCAGCTCCGAAGTCCACCCTGCAGTCCCTCCCCCAGCCAGTCCCTCCCACGTTAGTAAGAAACACAGTGCACAAGGTAGTCTGGAAGGCATGGGAGCTAAAAGGTCAGGAGTATAGATCTGGCACTTCTCTTCTATTACTGGGTAGCATTTAGTAAAAAATGAACTTCAGGTTCAGTTTATTCAACCTCAAATGACAGTGCTGTCTTCCTATTTTCTGGTCATCTTAGGCAGTCAAGAGCTTTAATGTCCTTGGGTAAAAGTTGCAAGATGAAGTGACAATGGAGCAACTGTCTCCTCTCCATGCTCCCCCGGAGAAGGACCTTCTGTGCTGCCTTCCTCTTTGCCCACCTGTGACATTCAACACAGGTGGCCGCTTGCTCTGCCTCACATACTCTCCTGCCTTAATTTCTGCAACAGTGCGCTCTTCTTCATATCTTTTGGATTTCTCCTCCTCCTTTGCATCCTCACTATGAGTACCACCTTTATCCCCACACTCAGCAAACTGGCACAGAGGTAAGGGTCAGAGATGAGTAACACCATTGTCCTCAGCTAGTGAGCATTCTGGCTGCTAGACCAAGGTGAACAGGACATGATGTATAATCAGTGAGTCGGAGTTCCCTGAAGTATGGATTTATTTATCTTTCTCTCACTACTAAAGTCTTTCAAAAAACTGTTGTATGTCTTTGGTTATAATATCTCATAGTAATATTTGTGTTCCCCTCTGTTTCCTGTTGGGCTGGTTTCATAAAATCAGAGAATTTCAGAGCCAGCGCTCCTTTTGTACATGAGAGAACAGAACCCGGAGAGATAAAACAACTTGCCCAGGGCCACACGGCTTGTAAGTGGCAGGGCAGGACCAGAACCAGACCTCCGACTCCTCCTGCTCCCACCGTCAGACCCTGTCGGAGCTCTTTGTGGGCCGACTTTTCCATGTCAGCCCCTAAGTAACTCTACACTCCAGGAGTTAACGGTTTGGTATTTCCCTCCTGTCCCACAGAGGGTGACAGTACGACCTGCAGATCCGAAGAGGGGTGAATGCCCACACCTCTTTTGGCAGAGCGAACACATTCCTTCAGTCCCACGGCATTTTGGGAAGATTGGCTCTGAAAGCCAGTGCCCTCTGGCCCGTAGGCTGGAGAAGTGGGTCTTTGGCCATTAAAATTCGTGCTCAGAGTCTGATGGATCACATGGGAGCTGCTGTAACAAAAATCTTCCTCAGGTCACATCATCATGGTGATGACAGCTCAGAGGAACAGTCCTGGGTTTAATGAGTCCTCGAGTTCACCTGGAAAAGGATGAATGCTTTCCCCGCCCCGCCCCCTGCACCATCAAGGCTGCCTAATGCAGGAGGCAATAAAGAAAAGCAAATATTGAGAGAAACCTGATAATATTTCCCTTTGCAGTGGTAAAGATGACACCCAGACATATGTGGCCAAGTTAGGAACTGCAAGGAATAAAACAGGAAGGGAGGAGAGAAGGAAGGAAGGGAGGAAGGGAGGAAGGGAGGAAGGAAGGAAGGAAGGAAGGAAAGAAGGAAGGAAGGGAGGGGAAGGGGGGAGGGGGTGGAAGGGAGGAAGGGAGAGAGAGAGAGAGAAGGGGAGAGAGAGAAAGAAAGAAAAGAAAGGAAAAATGGCAAGAAGGAAAACGCCTCCCCAATCTGATGCCTGTCAGATAAAAGAGACTGGGACCATAAATTCCTCCCAGCATTCCTAATGGGATTTTAATACAGCATTTGGACATCATCTTTTTTTCATTCTTTTAATGACATACATGCCCGAAGTGTAGCCACGGAGCCTCTGAACTCTGTATATTTCTGTAATACACAAAGAAAACAGCCGTCACATCCATTTTGAGGGACTTTTAAATACATTACAGTGAGGTCCATAGGCTCCGGGTCCAAAGGGAACTGCACAAAGCCTGTCTGTACATCATCTGTGACGGGCTTGAATCCCGGCCAAGGCAGATTTTTTTAAAAATAATAAAATAAAATATTGTGTTTTTTTTAAAAGGAACATTATATTTTTAAACTGGAAATAATTGCATTTTGTATCTTATGTGGCATCTGAAAGTGATTTAGTTGAACAATGTGGTTTCTGATTGGTATTTGAATTGGTTCCAGAACATTTTTCATAATAACCATCTTAAAGATCCCAATTATCTGATCCTCTTTCCCCCTTCGCATGGTTTCATAGGAGATTTCCAGAGAAAGAGAGAAACCTGCAGGGGTAGGCAAGCCAACACACATCTAGCTGAACAGTGCTTGCCTGCTAGGCTTGAAGGAAGGGGCCTGCTTGTTATTCTGAGTGTCCAGGATGCATTTATGACTCAATAAAGGAGGCCTTGGCATCACCAGAATAATTACTCACTCAAACAAGCCTGTAAACCCAAGGGCTGCCCCAACTAAAAGGCAAACAGGGAACTTTTTTTCTTTTAGTGTTAACATGTAAATCTAGTAAAGTGTATTTAGATTTCTATAAAATCAGCTCCGGGCGCAAAATGGATGGTTGATTTACCAGGTGGGCAGCAGAACCGAGCCCCCAGGGCTCCAGGGGGGCTAAGGGAAAGCAGCCCTGTTAAATCTGAAAAACGCCCATCCGTGAATGGAGCCAGCCTCATTGCAGTGTGCATAAATTGTGGTGTGGCGAAGAGAGCGGGGTCAGGGGTCAGCTGGATCTGATAGGGTCTCCCACGCTATGGAGTGATGTCAGCCAGCATGGTGATCCAGAGCCTCTGCACCTCATCTGGAAAGGGGGGAATAGTCTTGTTCCTATTTCATGGGGCCACTGGAAAAAATGAATGCAATGATACCTGTGAAGGGCTTAGAACAATATTACTCTGTATATAGTAGGTCATACAATAAATAGCAACTTTAGTAGTACAAGGAATGGGATCTTATTGCAATAACTAGTAGGTTTTATTAGTGTATGTATCTATAATGAGAGTAAATATTTTTTGAGAACCATGTGTTGGCACATAGTGCCTGACCCTATGCTAAGCACTTCAAACATTATATGGCCTTTAACCCCCTGGAGGTAAAAATGCCTGTCTAAGGTGAAAAATCTGGCAAGTAGCCAAATTAAAAACAGGACTACCAAATTTAGCAAATAAAAATATAGGATACCCAGGTAAACAAGAAATATTTTTAGAGTGAGTACTTCCCAAATGTTGCAAGGAACATACGTATATACCTGGCAACCCTAACTAGACGTCAGGCCCCCAGATCTGCTGAATCAAGCCTGTGCTTGTCTTTCTTCACCACACAAAGTCACGTGCAGAACAGAACATTTTCCTTGTATATTCCATTCTCTAGTATTTTACAACCAGAGGTTCTTCAGGAAGAAACAATCCAGAAATTGCTTATGGTTAGCACTGTCAGGGAAAGCGAGATGCTGAAGGCGAGTAAGCTAACCCAGGACAGCTGGGTGAGGGGCCGGCATGTCAGGAGCTGGCCTGTTCAGCCCTGCATCCTTTTGCGGTCATGGATTTCAAGCACATCCGTAATTTATATATTTGTTTGTTTATTTTAAACTTACATATAGTTGGTCTATAATATCATATTAGTTATAGTAGTTTCAGTTGTACAATATAGTGATTCAACATTTTTATATCTCACATACAATTGCCCCATGTGTATTTATCACAGTATTATTGACTGTGTTCCTCTTCACCTTATCCACCCACCCTCAGCTCCTCTCTTCTGGTAACCCATTCCTTTAGCTCTGTTTTATGAGTGCTTTTTTTTTTGTTATTGTTTGTTTAGTTTGTTTGTTTTGTTTCTTTAGATTCCATGCCTAGGTGAAACCATATGGTATTTGTCTTTCTCTGATTTATTTCACATAGTATAATGCCCTCTAGCTCCACCCATGTTGTCACAAATGGCAAGATTTCATTCCTTTTTATTGCTGTGTAATATTCCATTGCATATAGACTCTTCTTTATTCGCTTATTGATGGACACCTAGGTTGCTTCCATATCTTGGCTATTGTAAATAATGCTGCAGTGCACATAGGCATGCATATATCTTTTCAAATTAGTCTTAGCAATTAGTGTCATCAATTATTAAAAGCATTTACAGACAAAGTGGCAGGAGGCAGGTTCAAGATGGCAGCTTAGGAAGATCCTGCACTCACCTCCTCCCACAGACACGTGAAAACGTCAGCTACATATGAAGCAATTCCCTCTGAAGAAGACCTGAAAACCCACTGAACAGCTGCTCCCCAACAGAGGATAAAAGGATAAAAATCAAGATGGGCAGGAGGGGCAGAGATGTGGCCTCATCAATCCCCCAGCCTTGCAGGGCGACCCACAGTTGAGAGGGACATTACAAACGTGGAGCTTCTGCCCCACGTTGGGCACTGCAACCCTTGAAACCACCACCAGAGGAAAGAGCCCCCCAAATGTGGGCTCTGATAAGCAATAGCATTCACATCCAGGAGACCCAAAGAGCTGTTGGGAACTGAGATTCCATGCTTCAAGAGCTTGTGCACAGACTCACTTGCCCCAAGACCCAGCTCAAAAGCAGCAGTTTGAAAAGCATATAGGCCATATATGAAGGTGATTGATTTATTGATCTTAGAGCCAGAGGGACAGGGACCTGGTCAGACTCTCTCTGGGTACTGGGGCACTGGTGGGAACCATTTTCGCACTTTCCTCTACCTTGCTAACACCGAGGGCATGCCCTGCCCCCATGCACCCGTACAGGTACAGCCCTGCCGAAGCCTGTGGGCATGCACATGCTGCCTGCACTCCCACGGCCCCACTAAAGCTGGCAGGCACGTGCAGTCTGCACAGGGGACACCTCCTGAGTGCCTGGCTCTGGGGGCCAGGGGGATGCGTTTCTGGGCCCCCAGGGACTGAATCAACAGAAAGACAGTTCTGGGCAGGCTACTGCCTCCAGGGTAGACTACACGGACAGACTGAAACACATACACACACACACCCCAAACACCCCCATCTTCCTCTGAAAAAGTCCTATTTATTTATCCTAGAGTTTCAGCTTGAGGGGCAGGTTTCAGGTTTGCCACACATCCAGAGGCTATGGGAACGTGGGCTAGGATGTGGACACAAAAATCCTCATCGAAATATTAGCACATTGAATTAAATAATGCATTAAAAGGATTGTAGACCATGACTAAGTGGGATTCATTCCAGGGATGCGAGGTGGTGGTGGTTCAACATGCACAAGTCAATTGAGCTGATACACCACGCCGACAAAATGAAGGATAAAAATCATATGAACACATCAATAGATGCAGAAAAAAATTTGACAAAATTCAACATCCATTTATGATAAAAAGAAAGAAGCTCTCAACAATGTGTGTGCAGAGGAACACACCTCAACAAATAAAGGCCGCATATGACAAGTCCCCAGCTGGCATGATACTCAGTGGTGAAAGACGAAAGCTTTACCTCTAAGATCAATAACAAGGGAGCAAAAATAACATTCATGTTGAGAAAAAACATTTTTGTACTATAACTTACAGCTATAAATTATACTTTACAATGTTTAAAAATTTTTAAAGGTATGAGTTAACAATCTGATTTGTTCATTCAACAAAAATTATTGCCTTTATGTCAAGGTACTATGTGGACAGTGAATGAACAAAAACAGTCTTTTTCTCTGTCTTGAAGGGACAGAGACTAAAGGGACTAAAGTAATTTAACAAGCACAGAAACTAGTGAAGGTGCAATCACACAAGACCTCTGAAGGAAAAGAGCATGGAGAGATGACCCTGTAAGGGGGAACTTGAGTTCAGAAGGGCTTTCATGAAATGGTAATACCTGAGCTAATATGATCTGAAGGGGGAACAAGATTTAACCAGAAACTCTTAATGCAAAGAGTGATACACATGCAGAGACCCCCGGGGGAAGGGAGTGTGGTGTGAGTGAGGGTCTGAAAGGTCTTTTCAGCTGCTGTGAGAGGCGAGGCAGGGTGGGACTGTGGGCAGAGAGGAGGTGTAACATAGAGTCCCAAACACAGTGCGGCCCAAAACAACAAATGGTTATTTCCCTCTCACACAACTTTCTAAGGAAACTCTGGGTTAAGGTTGGTGACTGGGGGATTCCAAGGAATCCACTCACTGTGGGAGGTTCATGCTGGTACTGCCCTGTCTTCTTCAACCTGTGGCTGTTGAAGTCATTGTCGTGAGTGTCGCCCTTTTTTCAGCCGCCTGGTAGGACCATGAGTAATGCATGTCAGAGGCTTTCACGGGTCAGGCCCAAATGCAGCACATACCACTTTTGCTCACATTTCTTTAGCTACCTCAGTCATGTGGTCAGCCCGAACAGCAAGGGAGTCTGGGGAGCAGAAACCATCTCGGTGGCAGGAGCGAGAGGACTGGGCGTTAACCGTTTGTACTCTGTGCCATAGCGGGTGGAGCCAGACCACACAGGGTCTTGTAAACCTGGCTACAGAATTTTTGTTTTGTCTTAAGACCAATGGAAATCCAAATGGAAGTCACTTACGCAGAAAGAAGTGACATGATCAGATTTGTATTTGAGAAGGAGACTCTGACGACCAACTGGAGAACAGATTAGAAGGTTATCAGAGTAGCTGCAGGGCGATCATTTAACAGGCTGCTATAGCAACCCAGGCACCGTGGCCGTGGCGGTGGCATGGGCCACACTAGCTGGCGATGCTAGAAACAGAGAGAAGTAGAGGAAGGCAATAGCAGGACCAAACACAGCATTGACTAGGGAACAACAGGCAGAAACTACAATAAATGATAAGTCTATTTTCTTTAACTACTTTTTACTTCTTGTTGTCCCCCTGGATCTCTTTAGTTCCTTTTATACCACTGGGATCCTTGATGACCATATACGGAGTCAGAAAACAGGACTCATGTTACTTTTTCATTGTTTTCGTCTACATAAAACGAGGACAGTCCTACTTCTTGGGCTTTAGTGTGTGTGAGAATCAGACGCTGTAGGTACTACATTAGACTGAGGTGCACAATGGTTCATGTTCACAGGGCGCCATGGTGTTTGAAGTTTCTATAATTGCTTGCTCAAACTATTTAAGGACACATTCATCAAAGCCTTGGCACATAAAAAAAAAAGCCTGCTCACTGCTTCCTTGTTTTTACTGCTACCTAATATAAAAGTAAGTGAAAGTTATTTGCCTAGTATAACATGCTAAACAAACACGAGGTATACAAACTTGTCATTCAGTGTACGGTTTAATTGGAGAGTTGAGAGTTTGGTGGTTGTTTTTACTGCTGCAAAAGAGGGAGGCTGCTTAATCCTCTAGCTGAAAATGATCTTTCTCATAGCTACCGAACTTTAGTTTCTCCTTCAGTCATCTAACCAGCTAAAAATAGAAACAGGTAACACATTAAATATACATATGTATACATACACATGTAAATATAAATATACCCCTGACCATAACCCTATCTGAAGGGTATTGTTATTACCATCTCATTTTACAGGTGAAGAAACTGAGGCACTAAGAAGCTAAGAAACTTTCCCAGAGTCACACAGGCAGTAAATAGCTGAGCGCGAATCCAACTCAGGCTCCAAGGCTCCAGGGTCTGTTCTTTTTAACTCACTGTGGTGCCTCTTTGTAAGGTACTGACTGCTGAGTAAAGTGCTATATGCTGCCCCTGACAACATTATCCTCCTTCTAGTTACAGCATTGTTTTTTCTAGAAGAATGTTCACTGACAGCACTAAGTTACTAAAGTTCGGGCTAAATTACTCCAAAATTACGACTCACTTGGCCCCATAGCTACTCAAGTGAAGCTAGTAAGATAATTCCAGATGGAAGGGAAAACCTGGAAAATTCCACAGTTAAAGTCTTGCCCAGAGAGAAGCAGGTTGCTGCCACAAGGTTTCTCTGGCAGAGTGATGAATTCCAGAGCCCACCAATGTGCGGAGATGAGGATGTCAGGATTCCAGACTTTTTTTAGTGTCCAATGGCTTGTCAGATGATATAGAGAAAGTAGTAAGTGAACTGCATCTTGGAAGCTGAATAGATGCTCATTAAGTTGACACAGGGGAGATGATTGGAGTAAAGACACAGGAGAATAACACAGGAAGGAAAAAGCACGGAACAGCAACGGTGGGGAGAGTAGAGGCCACACAAGGGAGTAGGCTGGCTGAGCCAGGCCGTGGAGCACTTCACGGAATTCAGGAACTTTATTTGGTGTAGCTCCTGGGAACCACTGGAGGAGACTGAGAAGATGGTGATAAGTTTAGAATATTGAGAAGGTATCAGGTTGAGGGGAAAGGTTATGGTTTCAGCTTTGGACTTTTTGAGTTTGAGAAAGTCAAACTGAGGGGCACCCAGTGGAGGTGTTTTGCAGGCAAATAGACATCATTTTATAGTGTAGAAGAAAGATCTGGCTGGAAACAGATTTGGCTAGCAATTAAAGCCACGACCCTTCCCTACCTGCCCCCACACACAGTCACCCACTGTTCTCAGACAAACAAACAAACAAACAAACCACACCACAACCAGTTACCTGGCAATGGAAGCCGTGAGCATAAACTATATTACCCAGGTGAACAGAGCAAGGAGACAAAAGAAGGCTAGAGACTGGGACCTGGAAGTCCCACTTGTGGGTGGTGGACAGATGACCGATGGACCCGGCGGGAGGCGACAAGCCAGGAGAATTACATGAGCAGAGCACCAGCTACGGGAGGAGGGAGCATTGTCCATGGTGAGTGAACAAACATGTCAAGATCCCTTAGAGGCTGAAATAAGGTGAGGGCTGGAAAGCCCGTCCTGTGTCCGAGGAGTGACAAGGCACACTCCCGCCTGAAGGGAGGGAGTGAATGTGAGGCTGGGAAGCACAACGAGAAGGCAGGAGGATGGGCTCTTCTGAGGGACAAGAGACAGAGCCAGCACCCTGCAGCCGTTCTACCTTCTGCTCCTGAGTGGCCCAGTTTCTTCAAAAGCCTGGGAAGCGGCACACAGTTCTGCAGCCCACGTTTCTCCGGTGTCCTCCCAGCACACATCAGAGGAGCTCCACTCGGGACTCCAGCAGCCAGGTTTTAGGGTCATTTCCCAGCCCCTGACCAGTGCAGCATGACACATTGGATGCTCCTTCAGGACCCGCTGAGCTAATGGGTGAGAGCACGTGAATAACCCAGAAGGCAGGATTTGGGTGTGCCAGATGCATGCTAGCTGAACTGAGTCTTTCCATCTTAACAGAACCCTGGTTTGCCCAGGCCAAAAGGAATTTTCACTGGTTATTTTTATTTTCCTCTAGGGTTTATTAGTGAGTTTAGTTCATCATAATTATTCAACCTCAGGAATATTATTTAAGACAAAGTTGTTTGAAGGAAGCCAGCTGTCTACAGAGTTACCCACTCACTTCTCACCGTTGTTCAAAACCCCATGCCTTGTTATCTTGTCCCCTCCCCTAACTCTTTGTGTGACCTTGGTTGTGCCATTTAATCACTCAGGACCTTAGTGTCTAAAAAGGGAGCTGAACAAGACGGTCAATAAAACCATATTATTCTGCACCAGGGGTCAGCAAACTTTTTCTACAAAAAGCCAGACAATAAACACTCTTGGTTTTGCAGGCCATGTGGACTGTGTTCAGATACTCAGATCTATTGTCATAACATGAAAGCAGCCACAGATAATATGTAAAAAATGAACATGGCTGTGTTTCAATAAAACTTTATTTAAAAAACAAACAGTGGGTCGGATTTGGTATTCAGGCTGCAGTTTGCCAACTCCTGTTCTAAACTTTAAAATTAAGTCCTTCAATTTACAAGATTGGACTTCTTAGAATCATCCATTAAAATACTCATATCTCAGAAAAGACAAATTATTCAGCTACTATCTGGCATAATGTGGTAGGAATTATAAAACTTAACTCACTGCAATGAGAAAAGCAGTGAATTATAAGGTTTAATATTTCATTGATAAACAATCTGGTCTTCTTAAAGGGTATATGAGAAAAAATGTACTAAAAATCTAGTCAAGCTTAAAATTCAGTTTGATCCAATAATTTAAATAACCTGTTTAAGAAGTGTTCAATAATTTTCCCCCCAAAATTCCACATCTCTTTGAAAGCCTTCCTCCTTGCTGCTTAAAGGCAGCGATGTATGAATGAATGAATGAATGAATGAAGAGGAAGAGGAGGAGCAGGGGGACTTGTGGGACCTCAAGGTCCATGAGGGAAGAGTGGGGCTTTCAGGAGTGATGCCCCCACCCTATGTCTCTGGATACCATCCTTAGTATGTGGACACTGTGTGCCCTGTGGGAAGTGTAACTTGCCACCTCGTTGATCTTAGCTTGTACTCGGCATGGCTCAGCAGTGACCCTGGGCTGACTCTGACTCACCTGCACTCCTCTGGGACCAGGCATGGTTCAGGAACAGGTCACCCTTAGAGCCTTCCTCTGCCTTAGCTTGCTGCTTTACCTGGTCAGTGGGACTGTGACCCAGCTCAGGAGAACTGCCAAGGGGCTGCCCTCCCCAGCCCAGCCTGTCTCTTGGAGCTCCCTGCATCTCACCTCATGGCTAATGGAGACAGGGGTGTCTGGCTTCCCAGCTCTCCTCTCTCTCCCTCTCTTCTCGCAGTCTCTGGAGCCAAAAGAAGAGTTGCCTTTTCTTTTACCGTGCATCCATTTTACCCTTTGCTACCACAGAACTGCCTAAATATCGTAGCAGAAGAGCTAGCTTTTCTGTGCTGGAGGAGTGGAAGAGTCTCAGAGCACAAGCCTTTCATATAGTAGAGCAAGCAATGAAGGGATTTGTAGAAAACTTTCTTAATATTGCCCACTGACCTCTCCAGTCTATCGTTTGTTCAAACCCTATTTCGTATGTTAGGAGCTGACTGTTTCCTATGTTTCTTGTTGAATTTATTATGTGACAAATTGTGGTCTTGCCCCAGGGGAATGGATGGGCAAATGCATATGAGCTCTATAGATAAAGACTCTTACAGCCTAAGGGGTAAAATGAGGAGTACGTATTCCCAAAGTGTTATAGCATTGCACTTAATTTCCAAATTTACTCAATAGTGTTTTCCATGAAGACAGTAGATTAAGGGGAGGTTTTTGAGAGAGCTAAGCTCAGGATGGGTGGGTATTTAACGCAGAAGAGAGTGGAGAGGCAGCTGGTGGTCTATCACAGGTGCTTAGTGTCCAGGGTTCAGTGTGTGACCACGCAGCAGAAGGAAGAGAAGGAAAGTTGTAAAAACGCATCTCACAAGTGCGTCTGGGGCCCACGTGGCCAAGTATTCCAGGGAGAGGAAAGGGTCTGAGCATGAATCACTCTGCAGTCTGGTACGTGGTTAGGGGAGAAGATAGAAGCAGTGAGCTACAGCAGTGATTTTGCATCATCTGAGGACTGGCACTTTGAGAGTCAGTAGTTTGGGTAAAATGGTGCCAGAGGATGTAGAACCTTGTTCAGAAATGGGCAGCTTTATTAAGTTGATTGCTCCTGGCCCTTTGACTATGGGACCAGACTTAAAACTCTGGCAGTGTAATGGTGAAGCATCCAATAGAATGCCCCAGGGAAGGCTGAAGAGAAACTTAGGTAAAAATATTCAGCAACTGGATAGAAAGTTTATATTCTCTTAAGAGGTGGATACTTGCTTATAATCAGAAACTTATACCTGCAATTTAAATGCCACCTTGCTACCTACAAAGTCATGGGAAATCCATAGGTAATTCACTCTTGACTTTGAAGGGTACTGTGTACATTTAGAATTATCTATTGTTCCCTAATGGTGTCAACCTAGGGCTGACATCAGCACTGCTCGAGCATGTGCTGACTGGTAAAGAGATGGAAGAAGGAGTTAGGAAGACAAGCCAAGCTGGCATTCCAGCGGTCCTCAGAGAGGAAAATGTGCACGTCATTTATTGACTACACATCGGATTCACAAAGTAACCTCAGGCACTTGGGAATAGCGAATAAAGATTACATTGATTCCCATCCTCAAGGAGATTAAGGTCTAATGGGAGGGAAATCAAATACAGAAAATCAACATAAATACATGCAGATGTGCACAGCAATTACAAGACTGACATGGTCATATGGAATTGAGAATTAGGCTGATTTGCTGGGAAATGGCTAGATAAACCTGAAAAAGATACGGAAAGAAAATAGGGATGTGGTATTCAATGTTGTTATCAGTATACTCCACTTTCATGGAAAATTTTATTTTCATGACGGTCCTTAATGTATAAACCTGAGATGCAATGTCCAGTATCTGAGAAACTTTATTTCCAGGACTGACACCACCTAGTACCCAGATTAGCAGCAGCGTTTAAGGATCTCTTACCAACCCTCAGAAATTGCTATTTTTTCTGACAAAAACATCTCCAGTAAATCTGAGAGCTGGTTACAGTGTGAGAGCAGATGTGCGCATGAAGATGCGTGTCAACAGTTCAGACGTGTCGGGGGTCCATGGCGGTGCTGTGGGCAGCAGAGGATCTGCTCTTGGTGGGTCGTCTCCAGCCACTGGCCCTGCCCTGCTTCACCAGCACACCAGGTAAATTTCCATGAGTGCCTGTCTGTGCACCAGGACAGCGGCAGAAAGTGATACACTTGGACCTCTTCTGAAGCCTGATGCAGGCAGGTTTTTGACTCTCTGCTCCTTGTGGGCTTCTGTTGTTCTCCTCCAGTATTGCCCTCCTGCCTGTGAGGAAGGCTTAAGACATAATTTCAGAGAAAGGGAGGTATTAAAACGAGAGGCAAGTGAAAAATTACATTCTTTATCCAAAAAGGGAACCAGAAGAGATATCTCAGTAGCAAAAAAAAAAAAAAAAATCAGAAATTTAAAAAACAGAAAAACAGAAATACCACCAATACAGCAGAGTCTAGAAAGAGCTTAGAAGGGATCTGGAATCCAACAGCCTGTTGCAGTTGTTTGCGGTGCCAAAAACCCACCCAGCAGTTCTTTAAAAAAAAAAAGCCCATAGGGACTGAAAGCACTGACTAATAATTCTTGAATCCATCTCCACGATATTATTCATCTCTGCCAAGGTCAAGTTTGGTCACTGCGTGGCTGGAGGTCTGGGCATGCTGTTCCCGGTTTTATTTTTACAGTAGTTATGGAGCCTTTCGATTTTCAAGGGCCCTCCTGTCACTTATTACCCACCGACTAGACCACCCACCCACGCTCCCACACACAATACATCCAGACACCCCCACAAAAACCCCACTCCTTAAACCTTATGGTTTAAACGGGCTGCTGTGGGAGAAGTGTTTGCTCCAAAGGATTCTTCTGCACATACTTGGAGTTTCCCAAAATAAACCCCCTTTCCTCTCTGGGGACCAATCTGTGGATCTTTCCACTCAGTAAATATTTACAGAGCACCTACTGTGTGTGCGGCACAGATGGACATAGGAGCTAAAGGAAGCTCACTAGGTGGCAGGAAGGTCTCGAGTTCCTTCTGCTGAGGTGCCTTTGCTTCCTTGTCACCAGATGGGTGTGGGGACATGGGGAACGGAAGGCCATGTCTGAATAGAGAGGCCAGTTCTTTCTCTCACCCACACTTCCTCTTCCCTCTTTTCTTTTTCCTCCCCTCTGTTCACTTTTTCCTATCTCTCCGTCTTGTTCTCTCTCACCACGCCCCTCCCCCTGTCCCTTTTCTCTTCTTTCCATGAAGACAAACCCTCCTCAGAGTTTCTGTCCCCCTGGGGAGCTCTCACTGTGCTTTTCCTGCCTCCTTAATAAACTGGTCGTGAAAGTAGGCCCCGTGGCCATGCAAACCCGGAAAACATAAAAAGAGGGGAAACTGTTGGTCCTAACTCAGAAAAGCTGACTCGGAGGAAACTGCGTCCATCCCTCCACAGGCTGACCGTGGGGTCTTCCTGTCTGAAAGGCCAGCTTGGGTGACACCCCAGCACTTGCAGCTTCCTGGAGCCTCCCAGGCCCTGAGCCCTTAGCATAATTTATGAGGTGTCAGGATACTCCGACCACAGGGTCGGAGTAGAATGGTTTTTACACTTCAGCTGCCATGAAAGAGAAACAATTTAATTCTGTTTCGCTCTGGTGCTGTCTGTTTTCCCAATGAACAGGGGATTTGGGTCTCCTCGAGATTATTTGTCTAAGCACAGACCAAGACCGCTGCTCAGCCTGAAGAGGTCTGGTTCTGACTCAGGCTTCCTCCTTCCCAGCTGGGGAAGGAGGCACTGGCCTTTCCCGTTGTATCAAAGTGAGACTGGAGTGCGTTTCACCCAGGCGACTGCTGTGTGCAGTGGGTAAACCAGATGTCTGAGGCACTCTTCCTCCTCTAACTTCCGGTGGGAAAGAATGGGAGAGCCCTTCCAAACTGCCCCAAGCCCCACCGTCTCCACCAGGTAATGGGCTTGATTCGAGTCTGTAGCAGTGTTTCCCTTGGCCTGGACGTGCAGCCTCCTGGCTTCCCCTGAAGCTGCAGAACCAGAGACATTCTGCTGAGTAGCCTGAAGCTCTGCCTGCCAGGAAAACCCCTCTGTCTCCTTGGAGAAATCTCAGATTAGGAGTGCAACACTTCTCCCCAGTCAGTGCAGCCAGGAAGACAAACTCAGGGTGGGCTGGCTTCTCAGGGCCCCAGCCACTGGGCCTCCAGGCCAGACTGAGGTCATCTGAGAATCAGAATGTGACACTGCATCACAAAACAGTCACCCAGGAAGCTTAGGTGATGGAGAGGGGGTCCTGGACCCTCAGACCCGGAAGCAGTAGAGCTTCCTAGGCCAGTGCATGTGACCTTCACATCTCCTGATGAGTGGCCACCTGACAGGCACTAGAGAGGCAGGAACAGGGGCAGAATAAAATAGAATGTATTTCATCGATCCGTGAAAGTTCCAGGCTAGTTTAACAGAATGCAGTAAATATTTACATACCGATAAGTAATAATCTCTAAGAAACATGAAGTGAAAAAAGCCAGGCTACACCACAGTGAGAATAATATGCTGCTATGTCTGTGAAAAGAGGCAGTTACATATTAATGTGCACTTACATGGACAGCATACAGGAAGACAGAGGTTGGTCTCAACCTTTGTCTTTCAGACGGAGAGCTGGAAGCCTGAGGGTCAGAATTCAGATCAGATTTTCTTCTTGCTAGGTATTCTTTTGTATTAAAAAGCAAAACAAAGTTGTTGTTGTTGTTTTAACCAAGAGCTCCTATTACCATTACAGAACAATTTTTTTCATTTAAAAATAATGTAAAATCACAGAAAATGGTAAAGGAAAGGCAATTAAGAAAGAAGAGCAAATTGATTCTGTTTAGAATGCAGCTTAATGTTGGGCCAGCCAGTTCTCAAAAAAAAAAAAAAAAAAATTACTCCTCTAAGTTAAAGCAATGATTTCTTGGTGGGACCCATAAAAGGATCTATTTGGTAAATGATCTTCTTGGGTTCCCTTAGTAGTACTGTGGTATTTAAGTGCTTACGGAAGGATTCCTGACTTTCATGTGGGTGAAAAGTCCATACCACTCAAAAGGACTCTGGTGAAGAGAATGGACCCTCCTGCAGTGTAGCACCCAGTAAGCCTCAGTTTCAAGCAAACTTCTGAGTCAAACTGGTTTGCACCCCCTTCTGCCTTAATCCAAGTTTCCAAAGTCCCTTTTCTAGACTGCTGTCCCAGTAATCATTATCTTCACATTCTCAGAGAATGTCATCGATCCAAGCCAGGTGCGTGTATGGGACCCTACATCAAACAACATGTGTTACAGTGGTAGCTGTCTCTGGGTTAGTTTGATAAATCTCTTAATCTCTCTGGGCCTCGGTTTTCTCATCAGTGAAGAGAAAGATTTGAATGAGACACCTTACCTTAAAATGCACTGAGTGTAATAGGTCTCCGACTCTATGAAAACGCAGTCATCAGGCTTCATGCAGACGAAGCCTGTGACATATTCGTGGATTTCCATGGTTCCATCTGATCGTCAGGCAGACGCATGTATGAAAGTACTTTCTGATTTGTTTCTTCGTTAATTAGGATGCTTGAATCGCTGCCCCAAGTTTGCTGTTCACCACCAGAAAACAAGGTGTAGAAAGTACATTCTGCCCTGCTATATGATGAAAAGAGGAACACTTGCATTGTGAACTGAGCCTCAGCGGTGTCCTGGTATGGCCCCAATACCTTGGGCAGCTAGCCCACTGCCACATCTGTGATCTGATCGGCAGAAGTTGCACTGAGGATGCCATCCCTGACCTGACAAGAAGTGCCACCGAAACAAAGGCCTCTCTCCCCATACTCCATTCCACTTAGGTATCGGGGACATCAGAGAGCACTGTCTCCATGTGGGGACAAGGTCCCTGGTAGAGCAGCCTGGTTGTGCCATGATGGCTCCTATGGATCAGAGAGCACTGTCCGCCACACCGGTCAGGACTCATTTTGAATTATGTGATTGTGACTAAGCTCCTTGATAAAATCAATAATGATTTCCAAAGAATATTTAAATTTAAGAGTGAAGTGCATAAATATTCAAATTTTCCTGGATCTGTTTTTAAGAAGAGAGATGTTATTAGACTTCATATATATATACATATATATATGTATATATATATATAATTTATTTATTTATTTTTAGAGAGAGGGGAAAGGAGTGAGAAAGAGAGAGACAGAAACATCAATGTGTGGTTGCCTCTCACGTAGCCCCCACTGGGGTCCTGGCCTGCAACCCAGGCATGAGCCCTGACTAGGAATCGAACTAGCAACCCTTTGGTTTGCAGCCCACACTCAATCCACTGAGCTACACCAGTCAGGGCAATTATTAGACTTCTTGATGTGCTTATTTGAAAAAGCCAATCATGAAACATAAAACAGATGTGCATAAATATTATATTAGAAAAATGTAAGAAACCACCACCAACAAAAACATCTTAAGCCTGCTTTTTACAAATGGTAAGCTTGGGAAAGTTCTTAACCTGTGTATGCCACGGTTTCTTCATCTGAGAAAATGGGATGATCAGAGACCTTACCTCATTACGCAGTCACAACAGTCAAACGACTTACTATAGGCGAAGTGCCAAGAATAGTGTCTGATATTATGTAACCAGTATATTATTATATTATTGTTATCAGCTATCTGGGCTATTAGATTATCCTGAGGGTTCTTGACTCACTGTGCTGGGTTCACACAAAAAAAGTAAGGCTGCGGCTTCTGAATCTGTCAGCTCTTCCCAGAGCCCAGGCTCCTCCGCCCTTTGTCATAACCGCGGTGAGCTCTGTTTCTCAATGTGCTCCGCCACGGGTAAGGCTTCATCCATCTTCAATGGTGTGTATTTACTTACATACCTATCCCCCACTTGGCCATGTCCACTCTGAAAACAATAAAGCTTGTCTTGCTCTTTAATTTTGAATCATTCTCCTCCATGTTCTTGCTCCAAGTTCTCCTGGTGTTTAGATTGGAATACTAACAGAATATCTGAAAGTTTGAAAGGGACAGTCAAACTTAACTATATTTTTCACAGGATTCTGGATTCCTTGCCATCTTTGTTTCCTTAAGACAAAATACTCCACATGGGTCTGCTCTCAGTTGAGGCAGATTAAGGAAGACAGTTTTCTCTGGGACATGGATAAACTGTTATAGAGGGTGCTGTTCCTTGTCCACCCACCATCCACCCCCACCCCTGCCTCTTTTACCTGCTAATTAAACTGAATAGGTTTGGGTAGCAAGCAGAGCTTTCATGCTTTCAAAGAGGTTTAGCTCCTTCTCTGGCCCCACTTGCCGTTCTGCTACCTTTGTCAGTGGCCAGAGGTGTGCGTGTGGCTCAGATATGGCTGGTGAAGCATGAGACAAGGTCTACAGGGGCATTAGAGTGAGGGAAACTTCTGGAAACCATTTTCTTTCTTTAAAAAAGAAAAAAACTAACTCTTAACCGAAAAAAATTAAAAAACCTTATCCCTGTAGGTAATGGAGTAAGAGTGCGGCGATGGGCCCTGGGACAGCCACGCTGGCACAACAAGGTACACGACCGGCGTGCTAACAGTGGTAGAGCGGGAGGCGGGCAAAGCACAGAGCTTGGAGGGCAGAATTTGAGCCGCTGTGACTCCCTGCAACAATCTCTCTCCAGACTTCTTGTGGTAAAGTGTAAAGCAACTGAAATTTGGTCTCTGTTACTTGATAATACAAATGCACATTTCAGGAGGAATGTTAAGAACTGTGTAACAAAACATTCATTCTTCCTTGGGAGTCTTCTTTAAGATCTAATAAATAATTATTTATATTTATGAAGATTTTCTGTATTTCAAAGTATTGTCATATCTCTGATTTCTTCTTTATAGATTTTTCTGTTAAAAACTATTTACTTATTGTATAACACTAAATTACCTTACTTTAACTTCAAATTTTCACAAATACAAGATTTTGTTTTATTTTCTAAAATTACAAATTTCAACTTTAATTGTAAATTTATTTGATTCTTTCTGACCCCAATGTTACCTCTTCCTAGAGAAGCTTTTGCTAAAAGCGTGAGTTTGGGATCAAAGAGACCAGAGTCACATTTTACTAGACATATGAATGGGAAAATTACTTAATTTCTCTGATACCTAATGTCCTCACTTAAAAATAATATCTAGGCCTGTTACTGAGATGACATGAGTAACAGGATTCTCTAGATCTTGGCACAAAATGAAAACTTAAAAAATTGCAGAGAAAAAAGAAAAGGAGGAAGCAGGGATGGAGAAGAACAATGTGAAGAAGGAGGAAGAAGAGGAAAAGGAAGAAAAGAACTAAAAAAGGAGGAGGGAGCTAAAGAAGAAAGGATGAAAGAAGTGGGAGAATAGATAAGAAAAAGAAAAAAGGGAGAAGGAGGAGGAAAACAGAAGGAAGGTGAGGAGGGAAAATGGGAAGAAAAGGGGAGGAAGAGGTACAGAAGATGAGAGGACGAGAAAATCGATGATGGTGACCTAGCAATGACAACGATGATGTGAAGAACTGAGAAACAGAGAAATTAAGGTAAACTTTAGAGCCCGCACAAAACCCCAACCATCTATATTTTCATACAATACGATTTTCCTCCTTAAAGCTTTGGTTTTATATATGGTTGACCCTCATGCAGTTTAAATCTGGTGACTCCAAATACCACTACAAAGAAAATTACGAAGGATTATAAACCTTGGGCAACAATCCTCGTATTTCAAAGAAGTGGTTGATTCATTAAGATTCCAGTGCAATCAAAGAACTTGATTTAAAAGTCCCTGGAGTTTGTTTTAGTCGAATGTGGGGTACAGCTAAATTAAACGAATAAAAAATTAAATGAGTGATTCATTGGGTTTCTTCTATAATGACCAGGTGTCCTTCTTCTTCAGTGATGACAGGATGAGAGGAAAGAGGCTTTTTTCCTCCTGCTGGAGGGAGGTCTTCTTGACAGTGAGGGCTGATAAAAGCCCTCCGTTACCATCCCATTGGTTACTGAGTCTCAGAAAACACTGGACTCGTTCGGTGCAGTCCGGGCAGAGTGTAGCACAAGTGACCATAGGTGGAGCGCTAGAAAGCTCCCTCACAGGACCTTCTGGGCCCCCACATTCATACCACAGCCGGTGGCTGTCTGTTTTCCATATTGGGGAGTTGGGAGACGGACCTCCCTTTCACTTCTATCTACTTTAGGTTTGTTTGTGAGAGTCAGCTGTCTGTCTTCCTGTCTCTCTTGGACACTTCTGTGGGTCCTCCATCTGCAGTGCTTTCCTTCCTGCTAGAAGCAACACATGCATCCTTTCCCTTTGTCTGTCCCGCCTGCTCCATACCACTTATGTTTACAGCTGTCCTTGGTATAGATTCCAGCCTGAGATTTTCCACCTTTCCCTTCCAGCTCAGAAGAGATTATCATTAGCCACCGTTTCTCAGACACATCCATGGATATTATTGCTAGTTCTCATTCTCCCTTCTAGGAGGTTAGAGCTCAGGTTAATGCTACCTTCGTCACCCTAAGCAGCATCCTCTGGCCTGATGCTCTTATCTGCTGCACTTGAGCCTTCTCTTTGGAATCTTACTACCTTGCATCACAATTCCAGTAGAGTGACTTCACCAAAGAAAGGCAAAGGAAGGAAACCCTTGTGTCAACCTGAATTAATAACAGAGAAAAGAGAGAAGTCTCATCCTTCCAAGGCAGAAGATGTGTGTATTGTTTATTGTGCGGAGCCCTTGGAAGGAGGAGAGTTCAAGGTCAGCATTTATGTGGCACATTTTTCAATTAGACAATATACTGTATGGCATTTCCCTTCCTCCCCCAACCCCTTCCTTTTATTACCACATGACTTCATCTCTCCGTGTGACTGACAGAGCCCATTGGGCTCAACACTGATAAAAAACATCTGGGGGAGAAAAATTGCAATTTAGAAAACAATTAAGTACATCAATTTCAATTCATTTAGTTGGCCAGAGAAAGAAAAGTCCTTTCAAAGAGGTAACTTGATCTACAGTGGTTGTGGATTAAAGGGCACGCAGATCCGTTTTCCGCAGGTCGCAGTGTGGAGGAATGCGTCTTAGCTCAGAGGTCTAAACGCAGGCACACGCTCCTTGTCGCAAATTTCAACAAAGAGTAAGACTTTCCACCGAGACTTTCCCTAACTTTCTCATTTCTTCTTATTTTTAAGACATTCTTTTTCTATTCTTCCCGAATTCCCAAGAACTTAAGTGCTTCCTTGAAGGATGTGTGTTTCTGTCTCTCAAATGCTCACCGTATGCTCATTTCTTATGGGAGCTCTGCAAGGGAGCCTTGGCTTACTGCTCAAGACCCCATCTGAAGGACTGAGCGGGGGCAGTGTGCACGTGTCTTCGCTGATTTCCCCTTCTACTTTTGCTCACTAGCTCTTTGAACACCCATGGGTTTATTATCTTAAGGTACTCAGAACCTTTCTCAGAACCTTTTTAAATCATGGTATAACTTTTCATTTATAAAACCTTATATAAAGAACTTTAGTACCAACGAGTTTGACCTGGGTGCCTCCTCCTTTGCCAGAAACATATATTGAGGCACAAAATTATAGTCACTGCTCTCATTTATTGAACATCTACTATAGACCAGCCACTGTGATTCGCCCCTTGATGATAGTATCTAGCTTTCTGGTCAGATCTATTCCTTTAAGTAGTTATTATCATTCCCACTCCTATCTTAAGACAATAAGATTCTTATACGTATAAAAGAGGAAAGAGTCCAACCCAGACTCCTCACATCCTTAGGTTCATGCCCCAAGTACCACATACAGAAAATAGCACCCTGGGAAGTAAACTGGAATGTGGGTTCCAGTGAGAGCTCTGAATGGAAAAGTCTCTGGCTGCATTTCATTAAGAGAACATATATAAAATAACTAGTTAGTGCCTGGCCCAAAGTAGTTCCTCAATAAATGATGGCTGTAATTATTACATAAAACCATCTCTACTTGTTCCCCTGCCCTTACCCTCAATTTCCTGCAGGAGTATCAAGCACACTGCTGAGGTTTTATCATAGTCCCCACTTAGAATCCCCATCGATTCGGTCCAAGGACCCAAAAGCAAGATCCAGAAGCAGGCATTTTACATTATCTGCTGAGAAATATTAACCATCGGGAAATCTCATTCTGGGAAGGGGAAAATAGGTGGAAAAGGTCCTAAAAGAGACCTCACTCATTTTCTGTTAAACTCTGCTTTGGGAACCAGCTTAAAACATGCCCCCTTGCACAGCATGTGTTTCATTTTGCCTACTGTAGATGAGGAATGTGATTACAAGAACCCCGAGAGGCCATATGGAAGCGTGGGGTTAGGGTACGCTCGTGTTGGAATGAGCCAGAGCTGCCTGACAGGACCACTCAGCGAGCGGGCCACATCGGCACTGGGAGGGCTGGAGGCCTCGAAACACGAACAAGGAGAGGATTCGACTCTAGAGGGTGGGTGTGAAGTACCGAGGAAAAGGGCGTGCAGGTCAGAGGCGTTTGAAAGGCAGAGGGAGTAGAAAGAGGAGCCCCTGGTGGGGCTGTGGTTGAACCAAGAAGCCTACTGGCTGCTGAAATTCAAGGGTCTGGGCTCCCGGGTACAGCACGCAGGGGTGACCTTGTAGCTCAGGAAGGTCAGAAAGTTGCCGAGAAGAGTTTACTCAACTTAATTGTCGAGGCAGCAGGATGACAAAATACCCAATTCCAGCAGCAGAGCGCTCAGGGCCCTGGAAAATTGTTGTGCTAGTTGAGAGATGACGTCACTGTGAATTGGAATGTTTAAGGCACTGCTGCTGTTCGAGGAGCTTCCCTGGGAGAATTTGGTGAGATGGGAAGAAATCAGGATGCCTTGCCTGTTAGAGGTGAACCACCAAAGAATGGCAAGAAGGCAAATGTGGCATGGTGACAGCAAGAAAAAGAGGGGACTGAAACTGTCTAACGACTGCTGAGCCCCCGCCCAGCCCACCCCACCAGGGCCCAGTTAGCAAGCAGTGAGGAGGGCTTGGTTTCCCTTCTCGGGGACAGCAGGGAAAGGACAGCTACCTCTCCTGGTCAAATGTGCTTGCTGAAAAAGGGCCAGGTTGCATGATATGTTGCTTTTAGTTTTTGTTTTTTATGTTTTGTTTTGGTTGCTTTGGTTTTTAACCTTCAGCTCAAGGCAATAAGGCAATGCAAATTCAAAGGTATTGCAGAATTTGTCGGAATCATTTGTCCTCTTTGATTTCAAAACCCAGTCACAAAATGTTGCAAAATAAGGTTTCCAGTCCTTCTGGCCTCGGCTCCTGCCAAGAACACCCATGCCTGCCCTGAGAGACAACAGCCCCTCAGATCCCCAGGAACCCCTGAAGCTCGCTAATAAAAAGAAACCAGACCCCCTCCAGCATACCCGAACGCTCTTGGCTTCAGACATAGGTGAGGTTCGGGTGGGGCTTTAATTTTCATATTACAGAAGCTCATTCTGAGCTTGAATTTTCATGTTATTCTTCAAAGCACAATAGAACCCCCTGTCAAAAGATATACGGCAACTACATTGGGACAGAAGTAAATTAGCCTGTCCTTCCTTTTCTCCTCTTGAACTTGAGGTTTCCTTCAGGGACCCAGAAGGATTGTTTCTGTGGAATCTAGTCTTCCCTAGTTTACCCCAAAATAGAAACTTGACCTATAGCATCAACTAATCATAATAGGTAGATTTTAAACCAAAAGAATCATGTCCCTGGGCTGAATTGCTTAGTACAGTAAAATTCTCCATGTGAATTAAAAAGGGAAGAAGAGAGAGATGGGAAGACAAAGAGAACCCTTTCCTTCATCATCTTTTTATTTATAAAACTCTTCTGAGTTACTGGCAGAAAGACGCAATGTGCCGCCACATTCAGGGTGGTCCATTTGAAACAGTCCCCTTCAACACAGTGCAGCTTTAAGTGGGGCCCATCGTAAGTGGGTCACCAGATGTACTGTTATGTCAATCCTTCCTGCCATTGTAATGCCAGGCAAGGCTCTCAGGCACTGGGAAGATGTGTGGAAATGTAGGGAGGCCAGCTGAGCCTTAGAACTTTGGGAATAAAGAAATCCATGCGGGAGCCTGGGAAAAGTAGAACACAAGCAGAAATAGGAAATGGGTGCAGTCTTGGTGCTGGTGTCTTTGTCCTCACAGGGAAGGCTTAGGTTTTTGTTTTGTTTGGGGTTGTTATTTTTGTTTTGTTTTGACGGCTGCATTTCATTTGCTCACACAGTAAATATTCATTGAGTTTCTGTGTGGCAGCTCTCTACTGAATGCTGAGGATGGGACACTATGGGAGCAAAGGCAGTGCCTTCCAGAGCCTGTGAATTCTAGAGAGACACAGATATGTCTAGAGTATGTCCTGACCTAATGTCAGATACGGGTAATGCTTTGGAGAAAAATGCAGAAAGAGGGGAGGAAAGGGGAGCATTGGGAAGGGTTTCTTTCATCAGGCAACTTTATAGCAGAGACCGGAAGGAAGAGCCGAGGTAAGCTGTGGGCACCCCATGCAGAAACAGCCAGTGTGGAGGCCCAGAGCCGTAGGTGTGCACGGCCATTGCAGGAGCGGCAAAGAGAGCGCAGGTCCTTGCGAGACCAGCTTTCCTTCGCTCAGCGCTTCCTGAAGTTAAGGATAAGGAGTGGGAGTGGCATGGGATGAAACTGGGGTTCCTGTTATTAGTTAAAAGGAGAAATTGAGGTAGAAAGTCAACAATTAACCTGTTCCCCCTGTTCCTGAGCAAGTGCTCGAGCAGGGTGCTGTGTGGTTAGTGGGGACTCCCCAGAGTGAGGGGAGAAATGGGAGGTCTTTGCCAAGAAGCCAATGGAGGCAGCCACTTTTGGACTGAAGATTAGGCAAGTGTTTCGGGAGGCCCCATCCAAGGCTGTGGCTACTTCAGAGGCTGCACAGGTATTCTGTTGAGTTTAATATGAAACTTGGTATTATCCATAGGGTTATCAAAGTTCACAGAAGTAAAGTTTCTGTTTCCTAGAAAGTTTGCTATTAAGGACAGAAACTGGAAAAGTCATTTTATTTGATGTCCTCGCTTCTCCCTCCCCCTCATCCTGCCTCACTGGCCTCTCCAGAGTTGGGGAGGTGTCATTTCATTCTCCAAAGCAGTGCTGAAGGGTGCTGAAGGGGAGAGAGGCTGGTCTCAGACACCTGGTGTGAAGGCGCAGAGCAATGCTGGTGAGGCTGCAATGAGAGGCTTTACTGGCCCCTGCCTCTTGCCTCATCCTCAATCATGGGGTGTTTCTTCTCCTTCCCACCTGGTCTCGGACATCTGTCTGTGGGGTCTTTTTCTGGTATTGTGTACAAGTTGTTCACATGTTCTGTAGGTCATAACTCCCAAAGTTTGATCTGCCTCTTTACGTCCAACTTTGTCCTGATCAGTTCAAACAGAAATGGAGAAGCAGAGAAATGTCAGCTTTTTAATGATTTGTTTATTGAACCAACATTTATTAAACACCTACTACATGCTAGTCGTTGTGCCTAGAGGCCAGGAATGAAATTGTGGACAAGGTAGATCTGACCTAATGTGTGGTGTGGGACAATGTGCAGCAGGAAGGAAATTTATTCCCCTTCCAAATCCACCCTCATCCCCTGACTTTCATGGGGACCCCATTCAGAGAACATCACTGAAGCCCTAATTTCATAAACTGCCCCTGAGTGGGACTTCACAGAATCCAAGATTCATTAACCAAGGATAAAGGCCTTCCTGGATCCTCAAATGTAAATCAGATATCCACCTCCATTATCCTCTTTCTTGTATGTTTGCTTCATGGCTTTTACCACAGTTAAAATTATTGTTTGTTTCATGCCTGCCCTTCACCAAATTTCAGATGATCTAGAGCTGTTTTGCTCCCCATGGTATCTCCAGTGCCTAACACAATGCTTGGTGTGTATTAGGCACCAAATGAATACGTGTCAGCTTAGTGCATAAGTGAACAGTTGAACAAATGAATCAACTCCTTCCTATTTCACTTGAAAAGTTTGGAAACTTGTCTTGCACATGTCACTGAATGAGGGGTCATTCCTGATTAAAAGCAATCCACCACAATTTCCTGTAGAAATTGAAATTTACGCATGCCCATGTGTACATGATGTCACCTGGCCTTGCCCCTCTTCCTGATTGTCACCAGTCAGAGCCTGCAAGGGAAGAGTGACGTGGGTGTCCGCACCAGCCCCAGCCCAGTGCCTCCATTAACAGCACTCTGCTCCCTTTGCCAAGGGCCTCATGCTCCACATTAGATGATTTGGCAATTTGGGCTCCTGGGTCCTTAAACCACTTCTTCTGGAACCAGGCCTTGTGGTCCCAGGACCTGCCCTCATTCCAGAGACGGTTAGGGTTTCTGACTCATCTCTGCCTGGATCTGTCCTCAGATTAGCAACCACTGAAATGCAATCCTGGTGAGGAGGCGTGACGGGCCTGGCCCACACAAAGTTTAGCAGATGAATGGCTGCCTTTCTGAGACCAGCTGTCCCTGACCTCCCACCTGTCCCAGAGAGGGCAGGGCAACTCAGAGAGGCCATGACAATGCTCTCACTACTGAGCCACCACCTGTCACTCCAGAAGGTGTGCAGAGGAGTCCTTCTGAGCCAGAAAAAGCACCCAAGGCTAACATTCCAGAGGCAGGCTAACATTTCACATCAAGAAGTGGTAGCTTGACCCAGAACAACACTCAGAAAGTCCTAATGAATGGACTCAAATGCCCCTGGATATTTCATTGTTGGGTGGGCCTGGTTCTCATAATTTAAAGTTTGGCTTTAACAATACATATTGTCAGAAAACATCTGCTAGACATAGGGGCCTGTCTGCCACATTCCTTTTTCCTTCTTGACAAATATTCCTAGAGGGGCTGAGAACCAGACATTCATCCATGACATCCTTTTGTTCTTTTTGCAACAACCGAAATCCTTTCTGTACACATGTTTAATCCAGCGGTGCTGGCTAATTGCAGCCTTCTTGTTCTTGCTAAGGTCTCAAGTGCAGGTGTTGGCTGCCTTCCCAAGACACTCTTTTTAAGAGTTCCTCTCAAGAGACCATCTAACTTTGTCTGTCCTGAATAGTGTGAACACGTTACATGACTTTAAATTCTCCTAGTATTTCCTTATGTCAGTCACTGAAGACACAGACACCAAATACAATTTTGGAGCTTCTTCCCAGCTCGCCTCCTCCTTTAACTGTGTCCCTCCACTTTCGCGTGCAGCTGGGGTGAGGACGATAGAATACACACTGCCGTGCATCCCAGCCTGCCCAAACGTGCAAAGTTAAGCAACTTCGTCTTCTTCCATCATGCGTTATCTTGTCCCAGCCTCTACATCTACAGCCACCATGCCCCAACCCATTGACCCAGCCAGATTCATATACTCACCACTTCTTCTATTCTGTGTCTTGTTATATGCCAATAAATGCCCAACAGTTTACTGTGCCTGAAATGTTCTTCCCCAGCCTCTCTACCTCAAGAACAACCTTTTATTCTGGGAGTCTCAGCTAAAAATTTAAAGCATATGTGAAGTAGATACCCTCCAGGCTCCTCATTGCTATTTCCAAACCATTATCATTCTTCTCTACTTCCTCCCTAGACACTCTGGGGATCGAATCTCAGAGAGTTAAGTCTTATTACCCATTATTTCTCATTGTTGATGTCACCAACCAACCCACAGATTTTAGTTCCTCATTCACTTTTAATCTCTTCAATACAGCCAATGTCTTCTTTCTTGGAAGATTGCCATGTATATAGTAGATGATTCAATCCAACACTCTAATTTTTTCAGTTTTTTGAACTCCTCTCCTCCAGTGATCTGGCCCTCCCCACTACCTCAGCCATGTATGTGCACAGTCAAAACCCGAGACCTTTTCATTACCAATAATCTCTTCATAATCTCAATTTAATCAATTCCATTCCGTGACCATACCTCCATTTATCCTTTCATTCATTCCCTCTACTGCATCAATTCCTTGATCTTTCCACTCTTTCTAACCATCTTAATACCCGCTCTGTCCTCTCTGCTCATCTTAAATTCCATCATCAACCACTGCACTCATTTATTTGTACATACCCTCAATTCTTGGTTGTACTCACTTGACAAAACCACAACCCTGGTTAAATTCATCCTTTTAGCCAATTTGTGGTATCATTCATGCAGAAGAACAAACTGAAGACATATAATCTTGATTATGAACCTCAAATGAATGTGCACGCTGCTTGATGATCCTGTAAGACTTTTCCAGTTCATTCACCCTACCACATGTGTGATGGGTATTTTGTGTATGCTCTTCTTTCCTCAGACACACAGCACACCACTCAGCCTTCGTTCCCAGAGCATGACCTTTTTTCCTACTTCACTAAGAAAATTTAAGCAAAGAAAAAGGGCTTTCCATAGGCTCCCATCACCACCACCACCTACCCGCCGTGATGCACACACATAAACCGTGACTCCCTCGCTGGCTACCAGGAAGGATGTGAGCATGCTCCTATCTGAAGCCAATCCTTCTACTTACAGATGAGACCTCATCTTTCCTAACCCAATGGCATTGCTTTGCAATTCTCCCATTTTCTTTCTTGAATGAGGAATTTTTCCACCTCTACCACATCTCTCCCATCACTATACAAACATACAATCAGATTATTCTCCCATCTTAAAAACAAAAACATATAATCCTTCTCTTAACCCCACTTCTCTTGCCTGATACTGCTTTATTTGTTTGCACATGTTTCCTTTTGCAGCAAAACTCTTTGAGAGAGTTGTCCACATTCATTATCAGTAATTCTCCTCCCACACTCACAACTACTCCAACCGGCTTTTGCTGCTACCTTCTCTGTCAAAACTGCATTGGTCATTCTCAGTTCTCCTCCCGCCTAACTCATCAGAAAGACAGTATAGCTGATCCCTCTGTCCTCCTTGATATACCCAGCTTTCAGAACAGCCCACTCTTAGTTGGCTTTATTGGTCACCTCTTAGTCTTCTTTACTGTTTTTGCTTTTCTTCCCAAACTCTCAGAGTTTAAGTGCTCTAGTGCTCATCCTTTGTCCTCCGCACCAGCTTCATTCATTCTTTTGGTGATCTCATCCACAATCCCGACTCTGAATACCATCTCTATGCTAATGCCATCTCCAGCCCCCGTGTCTCTTCTGAGCTTCAGGCTCGCATATTCTATTGGTTCCTCGGCATGTTTACTTGGTGCATGTCTTCTAAAATCTCGCAGATGTTGAGTCTCAGGTGTTCTAATTCCTGATCTCCCACTGCGACAACTGTTTCACTACTGACTTTATCTCAAATGATAGAAACTATGATCTTCCAGTGATTCAGGCCAAAAACTTTTGACTCATCTTTGACTTCTCTCTTTATTACACTCCCCCACACAAGAAAATCCAACCAGCTTCCCCTGCAAATATACCTGAAATCCGAGCACTTCCCCCACTTTCAGCACACTCCCTGCTGGGGGCCGCCATCACACCTCTCCCGAATCACTACAGTATGGTAACTTAGGGGTCAGTGATGTTTTCTTGTAAAGGGTCATGTAGTAAATGTTTCTGCTTTGCGGGCCATACAATCATCATGGCAACTACTCACCTCTACTGTTGTAGGGGAAATGGGCACAGCTGTGTCCTAATAAACACTTATTTACAAAAAAAGCACCTGGCTGGGTCTGGACCATGCGCCATAGCCTACCAGCTCCTGTCCTAGCTGATCTCCTTGTGTCCATCCTTGCTCCACTGTTCTCTTTCCCCAACGTCACACCCGAGGAATTCTTTTAAACAAGCCAGATGTCATTTCTCTTCTCAAAACTCTGCAGTGGCTTCCCTGCTCAGCCAGGATAAAAGTAAAAGGCCCTTCCCAAACCTGCAAGACTCTACATGATCTGGCCCCACTCCTATCCCTAAACCTTACATCTTACTACACTCTTCACCCCCTTTACTCTGCAGCAGCTGCGCTGCCCCCTTGCTGTTTCTCAATAGGCCGGGCACACTGGAGACAGAGCATTTGGATGTCTGGGGGAAGGGCTGCTCCTTCCCCCAGACATCCAGTGGCCTGTGGCCTCGCTTCACTCCTTTGCTCAAATGTCACCTCTTCAATGAAGCCAACACTAACCACTATTGCAAACTATAACCCTCCTCCATGACCCCCAACTCCCCATACTTCCCTCTTTCCCCTAAACTTACCAATTTCTAACATAATGAGATAATTTACTATTCTATATTTATTGCATCCCTATGTCTTCTAAAATACAAGCTACACAAGGCCAAAGATTGTTAGTTTTTTTCCCCTGGTGTATCCTGAGATCCTGAAAGAGCAATGCACGACACATAGTAGGCATTCAAAAACATGTTGAATGTATGAGACTGCGTAGCCTCGAGAGGTGTAGTGAGTCACCCTGTTCTCTATTTACTTGAACTCTTTGTACTGCCATTCTTTCAGTCTTTTGTCCTGATTTATTAATATTTATGTGTCTGTCTTTCCCATTACTGAGCCATGATCTTCTCGGACCTTTTCTATATGTTTATTTTCAGAAAGTAACCCAGCCCGTCATGCACCAAGAGGTCAAAGTATGCCAACTTGATGAACACACAGAGGTGCTGCATATGCATACTTCTCCGGCCCCAAGTCACTCACTCTGCAAGTCAGTTATCATTTAAAAAGTCTCTCCTCAATCCTACTCTAAGATACATGTATACACACACTCTACTAATTGAGATAATTTAAAACTATTTTTCACATATTTACTTAATTAGCTTGCAGTGACCTCTGCAAAAACACTGGCCTCTGATGATTATAAGAGGTAGTTTTCTGGCATGGACACCAAAGCATCAAAGCGTCAGCTGGGACAAAGGAAAGCAATAACACAACTGGTTTTAATTACTCCTGACAGGCAGCTGAATGTATCTGCCACAGGTCTTCTCCCCAATACATCACTCAAAACAGACCAGTCACAGGAAATGGTGGAGAGGGAAAAAAACACAACAGAGTAAGGCCAAAATGTGTCCATAATACAAAGCAGATCATCTTTCACGTGGATGACCTTATTCATTTTGTTTTATATGCTTATGATGGTCCTGAATCTATAAAACTGCTGACCCCTGAAGACTTGGCAAGCTTCTAAGCTGGTGCTTAGAAGTGGTGGCCCACATTCTCCAAAGAGAAGGTGGGCGAAGATTATACCCATTCATGAATCCTTGTATAAGCCACGGGGTCCTCCAGAGTTCATCTGGAATGGCAGGCATGTTTGCAATCAATTCGTCTCTGAGGTACAGGTGAGCACCTTCTTCTTATAGCCAACATTCACCGGAGGACTGACTTCATCTATAACCTGGTTGGTTCTTTGGACTTGTCACTTAGCCAGAAACAGGGGAGGATTAGGGTTGCTTTGTTATGAACTACTCACAATTACAATGTATCTTTCTTATGAGGTATAACCTCTCACATGATGAAACTCTGGGCTTTGGGTTAGCCGTATTCTTGGGTTGATTCAGATATGTGTGTGTGAGGGGGGGGGGAGTTTTCTTACTAGGTGGGACCTAATTTTCTTGCTACAATTTCCTCTTGAGTGCTCATGTCCAATCCCTGAACTCACTGCCGTCTTGTTCCCGTGCATTTCCTGTCTCACCAGCTTGCATGGTCTGTCACTGTCTGGACCAGCCTTACACATCCCAGTGCTCATGGGACTTCAGAAGCCCTTGGCTTTTCCTACTTCGCTCTGATTCCCATTTGATGCTTCCAGAAACTTAGCCTCTCTCCTGAGTCTTTCCATTGCTCATGTGTAACATTGCCTTTTATACTTTTAACCAAAGTCTGAGTTCCTGAGTCCCTCCTGACAGGGAGGGCCTATGCTAAAGGCAAATTCTAACCATGAATGCTCCATTAAGGAGCTCAGAATTTAATAGAGGAAATAGCACATAAGCGGGTAATTACAGTGCCATGTAAGTGCTGTGATATGTTAAGCAGAAGGTATTATGGTAGCACATCGTGGGGGTGCCTAGCAGCACCTGAGGTGGGAGGTTTGTGAGGGAAGGAAGCTTCCCAAAGTCAGCAACGTCTAAATAGTCTGGGGCAGCTACAAAAGAAGGAGAGACATTTGATTCTAAGGAAGTAATACCTGTAAATGCTTGAGCCATAAATGGTAGCTCCTTCAGGGAACTACACGTAGTTAAGTATGGCTGCAGTGGGGTGTGGAAAAACCAAGGATGGACAGGGAAAGCCGGGGCTAGGTCAGGAAAGGCTTTGCTGTCATTCTAAGGAGTGGGAATTCTCCATTAGTGATAGGGGGTCACTAAGAGTTTCTATGTGACATGGTCTTATTTGTGTTTTTAAAAGACCAGCATCAGTGCAGAGAATGGACTTTACGATGTAGCTCTTTCCCTGAATGTGGCCCATACTCTTGCCTGCCCTACTTAATCTTTCTATGGCTCTGAAGAGCCCAGCTCCATGCCCCTTTCTCTGTTAGTATCCTCAGACAAAACAAATGCTCGGGATGAGTTTGAAGCCTTTTAAACAATGCACATTATCTGAGCCCACATCACAGAACTAGACTCTCGTGGGGACAAAGCCTGTGAATCTCCATGTTATAAAAGCTTCCCAAATGGTTCTGGGACAGCTGTGCTCTGCAAGGAATCTGTATCTAGCATAGACTGTGACTTATACCAACCACACAAATGTGTTGACAGCATCGGCAGGGCTTGGCTTACTGAACTGCATTGGAGATGGCTGGAGTAGGTCTCACTTAAATGTCTTTCTTCTACACTATCTCTGATTCTACCCCCAGGACCAGAAAAATCAGTCCCTCCCTTGAACCCTCAAGAACGTTCTCTTATTTTTTGAATAACATGCCCAAACTTTAACATGACCTATCAGGCAGCATGATCAGCTCCCAGGGCCTCTCCTCTCAACTCACTCTTTCCTTTGTCTTGTAATCATGAGTATAAAGAGGGTGTACAAAGGATGTTGGACAAAGATGGGGGTATTGATTGTGGGAGAGGGGGGCAGAGCGGGGAGAACAGTGGGGGAAATGGAGACAACTATAATGGAACAACAATAAAGAAAATTGTAAAAGAAGAAAAAAGAATATAAAGAGAAGATGTTGATACAATTTACTCTCCAGCATCTACCTTCTCAATTAAATTAAGGATATATATAGAGTTGGGAAATTGGGAGGAGCAATAAAAATACGGAAAATGTCTAAAGAGAATGAAAGTGACTTGACTTAGGATGAGAAAAGGGACTGCTGGTCAACCTCAAAGACTTGACCAAGTTGAAGGTCATATATCCAAATCCACAGGACAATTAGGTTACTTCTTCCATAAGCTCAGGAGCCCAGGAGCTAGGAAATTGATAATTGTGTCAATCAGTATCTGAGTATTAGGAAAGCAGAAAGTCAAGAGGTAAGAGAAATGAGGGCACTGTTATAAAGAAAAAGAAAATTCCTGGATGGGCCTAAAAAGATTTGTCTAAGTTGCTCCGATACACAGCGCATTAAAACTAGCGTGCCCTTGTTTGCCACACTCAGTCCGTTTGGTGCGGTTCACCGTTTGACGTAGTTCTGCTCTGGCTTGTCCACGGAAGGCTCTACCCCACGTTCTGTTACGTTACCTCAGCGTGTGGTGAGTGCAGACGAGAGGTGCCAGGGGCAGAGTCAGTGACACAGTTTTCCAAGACAGAAAGGAAACTACCAAAGTAATGCTGTGATGAAGCAGTAAAGGTGTTACAGCGCTTGTTTCCCTCCTAAGTTAGAGCTATGCCATGCCGATGGCATTCTTACGGTGATAGCACATCCATGCAATGGACCTTCTTTATGTAAACTGACTCTTTGTATTCCAAAGACTCATTATACATCGAAATAGCAAACATATGTATTGATCAGAATATAAGTGTATGCTTCAACATGAAGATAGTGGAGCGTTTTAAAGACAATCCATTAAATTACACTTGGTTATGAAAGATTTTTGATTATTTTTAACTAACCAGTGCCTTAAATTAATCTAGTTAGTTCATGTTTCAAGTTTATCATTCCCTTTTCTTTCCCATGTGCACCCATATCCATCAGGGAGCCAGGACACTGCAAGGAAGCCATCAGCACTGGGGGCCATTGGCTGAAACTACATTATCAGTGACACTTGATTGCATGTTCACAGCTGCAAGTTCAAGAGAACAACACTTTCTCCTGAAAAGAGACCCTTCCCTATCGCAGAAATGCAGCCTTCGGTCAGCAGATCACGTGCATATGACATCACTGGGTGGTGAACTGACCCGAAACAGAAAGGGAAACCATATACTTTTTCTGTCAAGAGGAAGACTAAAGACAAAATTAAGTAATGGGCTCATTTTCATAAGAGCATTTTGACCTGCATCTTCTTGACTGGGGGAGGTTCTCAAGAGGCGGCAGTCCCAGAGAGGAAGGAAGTGTAGCTCACCCGGCCCCAGGGCAGAGAAGGGGGTCAGACCTCACTCCGTCCTCTCCACTGCGAGTCTGCAGGGGCCGAGGCCGTGTGGCAGTCGTGAGCATTGCTCCCTTCCCTGTTCCCGTGTACACACGTGAACAGTTTAGCTGTACATCAGGCATTTTTCCTGATGTTTCGCTCCATTTATCTTTCAGAAAATCCAGAGTGTTTGCATGAGCTTCTTTAATTAGTGGAAGTTGTACTTACGACATCACCAATTGTTCCCAGACACGCATTGTGTCCCTTCTCTCCATTCCTCCGTGAATGACGGTGCGCCCCAGAGGGGATCACCTGCGCCCTAGAGCATCACTGTGCACTTCCGCCCCGGCCTCCACCGCTGGTCAGCGGCACGTGTCCCCGCGCAGTGCGAACATCCACACCGGCACGCACTGCTCTGGAAAGCCGCCCTGCTTCTCCTGGCTCAGCACCACCAGTCCGCTGTCCCGAATGAGGCTGTGGAGGATGTGCACATCCCGGGTCACGCTGCTGTCTGAGATGTCTAACACGCAGCCCTCCCGAGCCACGTTGTCCTTCAGTATGATGATGCCGTGCTCTTTCAGGCCCTCTCGGCACCGGGAGAGAAACTCGAGAAGGTCTTTATCGGTCAGGTACCCTACAGATGAGGCCAAGTAGAGGGGGAAACAGGAGGAAGTGGTGGGTGGGAAAGAAGGTGAGTAGGCAAGAACCAGGAGACCATTTCACCCGTTCATGCATTTTCTAATAGCCTGGATTGTGCTGCAAGAGGCTTTGAGAATTTAGGTAAGAGGACGGTTACCCTCTTTGAGGGGCTCAGTGCCCTGCTTATAAAACAGATACTATACTACCTGGTCTCTCTACCTCGGGGGATGAGCTGAACTATTGCCCATCCCATGGGTCCTCATCAACCCAACTCTATCACTCATCTGCATCTGCGACACACACAGGGACAAAATCTAATTCACTGTTGTCTCATTTCCTAAGGATTTACATCTAAGAAAGTCTGGTTTTGTCAATAAATGGGAATAAACTTTTTTGGCCCTACATTTTAAAGTTTTCCAACTATTTAGGTTTCTTCTAAGATTTAGGTTGGTCCCAAGGCATTCCCTCCCTTGGGAATTGTCAGGCTATACAAAGGATGCTAGGGGCGAAGTCGGGAGGACCAGAGCTCTTTAGCAGTCCCCGCGACACCTAAGGCCAGCTAACCGCTCTAGGCACAGCTACAGCTACAACCCTGCTCCCTCTCCTCCCAACCTCAAATGAGCCCAGTGTTGTCTTTTTTTTTTTTTTTTTTTTTTTGTAGGGCAGGGAGAAGGGCCAGTGCAAGGCCGTGCAGGACTCACCAGAGACCCACTGAATCCAGATGACATCGTATCTCCCTGGTGGGGGTGTGAATTCCTGCAGGCTGTAGCAGTGGTAGCTTTCCACCTTGTCCCTGTCAACCTGCAGGTAGTTCTGGGCTTCGAGGAGGAAAGATTCCATCATGTCCACCAGCTCCACGCTGTTGAAAACTGGCAACAAGACATGCTTGCTGACCCTTCCTATCCCAGAGCCGCAGTCCAGGGCGCAGTCCGTCCCAGCTCTCCCGGGCCCCTACACAAAGGCACAGACACCCACTCTGAGTCTTGGACACTCCAGTTACCTCTCCAAGTCAACTGTATTTAGGTCAGTTTCATGTAGTAAGATTCACTATGTTAAGAGTATTTATTCAATGAGTTGGGACAAGTGCATACAGGTACAAACTACCATAACCAGGTGATAAAATATTCAAGTACCTTTTCAGAAAGTACACAAATATTTCCAGTGTTTGCTTTCTTTATATTATCCAAGTACAGGTCTTTAAAAGAATTTCAATATAGGATTTTAGAAAATCATGTCTTGGGTTTAAAAACTTGATAATTTCCTCTTAAGAAATAGGTCATTGAAAACCCTATGAAAACAGAACTTTGTGAACTGTCATTTTGGGTCAAACTCCCAGCCAAATAGACCTACACTGCGGCTTACTACTTTATTTTGAACAGCGAAGCAGTCACAGCCTTTCTGAGTTTCAGATGTGCTTTTAAAATTCATCCCGTGAACACATTTCAATTCATTTGGTATACTTAAAATTTTAGCTTTTTCAAAATGGATCTTGGGGTTCTCTAAATCATCGGCTCTCCCAGTACGGAGGGTGACTCTGAGGCCCTGCGTTGAGGGAACACTAACTGTCTGGTTCTCGGGCCCGGGTTCTCCTGCAGACCCGGCCCTGATGGCGCATGGCACATTCAGGTGGGGCAAGGTGGTTGCAGCAAAATCTCCTGCATCTTTTCATGCTAGAAATCGTTTTCTGCTTTTGTACCAGACTGCACGATCCACTGGGCACAAAAGACTCTAAATTTTTTAAGTATGCATTAAATTTACTGAGGGTGAAGGACAGATAGATGGTGAAGGAAGGGGAGATCAACCAATATAAACTTTCTGCAGCTTGCTTCTATAAAGTAATATAAACAGCCCTGGCCAGTGTGGCTCAGTGGATTGAGCACCGTCCTGAGAAACAAAGGGTCGCTGGTTCAATTCCCAGTCAGGGCCCATGTCTGGATTGCAAGACCAGGCCAGGTCTCCAGTAGGGGGCGTGTGAGAGGCAACCACACATTGATGTTTCTCTCCCTCTCTTTCTCCCTCCCTTCTCCTCTATCTAAAATAAATAAATAAAATCTGTTTTTTTAAAAAGCAATATATATGAATATGTACATATATATGACCAGCTGAATTCCTAAGATATCTATACAAATCTATCCATATCTCAAAGATTCCACTGGTCTAATTGATTTGGTTATAATGGGGATGGCTGTTGAATAGGTTTTGTCCTAGAAATTTTAGTAACAAGATACTTGAAGTTGCCAATAAAGATCTTAAGGAAAAAACCTACTCTCGATTTCTCAGAAACTAAAAACATTTGGCTGAGAATCAAAAGGTAAAGTTTGAGCAGAAGTAAAGATCAGAAATGTGCTTTTCAGTCCACCCAGAAGGCCTTCCTTATAGCAAGAAATGTACAACAAGGAAGAAAAGGTAAAGCAATTGTAGCTTCTTTACAAATGGGATGGTAATATCCATGATTTATTGACTGCTTATATATAGCAAGCTTTTTGCATCTATAATAACTACAATAATCAAAACAGTTCCACAAGACAATGATTATTCCCCAATATGGAGGTGAGGAAACTTTGATTTCTAATGCCACACAGTTAATGGCAGAACTCAAATCTGAACAGGGAACTGTGTGAATCAAAAGCCAGCCGGTTCATTCTGAGAGTTGTCACCTCCAGTACCAACTCTGGTTTCCTAGGGAGCGTCTGTCTAATGCTGTGTTGCAAGGAATTCTAAGGCTTCATTCAAACTCAACAGGAAAGAGGTGGGGGACTGATTAGTGATATCTGCCTTGAGTATGGGAAGGGGACATGGTAATACATGGGCCATTTGTTTGTCATTCCTACTTATATTGTACCACCTCCCTCATTTGGATATTCTAACTTCAACTAAACCATTTCAGAAAAGAGGCCTAGGCCCAAGGCTTATGTTAGGAAGACTGTAAAAGAAGCATCTTCAAAGTAAATTCATAACATAAACAGGATGGGGGCAAAACAGGGACATTGTTGTAAACTACTGAAAAGGACTAGAAGAAATTTATGTGCTCAATTAGAGATCATCATTACAAATTTTTCTTATCATGACCAGCCCTGTGGGCTCTACAGATCATGTTGCTCACATTGCAGCGAGTGGACTCGGATGCAGAACTATGGACCAATGAGGCAGAGAGACCTGGGAACAATGTGCCAGGGGCTTTCAAGAAGACTCTAACAGCTGTACTCCTTTTTCCCAATGGACAGATACATCTGAAGCTTCTCTGGTTGAAGTGAGGAAGGGCCTCCTTTACTCAGCCTTCCTGTTGTTCTCCTGATAAGCCCTCAAAGGGTCTCTGCACAACCCTGGAGTTTTTTAACCACTCTTGTCTAATACTCCTACTTATTTTGGCAAACAAACCGAGGCCCAGAGAAGTGAGGTGTTTGAAACAGAACTCCCTGGAAAACTTCCCTTACTCTGATTTGTATTTTTCACCAGTTTAGACATGTGATATCTGACTACACTGATTCTCAAAATGATGGTTATTTACAAAAAGAAGAAGATGCCATTCACTCAGATCCTGTGTACCTCTAGCCTCTCGCCACTGCCACCTAGTTCTCTTCACTCTGTGCTTTGAACTGCCTTCCGTATGCTGTCGCCACATGTCTCTCTCTCTGTCTCTCATCTTCACGCAGCTCCTCTGGGAGGGGTATTTAAAGACTGGTCTCAGGGACGGCAGCATCGCCTCTTGGACACCGTGACCGTCCAGAGCTGTGATTGCATCGGGATCCGAGGTCCCTCAGTGAATGTGCCAGAGCTACATACACCGTGTGACTTCAAAGCAAGAGGTTCTGTTGTTTTCGTCTTCATTGATTGTGCCCATTAAAATACTTTTAGGAATTTCATTTTAGTTTTGATTCTGCCATTTATTTTGTTTTGAAGAACATTATTTCAAGTTCACCCAGTGGAGTGTAAAACTAAAATGGAAGTGTTAAAGGCTACTGTACACAAACCGTGAAGTATATATAACAAGCTAGACCCAAAGTTCTTAGTTGTGCAATCTCTGAGAAACAGCAAAAGAAAAATGCCATCAAATACTGATAACTTTTTACAAATTGCTACTCCTCCCCACCAGAAAGCTAAAACGGAGAAAAGTTATCAGCTGCGCCATGGACACCATCATCTTAATACCATTTATTTGCTAACGTCAACGTATTTGTAACAAGTTTAAACACCGTTTCCCACCATCCCATGTCACTAAGTGTTGAAGCCAAACTTTAAATTAAACCATCCGCCTTTTCCTGGTTGGCACAAGGATAAAGCATGATCCTCATATTCTCTTCCCCCTTGAATCTTGACCTGGATGCTCATTTAGCAGATTATTACTGTCAGAGTTCCAAAATATCATTCTTTCAAAAAGACCATGTTTGTACTTCGAGGTCACAGCTTCACAATGAGTTTTGTCTACTAAGAAGGACTCATTATATTTGTTTGAAAAGAGCAGCCCGCTCTTTCCAACATAAACATGCAAGCACAAGGCCGTTTCCTTTCCCGGGCCTGTGGGCGTGTGGATGGGCTCTGTCTGACCAGCATCCCTGTGGTCAGCTTGGCATTCCACACAGAGTGACAAGACAGCCGGATTACTCACTAAGCCTCTGAAATGCAGTGGGATCAAAGTCAGCCTCAGCACCAGGCGAGCAGGAGGCATCGCTCTCCGCCAGACTGGAGGAGAGTTAAGGTCTGTGGTCCACTTAAAAAAAAAATTAAAAAGCAGGGATTTTTTTTTTTTTTTTTTGCTTCAAGAGGCAAATGGAAAAAAAATATGTCATGGCTAAGAGCAGGGAGTTTGGTGTCAGACAGACCTGTCTGGGCTTAAGTTCCAGCTCTGTCTCTTCCCAGCTGTGTAACCTTGACAACTTACTTAACCTCCCAAAGCCTCAGTTTCCACAACTGTGAAAAAGAGGATAATACTATGACTTACCTCCTGGAATGGCAAAGAGTAAATGAAAGATAGTTCTAAAAGGCTTGGCAAAGCAACTGACCATCTCAGAAAAAGCACCCGGTGAAATCAGTCAGTGACAGATCTAGAAATACTCCAGTTAAGCTGACCTATAAACAGCCTTGGCCGTCATCCCCAGCTCCATAGTCCCTACGGCTGCAGACAATGTCCAGACACTTTGGTCCCAGCGGGCACTCCCTCCTGACCCTATCTTCTCCACGCAGGCACTCAGTGCTCCAGGGAGACTGGCTGTAAAGTGAGCCTCACCTCAACACTACGGATATTCTTACTGTTATGCTTCTAAGCAGGCTGACAGCCTAACCCCAAATATTTGTAATATTTACAATGTTTCCTTTATCAGAATAAAGTCAGCTCCAAATTTCAAACAAACAACTTCATAATGAATTGAAACAAAACCTGTTTGCCGATTAGGACTTTATGTCATCAGTAGGACTAACGGCAGCTTATTGTTCTAACAACAAAGTGAAGCTCCTTAAAATATAATGAATATGTTTTATGTAAGACTGTTACTATCATTAGTAGCAATGAATTAGACCTACTTTATGTGCACTAAGACAAGCACTTGGCACATATGATCTCATTTGATCATCATGTATCTGTTGAGGCAGGGTCCATGGTTTTGCTCTAGTTGGAGGTAAGAAGGCTAAGGCTCAGAGCATTTAAGTAACAAGCCCAAGGTTGCTTATACAGTAAGTAAAAAAAAAAAAACTGTGATTCTAGAGCCCAAGATTTTGGCCCCTGCTCTCTACTGTCTCCATATAACATGGAGTAAGGAAATGGAGCTTCACCCAACACTGGACTACAGAGGGATCACGTTCTTTCAAGTCAAGGTCTGAAACTATGTATAAGATACTATTAAGGGATTCTATCATACTTGTCATTTTAAACCAAACATAAGCATGCATTCCCATACCAAATCAGACTTTTATTGGAGGGAATCACTAAACCACCCCAAGATCCTAAATGTTGTGATCTGTCATCAATTATCTGGTTGTCAGCTTTTTACTGTGAAACTCTAAAATAGATGTCTTCTTAACCTCCAAGTTGTATTCTTAGCACTGCTGGTTCACCTTTCCCTGAAGCACAAGCGATTAGATGGTGCTTAGGAGGGTGAAATGCCAAGTGGGGTTTCTGAACATCTTAAAGCCGGCTTTCAGGCCACACAGCTTTAATACAACTTAACCACACAGAAGCATGTGAGCTCAACGTTTGCAAGAACTTTGACTCTTCATCAAGCTGTAGTTGGATAACTCACCCCAACAAATTTCCTAAGAAATTCCTGAGAGGCCTGGATATCTGGGGTGGACAGTTCAATGAAATTTCCCATCATCCCCTCTTCTGTAGCTGGTACCTCTCGGTAGAAAAGTTTAGCTCTGGCATAGAACTGCATCTCACCATTGATGACTTGACTTGTTAATGCATACAATTTCACTGCAAATGAAAGAGTATTAATATTATTAATACTTATATGACAGAACAAATTCAATCTTATCACATATTGATTTTCTTTTAGAAGCCTGCACTTTGTGCTCTGAAGGAACAGATACTGGTCTGATGTCAGAAGACCTGCATGTGAGCTTGGCTCAATGACTTAATTGCTGTGTAGCCTTGAGGAAATTTCTTACCCTCTCTGAACTTCTGCTATCTATGTATAAATCATAATCATGTGACATTTTTCATGATTTAATACCCTATGGTTTAATACAACTATAGCTTATCACTGTACTAAGAAAGCTTATAGTGTTTGCTATAGTAGAATACACAATGTCACAAGTTTTACAGTGAGTTTTATCTTTGAGCTCCAAACATTTTATGAGAATCTAATCATTAATCCTCACCTCTAATTACAAGGTAGATTATGGGTAGCTATATTTCATCTCTTCTTCAAGCAACTCATACCCAAATACTTCTTAGTACCAATATTATAGAAAATGTGCTTAAGCCCTATCTTTTGAAAATAAAATAATAAAAAGAGATATAATATTTGTTGAGCAACTATTTTGTTCCAGGTAGTGGACTAGGTATGTTATACTATGATATACTATGTCATTTCATTATTTCAGAAGCCATATGATATATTATTTTAAGATATTTATTTTTTTAGAAAAATGCACATTCCAACTTCTGAAGGGTAAATATTTAAGTGTGTTTTATAAACCAAAATGCATCCTTGAAGATAAAAATATTTTCATTAGAGCACATTCAGGAGGAAATGATAGAAATTGAATGAAAGGGAGGAACTTCTGGTTCAAGACTGTAGGCTGAGTACATTTGTCTCCCCCTCCTTCCCAATACCCCCCCAAGAATTGCTTTAATAAACCCCACCCATAACAGTGAAGAAAATGAGAAGGGACCACCGATGGACTCATGATTTTAACAAATTCCTGGAAGATAAAGGGCACATGGAGCAATGCTAAAGAACTCACAGCCTAGCACAGCTGCAAAAGGAAGTAAGAGTTAATAAAAAATCTGTCTGCATACCAACCAGTGAGGGGACAATTGCCCCCTCCCAAAAGCAACAGGCATTACAGCTATGATCCTGGAGGTGGGGATGGGAATATCTCTTCTATTTAAAAAAAAATTAGGGAAACAGTCTCCATTACCTAGAATCACAGACCCTGACCTTTACTCCTTACTGTGAGTAAACAGTGATTTCCAAACACATGGGGGTAACCTGGCAACCTGAAAGAAAACATAGAACTGAGCCCAAAGGAAATAGAAATAACCCAGGAAATGGATGTGAGTTTAAACCAAACTAAACAAAAATCTCATATATCCTTGGAGAAATATGAGAAATGGTACATCCATAAATCAAAGACAAGATGCCAAGAAAATGATCATTCAAAGGGTAACAAAGACAACTTCTTAGAAATTAAAGTTTTGATTACCAGAAACTTAGGAATATAATATTGAGTACATTTATCAGGACATAAACAACAAAAAAGATAAGGAAAACAAATAAATAGATTAGAGCAATAATAACTTAATTCAGGAAGCCTAACATCAAGGTGATTAGGATTCTCAAAAACAGAGAAAATGGAGGGAAGAAAATTATTAAAGAAATAACATAAGAAAATCTCCTAGAGCTGAGATTGTAAGATCCAACAAGTACTGAGCAGCATGGACTAAAAATAACAATAATTAAGTAAAAGCCACATTTATACATATCCTTAGGAAATTTCAAAATGCAAAGAGTAATGAGAAGATTCTAAAGATATTTAAAGGAAAAATAGTGGTTTGACCTTACAGTAGGATTGCCAGATTTAGCAAATGAAAGTACAGGATACAAAATTAGTTTTTAAGTTCAGGTAAACAATGAATAACTTATTAATATAAGCATGCTCAAAATATCACACATCACATGGGGCATACTTGTACTAAAAACTTATTAGTTGATTATTCCAATTTAGCTGGCATCTTATTTTATCTGGCAACCCTATGGTCAAAGGACTAGAATCAGGTTTGTAACACATGTCTCATCAGAAACACTGGAAAATAATGGATCAGTGTCATTAATATTCTGTGGGAAAATTATTTCGAAGCTAAAATTGAATCCCCAGTCAAATGTGAAAGAATATTTACCTGCTATGGATTCATTCCTCAGAAGTTCCTTGAAGCTATATTTCAGCCCAATGAAGGTTAAAATAAAGAGAAGGTATTTGGCGAAAGATGAAATTAAGCCAGGAGTCTAATGAAAAGAAATACCCAAATCACAGATATTTATCAGATCTAGAAAGAAATCAGTTTATATTACAACAGAAAACATAGGCTTCAAAAAGAATATCTTCAAGAAGTATAACGAACTGGATTCTGGACAATAAACAGAACAGGTAAGAAGAGAGGAGACAGTGATATCCTACGGAAGATATATTTTTAATCTCAACCACGAAAAATGAAAGGTTGTTGAAAGCTCCAAGCAAAATATGCAACAGTACAAAAATGTTACGATCAGGATATGAAGCAAACCAAAATATGACATAAGTTTGAGTAGAAGGAATTTAAGAAAAGAGAATCTCTTTAACCTTAACTAGAAACATCTTTCTTCAGGTAACACCAAGATCGTGAGGTTGTATTCGTGCCCTGCTTGGCTCCGAATGGAACAACAATTACATAGGCCCAAATTTTGATTCTAAAAGTTAAAAATCCAATAAACACCACTTATATTGAAATGTTCTATTGTAATTTGTTCCATCTGTGGCGTTACATCAGTAGTTTCCAACTTCAAGCCGTTGGAGCCAGCGTTTGGGTCCTTCAGTGATCATAAATTTGCTGAAAGGGGTATAAGGGTGGGTCCCCATGCACATCATTTTCTAGACGCTAAAAATATTATTTACTACACTTCCCACATATATTACCTGTTGTACGTAGATTGTTATTTTAAAAATACAAATCTTTTTAAAGCACTAATAAATATGTAGATGATTTTTGCCATTTTATACACAAGTTAGCTATTGATTGAGAAAACAGCGTTAAAAGGAGAGTCCTCGTGTTCAAAAGCATTGGGAAGCGCTGACCAAACCAACACTTCTTCCCTCGTACTTGGTTGAGTGTTGTGTACGCAGCAGGTGGCTCAATAAAGGCTTATAAATTCAACAGGGATGACAAAAGTCAAGTGTCACCAGCTCAATAACAGGGCTGTTCCAAATTCCTCCGTATGTCTCAGAAAACCAGGCTAGGAAATCCCAGTTCATAGCGTCTTCCTGGAGTGGAATGCCACCTTGGATCGCAGGCAGGCCGCAGCTCAGTGCCCTCCCTGATCCACCCGGAGCAGCGCCACCACCACACTCATCATCACCTGCTTAAGTCAGCTCGTCAGTGGAGTCCATTAAAACCCTTAATCTGGAAATGGGAGCGGACCATTATGCCAGCGACGTTCAGACCACAAGTGAATGCCAGCCTCAGCAGGGGTCAGACTCAATAGGCACGTTTTTATGGTTATGGGCTTGAGTTCTCATTTTCACCTAATTGACAGGAGCATTTCACTCAAAAGATATATGAGGCGTCGTGGCCAGCCCCCAGGTCTCCCCTCCTGATGGCTCCCGCTATAGTGCCAGCGGCTCAGATACGGTAATCAGTCATCCCCTGGGGCCTCTTTGTTACAGAAATGCATCTAGTGGCTCTTCTTACAGGATTGCGATGTCTTGGCAACTTGGGGTAGCCTGAGACGGAGACTAGATATCTTAGTTCTTGACATTCTGTGGTACTCACTTCTTGACCTGCTTTATGAACTGAACTCCCAGAGGCCTTCCAATGGTTTACTTGTTCCAGAAAGAAAAACAGAGTACAAGTTCATTCACCCCAAGTAAGAATAAAGATCCATGAGTTCTCTAAGAAAAATGTTGTGAATAGCGATGTGTGTATCATCGCTGAGTATCTTCTCTTTTATTTTTTAATGGTTGGATATAGCTATTTTGGGCTTTATTTCAGATGTTAGACCTGGTTGCCAACCGGAAATAGATCTCAGAATCTCCAGAGGGTGGGTAAACAGGGGAGGCTGAAACAGTGAGTTTGAAATGATTTGAGACAGGATATTGGATCAAGTGAGCCTTTTATTTCCAAGAAAAGTCCAATTAGGAACTGTCCTTATGAAAGGTAAAGCCTTCCATAAAAAAAGATTTGCTGGCGAGCATTTCCCAGTTTCATCATTAAAGAAGTAATGGTTAAAATGGAGAACGGAAGGAAGGAAGGAAGGAAGGAAGGAAGGAAGGAAGGAAGGAAGGAAGTAGATACAGTGGAATATTACTTAGCCATTAAAAAGAAGGTATCCTGCCATTTGCAACAATATGATGGACCTTAAGGGTATTATGCTAAGTGAAGTAAGTCAGACAAAGATAAATAATGTGTTATCTTACATATATGTGGAATCTCAAAAAAAACCCAATCCTCATATGTATTTTTTCACCAACAGGGGAGGGTGGAAAGTGGGACTTTATCAATGTTTCTGGAGAAATCCAAGGTCTAGGTGTGCCAGAATGCTAGAAAGTTGTCATTGTGGAGTCACAGAATCGTCCTGAGGATCCCCATAGGTTTTATTTGTTCCCTGTGGGCTTTAGGTGTCTGGTATTTCTTGTCTCTAAAATAATACGCTGCCTACCCTCAAAGTATTAGCGCACGTTTTCCTTTTCAGTTGAGGGCTAGCTCAGTGTTTCCTAATTTCTCTTCAGGCTTCAGCACAAATGAGGTGAACGAAGGTGGGAAGGGAGGGAAAATTCTCCCCTTCAGCCAGGGTCTGCTCAAGCTCCGCCACGGGTCTCATCCCCTGCCCCCTGGTGGAGTGTCTTCCTGACTCTCTGTTTCCACCTGAGTGTTGTACCTGACCTACCATCCAAGTGTAAAAGGCCACCCTCAGGCAGGGTCCTGGAGACTTTTCCTGGTGAGGTTATACGTGGGAAGGAGTCAGCTTTTGATTCGGTCGCTGCCATGCCTCCACTGCGCCTCCCTTGGCCACACTCTGTGGTGACGTCTGGCACTACACATTCCACTGAAATAATGGGCAGGTCTCCCATTTGTAACCCCAGCCCTTGCTGTTAGGCTTGACACAGAGTAGCCTCCTTCAAATGTTCACTGAGTAAATGGACATTATCTAGTGCTTCTCATGCTTCAGCCAAGCAGTGAGTGGCTGTCGGAGAAGGCTGACAGAAGCACACACAACTCCCAACTCGGACAGTTTATGAAATCTCTATTGTCTTCATTAGGCACAACCAAATAATTAAAAATTGGTGACTATAATTGGTCAAACATGCACTACAAATGGTAAACATGTATATCTGATTGAATCTGTCTTATAAATGCTGTATCTAGAGAAGAGAACAAAGCATTAAGAGATCAACTAACTTGCCCAAGACTGAGTAGCCAGGCAGTGACCCAGTGGGAATTTCAACCCCAGTCTACTGAAATCCAAACCCATATCCCATCTGTCTCACACGGTGTCTGCTAAATAAAAGGGGGAATTATCTGCTTCTCCACTTCTTTGAAAAGAAAGAGAACGACCTAGCCGCATGTGCACTGTGGAGGTAAGAGGAAATACTTGAAACCGTATCAACTGCACCTTGAGTTGTGGAGGATGAAATCAGTTTGCAAAATGCCAGTAGCTGCATGCTGGGTTTCCTTGGGACGTTCCAAGCATCTCCTGGGAAATGTTTTCTATCAACTCTGGCTTTGAATTGTGATGGCAGGTGGGTGATCCTTGTTTTTAATTTCCTCCTCAGTGGCTGATTCTTCTAAAAAGGGGTAAGTGAAGGGGGTGCTAACAATTGGTGGGTACCACCTATGTGCCAGGCATTGGGCTGGGCACTTTCATATCGTCTCACACACTATCTCTTTTGATGCCACACACAGTGATGCTACCGAAGGGGGGTGGTGCTACAAAAGTATCCCATAGAAATAAGTGTTGCAGCCATGTCCTAACCCGTCCCTATTTAAATGCAAAAAAAAAAAAGCCTTTGTTCCTCTGTTAAATTTCATGGGACCATTATTCTAAAGGTGAGGTTAGACTAAGCCTTTTAACAATGTCCAGGAGTGGTAGGCTCTTGCTCAATTTTTAATTTGTAAATATTCAGTGACTTCTATGTATTCAGAAGTATGCTGTGGATAGTGCTAGAAGAGTTATTGAGGAGTAACTTACATGGCCATCTCTGATTGGGCTGTGGGTAGAGAGGCCCTTTTGAGCATTGGTACACAGACAGGAGATTTATATAAATTGTCTTCCTATGCTCCTTCCCATCCATTCACAAACAGCCAGCTTTAGAAAATTCGTTCACTCCAAGCCTCTAACTGAATGTGGGCTGGTATGACTAGATCACATGGACCTCCTCGCTGGCCTATCTCATTGCTGATCTCAGTAGAAAGTCAATGCTCTTCTTAGACTACATTTTACATTCCTGTCCCATCAAAAAATGTGGTAAAACTTGTGTCGCTGCCCCCAGTAGTCACATTGCCCTTTACATTGGGAGGTGGCAGCATGATTGTGTGGTTAAAAAAGACAGACTCCGGGGTAGATGGCCCAGATTCTGATCCTCCCCCATCCCCACCACCCCCAGCAGGTGACCTCCTGCAAGTTACTTCACACCTCTGTGCACCCTTCTTCAGATAGGAGGTGGGGTGGGGAATAGCCGCAGCATCTCACAGGGATGGTGTAGGGATTAACTGGGATCGCATAGGCAAAATGCTGAGAACAGTGATAGGTTTGTTCCCATTTCTCTCTGAAGACCTGGAGTGGACAGGTCTTCCACTGGAGATTTGGGCCAGGGCTATTTCAGTGAATATCCCCGTGACTGAAGGTCGCTGCAGAGGGTGCTGCTGTGAGACTGGCTGCCTATCGCAGGCCGTCGGAAGGAGGAAGGAAGGAAAGAGGGAATCAAAGAGTCTGGTCAGCCACTGCTGTTCCCCTAGTCGCCCCAAACAACAAGATCTCTGTGCAGGCTTCGCAGCACAGGCTCCCCGACCTTTTAAAAGAAGGGCTTTATTTTCACTTCTACGGAGCCTTGAAACCATCAAAGGGAGGGGAGGCCAACTCTAAAACGCCCCAGCGGAGCGAGGGCGGGAGCACTTCCACTGGCCGAGTTTTACTTCCACATGGGAAAGCTTAAATCGCGCTGCAGCCTGAAACTCCCTCTAGTGACTTCAGCTCCTCGTCTCTGGTGCCGCCTGTCCTGAGGAAGACTGTGTGGTGACTTTGAGGGGCCTGGCTCCAAGGAAGGGAAGGAAAAAAAAATGACATGTATTGAGCATTGAGTGCTTACCCCTTTCCAAAAAGGGGTAAGTGAAGGGGGTGCTAACTATTGGTGGGTACCACCTATGTGCCAGGCATTGTGCTGGGCACTTTCACATCGTCTCACACATTATCTCTTTTGATGCTACACACAGTGATGCTACCAAAGGGGGGTGGTGCTACAAAAGTATCCCATAGAAATAAGTGTTGCAGCCATGTCCTAACCCGTATCTAATTGGTTGCATTTGATCCTTCCGATGAACCTGCAGTTTTGAGCAAAGTGATGCTCAGAGACTTCGGTAATTTACGGAGGTGACTTTTCTATCAACACCATTGTCAGAATTTGAACTCAGGACTTTGGTGGCCTGCAATTCGTTATTAGTGAGGGCCATTTAATTTGTATAACTTCAGTTTTTGCCACGAGCAGAGAAAAAGCTGCAAAAATTCTGAGTGTTCACAGAGCTGAGAGTCTGCCTTCCCTGCACCCTCAATTTAAGGCTTCGAGGATTAACAAAAAGTTACTTGTAGATTTGTCTTCATTGCCAGATTATAAAATCCTGAAGAAGAGCAACTTTCTTATTAACGTTGGAATCTTCTCCAGCACACAGATCACTCAGAGCTCCATAAGGCCTGTTACACGGATTATAACTGAATTGATCCAGAAGAGGAAATGTCTGGTGCTTCTGTCTCTAAAAAGCCATGGTTTCCCCTGTGGCATAAACATTTACTAGCAACCAAACATGCATGCACCCCTCCCCCAGCCCAGCATCCTTGCTGTTAGGGGCATGGGACTAGTTCTGGGAAATAATCCCTAAACAGATGTAATTATGTCTTTCTGGGGCAAAGTATTTAAGGGCTGGTAGGCAAACCTTAGCTCCTGTCGTCCCTTGCCATGGTGACTAGTGATGTTTTAGGTGGTGGAGCTTTTACCATCCCGGATCCCTGCCTCCCCAATAACGCATGTTGGAATGATGTAGCAAAGTGAAAAAACAAACTTCTTTATGTTCAGCCATTGAGATTTCAGGGTTAATTTATTATTGCAGACTAGGCTGGTCCATACTGATTAAAATAGCCCTCGGTGGTTAAAATCAAAGGGACGCTTTGGATGGGGAGAGTGCCATTAGTCTCAGGGAGCGCTGTCTGAGCTGAGTCACAGGGCAAGAGAAAATGAGCAGGAACCGTTTGTGGAAAACCAGCTAAGTCAATGGAGTCATCTTTGGCTTAGAATCAATTCATGGTTTTCCCCGCTGTGTTTGTAGAGGCCTGGGGGTGCCAAAGAAATGCCCCGGGGTCACCCGGGAGGCCAAGAGGCTCGAGCAAGACAGCAGAAAAAGCTCATTTTTCCTGTGTTTTACTCTGGGCTTCCATGGAAGGCTTTGCCTGAAGGTTTGATTTTAATAGTAAATGTTGTTTCTAAAAGGCTGGAAATCATTGATAAGCCACCAGCACATTCACAAAGGATATAAACAGATAAAAATATATCAAAAATATAGATAAAATCAAAATTACTATTCTAGGTAGAGAAAAGATGACCAAGGCCGCATGTAAATTATTCTCTACTTGTCCCAAATAATTTTCAGGAAAGGCTATTTTATTCTTACTTTTTAGTTCATTCTTAACTACTTTCAGAGACAAGTTCCTTTTTTCTCTAGTAATTGTTTTTAAAATGTAGCGGTCATCTGCCCCTCCTCATCTGTTGCCTTAGTTAGTGTTTTAAGAGAATTATTTCCCGACTGTGGGATCTACCTGAAGGAGCCCCGGTTTGGGTGTTTGGAGAGATCTTGTCACTTCAGCATTTTCTCTTCCTTGTTTGAAAAAATAAGAAGGAGCTAAGGAAGCAGAGGAAACAAATAATGACACCCCGTATATTCCACAGTGCGGCCATGAGGGTCTATGAGAAATATACAAATATGGGAGGAAAGTATTTGTATGTCTAGAACTGAAAATAGCCTCAGAAATGGTGATATAAAAAAAAATAAAAGGAGGCTTTGCAGGCAGCTAGCACATAGTTTCTTGAGTGGAATTCGGAGGTCAGTAGTGCCTTTCACGTCTGGAACCCTGGCCACACCACGTGCACAATGGGGCTTTCAGGCAACCTTAAGAAAACAGCCTGGGACTGATACACACTGTGTCTGCTCTCACCGGGGGGAAGCATAAATCAAAGGGGGATACTTCGCTCTCTAATTGGAAGTTATTTCCTTTCCAGGGCTGTTAAGAGTACCCTGAACTGGCCACTTTCACAGAGACTAAGGAGAGTGGTGTGGACAAACCAGATAAACTTTTTATTGCCCTATTGTCTAAAACTAGAGGAAATAACTAAAATGGAGACCCACGGCTGCCCCAGCTTGTTTTCTTCGTATTCAAAGACCAAACTAAAATCTGCCCCCTTTAAGCTGTCTGTTAAAGGATCATGTGGCATGTGTAAGCATCCACACACACACACATACACGGGTGTGCACACACAAGGACACAGTGATCTACTGCTATCAGTTAGTCTCTCTTTTTAACTCTCAGTTGATATGCTACTGTGTTCGTACTCTCACCTTTGAGATACCCAATGTTCCCACCTCTCTGTTAAACATAGACCTGAGTGTCTATAAGCCTGATATACCAACACCCAGAAAAGCAAATTACTATGCCTGAGGGTGCAAGGAAGTCCCAAAACAGAGACCCAACTCGCCTGGCAGCGCTCGGTCTTTGCACTCCCCACAAGGAATGTCATTGACTCATTTAAGCACACCGACACCTTCGTGGGTTCTTTGCATGCGTGAGAGGTGTCCTTGTTCTAACTGCTCTTCCCGAAGTCCCACAGCTTCACACAGCCCCTTCAGTCCTGTCCCCTCCTTATCTAGTAGCTCTGACTCACTTACCCAGGGGGATTTTTTCCAGCAGGTAGAGATAGCTCTGAAAGAAGTCATTGCGAATGGCTTTGTGAAGGATAAAGGACATGCTATGTCGACAGAGTTCATCGTCGGTCTTCTGCCAGCGGGATCTAAAGGCAAAATGGGCTCCCAGGTGGGCCATGGAGAAGGGGGATAATGTTATTCCAAGAGAAAGGAAGCTTGCCTGGCTGCTTCTTTGAATTAGCTCTCTCTTTCCACATGAACTTGAGACTGTCATTTTAAACCAATGCCCTGTCCATCTATATCAGGACAGGCTGTCATGAGGTGTTGGGGGAGGGTGTCACCAGCACCAGAGGTCAGGCTCTTGGCACCTCCACCCGTCTGATTGCTTGGGTGACACCATTCCAAGCCAGCAGGTGCTAAGTAAAGATGAGAACAGGCTGAGCAGAGCCTGCCTCCTCCAGGGAAGAGCGCACCTCCCTCACCTCCCTCCTTCAGCCCAGCCTGCCCAGCCCTGCTGCTCACGCCCTGACCCGTTAGCTTTCCTCGGATCCCTAAATTGGAGCAGCCTCATTTCCATTTCAAAGAGTTGTGAATATTTTGCAAGAGATCCTGTTCCCTCATTTTCATCCATTCCTCCTGGAGCACTGAATCCTCAAGTTACAAGGACCCTTCAAAGTCATCTTAGCTACCCACCCTCCTTTCATCAGGACGATTTTGCCCAAATTGTCTCATAGAGATGGGTATGTGTTTTCCACTTTGAAGGGTCTCCGAGAGACACAATTATATGAAAGCCTGTTCTGGTGTTAAATGTCCTTCTGTTAGCAAACTCTCCCATCCAGCTTGCTCTAAACAACACCTTGTCCGGGAAGCCTGCTCCTTCCTCTCTGCCCATTGTGATGTGATTTTCCTCCTAAATGCTCATTTTGTTTCTGGGCTGGGTGTCTTCTGACTGTCCCTCCAGGTCCACCCCCAGTTATTGTGTGCCCTGGAGGCTGAGCTGTATTGACGGTATCAGGGGACTCTCTTGCCCTCTGGCTTCTAGTTGGACTCATCCAACACGAGTGCCTGCAGGCACCTGGGGGTGAGGAGGCAGCCATTTATTCCCGACACCTCCCCTGTGGAGATGCCAGAGGCTGACCGCTTCAGAGGGTGGAAAGTCAGAGCTCCTGTCTGGGGGGTCTTCTCTTCTGGCTCTGATAACTGCTTCAGGCTTTGGGGTGGTGATGTGCCAGGCTGTTGCAACCCTTGGAGAAATCCACTACTCCTTGCATTTCCTTACACTTATCCGCACTTTGTAAATAGCCCCCCTTGTTAAACTGGCTTATATTCTCAATTTGTGAATGCCATCTGTTTCCTGTAAGGGTGATACTACCATATTACCCGGTTAATGTTCCTAACAAGAAAGTCCGTAAGAGCTCAGTATTCTATGGGTCCCACCTCCACCCCTTGCATCACCACTGACCACCCCACGCCCCCAAACACACCCACACATGCAAATGTGCGCATCATCGTAGACGGTGCTAAGGCGGCCCTTAAAAAATCCCCGCGACCTGCCTGACGCTCACTCTCAGGCACTCTCCTCTCCTGAATGTGGGCTAGCCTTGCTGACTCACTTCTCAACAATAAAATGTGGCAGAAGTGATACACGTCCCTTCCGAGGTGAGGTCCTGGAAAGACTGCCTTGGCCAGCTTCTGCTTTTTTATCTGTTTGCTCTTAGGAAAGCCACTGGCCTGTGTGAGCAGCCTTATAGAACAGCTCACGCAGCCGCCCAAAAGGAGCCCAGCTCTAGCAACAGCCAGGAATTAGTGGGAAGAAGGCCCTTCCTCAGCCAAGTAGTTAGAAGAAGACCCTGAGTCAGCTGAGCCACACGCAGGTGGTCACTGACCCGCAGGCATTAATGTGTGTTCTTTCATGCAGCTAAATGTTTAATTTCTTCCACGATCTTTCTTTGGGCTTACTTTGAGTGTTAATTTTTTGCTGGGACAGGATGCAAGGATTCTGCGTGCTAGACTCTGACTTACTTTCCTATGCTTCTGTTTTCCCATTTCCCCTCCATCCACCTCAAGGGGGAGCTATTTAATTGGGGGGAGGGGAAGGTGTTTGTACCCAAGGTTTCAGGAGCTCTCCGAGATTGCCATCTGAGCTATCCGTGTACCCCTCGCCGAAGCCAGTGGTTGATGGGTGAGCACCCCATCCAGGCTCAGGCTCGAGCCAGGCAGTATGCGGTGCGTCTCCACCTCCAGGGTCCCCCCCGGGGAGTGGGCGAGTCATCCAGATCTGTTATCACTCGTGCCAGCTGAGTTTGGTTTTCCACGCCTGCAGCGTGGAGTCTCCGCTAACACAAATATACCATCCTACTTCTTTAGCTTTTACTAAACAAATTCTCATAAGGGTGGAGATAAAGTAGGTGATATGAGGGAGATCCAAAAAAACCTGGAATTTATTTATTAAAAAATTGTGTGCTTATTCTTACGTGTTTAAACTTCACTTTCCAAGTACTCTCCATCTGATGCAATACACCTATCAAGACGTTTTTTCCACTGCTCAAAACAGTTTTCGAACTCATCAATTTTGATACCTTTTAGGGCTTCTGCCATTTCTTTGTTTCACTTCCTCCATGTCAGCAAAATGTTTCCCTTTGAGGAATTTTTCTCACCCATGGAAACAAACAAAAAAATTGCTTGGGGTGAATAGGGAGGATGGGGCACAGGGGTCATGCCATTTTTTAGTCAAAAACTGTTGAACACTCAACACAGTGAGGGCAGGTGCACTCATAAATCACCCATCATAAAACGAGCAAATATATCGAAAGGATCTTGAAAAAATTCACTGAAGTCGAACGCAGCCTCTCACGACAATGTCAGCTAGTGCACTGATACAGGTGGGCTCCTAGAACACGCAACTAGCTGGGGAGGCCTGTCCTGCAAGGGGCCTGCCCTCCAGAAGATAATTCTGTTTTGAGGGTCCCCCCTTGTATCAAACAGAACGGGAAACTTTAAGTGAGAATGTTTAATCCGGTTGAGAAGGAAGGTTCTTCACTGGAACTTCAAATATTTGGCCGGGAAACTCATTTCCACCACTCACACAATGAACAATTTTGACAAGTTCCCAGTCTCTCTGATGGCAGTAGTGCACACCTCACGACTGGTGTGAGGACGAAATGTGTTCTGCGTACAACACCACAGTGCCTGGCACACAGTACACATTGAAGGCATGCTATCTGTTAGCATTGTAATCTTGGAAAAAATAGTTGATAAGTTACAGGTCTTAAAAATATCTTATGTCTCTCTGAGATTTGTCAGGTCAGATTCAATGTGACGTTGTCTCTTAGGCAATTTCTCCACATATTTAGGAGATTATTTGTACTTGATGCATTTAATAGTTGAAAGGAAAAGAAATTCGAATGAAATGCACTTTTAGAGCCCATTCATCTGTCCTTCAGAACTTTCTGTTGTTGTAGGGAAAACGAAGCAACAGAAGAGGAACACGAAGGGATCTTTTCTGTTGCTTGTATTCATCAGTACGTCTAACAGGAGGCAGGTTCTTAACCTCAGCATTGTAGCGATGTTTGGATAACCTCTTGTGGGCTGCGAAGGTCAGGGTGTCAGGCCCTAGGAGAAACGCCGGAAGTCACTGACTCCAGCTACTCAGTGGTCCTTATTTGGCAATTGATATTGGCAAGTGTCTCAGTTTTTACAGAACGAATTTTCTTCCCCTGTACGATGGACATTAATAACTTGTTTGGAGATGGATTATTAAGTGACCCAAGATTTCTATGTTTCAGAGCCATAGTTTCTGCATGGAGATGAAAGACAGATCGGTTTATACAACAAGCCTTTGTCTCCTTGTGTGCGTCTCTGAGGCACCTTAGGTTCTGTGACTGTGTCTCACTCCGGTGTGGCGTGCATTGATTTCTGGCTCATTGCACTTGTTTCCTTCTGTGAATAATTTTTCTCTCGCAGCTGAAATGCTCCGTTTGCTACCACCTCGTAGCCCTCTTGACTATATTCATACTGAGTGAGTAGGGTTATGGTTATGGATCCCAAGTTGGTCACGGGCCTCCAACTTCAAGGCAGAAAAGGAAAACAATAAATGCAGAGGAAAGAAATCTGACTTCAACAAGAGAAGGTGGAAACCCTGAGTTTATCCAGGTTGTTTAGTCTTCACACGAGGGATCCTTCGGTGAGGAGTAAACTACTGTTAAAAAATAAGTGAGCATGGAGAGAGACTCAGAAGTAAGAATGAAAAAAGAAGCACAGAAGCCCCACAGAGAGCATGCTTGTTCAGTGGTGTGGTGAGCAAGCTGCACGGGAAGATCCACTCAGTATAAAATACCCATCAAATGAGCACTTCATAATCCCGTGAACTGAGCTCAGGAAGTCCCCGGGTAAGCCCCTGCTTATCTACAACTGATATTATTCCAGATACATGGAGCACAAGAGGAGGATGGGGTGACTGTCCCCACCTGCTCAGAGTGCTTGGTGGGGCACAGAAAGCCTGTTCGCTGGGCATCCTCACCAGTCAGATTCAAGGTCAGCAGTCAGGCCTCAGCTTCGAAATCATTACTGAATGAAAATGGTGCTTGAGACGAATGACCCTTTGCAGCTGGAGAAATACTTAAAGCCATAATTTTGAGGTTAAGTCATTCGCTTTCACAGGTGGAAAGGCTGGAGTGACCCTTGGAGGGCGCTTTCCTGTCTCACTGAGGAGGGAGGAGCTCAACGGGGCTGCCCGGCTCTCATGAGGGGCTTTGGCACCCCAGGCATTAATTTAAAAAATACAGTCACATCTTTAATAAGGGGAATAATGTTGCTGCCTAAAACTATTTGGGATGTGTGTGGGTACTTTTCTCATTTTCCTCATTTATGGGAATTGAGGAAATTATAAAATATTCAAGTTCATATCAGAGTTGCTCCTTTAAAATACAACCACGCTGATGTCACACAATCACCGTATTTTTTGGACTATAAGACACACTTTCCCCTCCCAAATTTGGGAGGAATAACGGTCGTTAATGCTGCTGCTGAGTTCTGTTTACATTGGTGAAATATTATGTTATTTATGTTATTAAATATTTTACCACATTTTTTGCTTCAAAAATTTTTTTCCTATTTTCCCCCTCTAAAATGTAGGTGCATCTTATGGTCCGAAAAATATGGTAAATATTGCAATGTGACTTCAGGTTGCTGAAAGCACATAGAATGCTATCCATGCAAATTCATCCTTGCACATTCTCTCTAACCAAATGCCGTTAAGTGATGAAGAATGAAAACGAAATTATCCTTCCTTTGTATCTCATGTAAAGATATAATAGGATCGAGTCTCAGGCTGAATTCCTCATATTTCATTTTCTCCTTTGTACCAACCCTTATGTCCACTATACTGGAGAGGCAAGTTGGGGGAAGGAGCAGAAATGCGGGTTTGAATGTGAGGAGATTCGACCTTGTCATCACTGACATGCCCCCACAGGTCGGGGCAGTGCGGGAAGACGTGGGCAAGCAGGTGGGCTCTGGCCTCCTGCCCTCACATCGGCCAGAAGCGCAGACTTGGATTTTCCTCCCTGAGAATTCTGCGTAGACTTTCACTTGCAAACAGTGTCTCCTCTCATCCCCTCCCTTCGTCACGCTTCTCCTTCACCAGACAGACCGCCTGGCTCTCACCCAGCTTGCCCCTCACTTTCTGCTCAGCTACATTTCCCTAAATACACGGGGTCCCGTACTTTCCCTACTGTGAACATCACAAAGCAGATTTGGGGGTAAACTGGTCTCTGCTTTGAGGTTCACCTGGCAGTGCAGGTACCGGGACCAGATAAGCTGTAGCAGCCCTGAGCACTGAAAAGAACATGCTGTCCCAACCACAAAATGAAATGCAAGATAAGAACATTTTATTACTGGAAATTTGCCTCCCAAGTCTCCCTCCCTCCCCTGCTCTCTCTCTCCCCCTCTCTCCTTCCTTCCTCCCTCTGTTCCTCTCCTTCACACCCGCCCCCCCACCACCCAGGGACTCGGATGTCCTCTGGATAATCCAGCATTGAGGACAGTGTTTCTCAAAGTGTGAACCTTATACTACCACCGTCAAAAACTTTTACGGTGAAACTGGAAAAATAAAGGCTTTCTTCTTTGCTATACTTCTATTTCTTCAATTTTCTAATTGACTGAGTTTTTTTAATTATAAAATATTTTAGACTTACAGAATATCCAGGGTTAACAAATGTGATATGCTGTATAGTTCAGATTTTTTTCTTTTTGAGAATTAAATAGTTACACAGATACAGTCGGGAACTCTTTCCCATCCCTATTACCCTGCAGCCTTCCTTGGAAAATACATACCAATTTGAGGTATGAATCCTTATCTAAGTTTGTATATGTTTAGTGTAGATGTACAATACTTAGCCAGAAACAAGATGCTAATTGTCTTGTTAACTTTGTAAGTGCATGTAAGTTGATATTCTGCAATTCACTTTACTCGGTCAACGGTGCGCTCTTGGTATTTTATCCAGTTTGCTCCATGTTCGGTGCACAATGGGGAGAGGGTGAGAACACACACACACACACACACACACACACACACACACACACACACACACACCCATGCACACACAGAGCCCATTTTAACTACAGTGAAGAATTCCATTGTATAACTGTACCACCTTTTATCTTTCCCTGTCAATAGACACCTAGGTTACTTCACAGCTTTTACTGTTACCAACATGCCTCTAACAGCCTCCTGGTGCAGGTGTGTGGCACTGTTCCCCAGGGCACACCTGGAAGAGGAACTGCGGGTTGTAGACTGTGCGCCTGGAACCTGGCCACACCTGGCAAAGCTGCTTCCCAATGTGGATGCACAAATGTATCCACCGGCAGTGTGAGAGTTCCAGTCCCCCCACCTTCTGGCTAAAATGTGCGATGCTTCTTCAGTTTTGCTAACATGTGTTCACAGCTAATACTAAGGAAACATTGTTACAGTGCCTAAATTGCTCCAGACACTGTTCTCTGTACTTTGTATCTACTAATTCCATGGACAGTACCTCTTTGAGAAGTTACTTTTTAAAACCCTCACTCTGTAGATAAGGAAACAGAGGCATTAGAAGCTGCATAATGTGCCCGAGTTCACATACTTTGTAAGATGTCGAGCCTGGGGTTTGAACCCAGGTAGCCTAGCTCCAGTGTCCTTTCTTTAACCCGGCCGGGCACCACAGCACCCAGGCCCGAGGAACCCCTGCTGGCGGGTGTCAGGCCATGAACGGTCCATCCCTCAGTTCCTGGAGTCTCTCTCCCACTGGAGACCATGTTGTTACCTCCAGGTTTTCATTCTGGCTTTGAGCTCCTTTTTGTTTCTGGTGCCTGGAAATTTCCAAATCATTTTCCAGCACAAGAAAGTATTTAAATTTTTCAATTGTTCTCTTAGTATCTCAGGCTGCTCTAACAAAATACCAGACTGAGTAGGTCAAACACAGACATTTATTTCCCACTGCCCTGAAGGCTGGGGAGTGCACAGTTAAGGTGCAAACTAGTAGACTCATTTTTAATCTCCCATTGCTGGAGAGCTGCCTAGAAAACAGGGGAAAATATTGTAAAATCTCTATTATCAGTAAAGTAGTAAGAATGTCTTCTTGTTGAAAGTTTTCCATCTCAAATTATCTCTGTGGGGCTCCCCTGTGAAAGAGGGAAAATACACACATATCTTCCATCACGCAAGCTACACCAGGCCCTGGGAAACCAGACCTGAAGTGGTTGCAATGGCCGAAGGTTGTCACCGGGGACGAGGGATTAGAACCTGGTCAAAGCAGCAAATAAAAAAAATTTAAAAAGCTCTTAAAAGAACCTGACAAGGGAAGCTTAAATCTTATTTAAAGGGTTGGGTTGTACTAAGCCTTGAAAAATTCAATCCTCCGGAGGACCATATCTCACTAAGAAAGCTCCGCATAAGTTTATCATGTATCCAACACCTCGACATTGGGCCTCGGAGACCACTAGGATAATATTTCCTCTGGATTAGCGCTGGGGCTTGGAAGTGACATTTGTAAGAGGCAGGCTTTTAAACTCCAGGGCTTTTCCAATTATAAAATGATCACTCTGAAGGCGGGGTGGGGAGTGCTTTCTGCAGAGGGAAGGCGCTGTGATTTACGTCTTGGAGAATCTTCTTTTTCTACACAGTTACTTACTAGAATAAGGAGGTCTTGCTTTTCCTTTTGTTTTTCACTGAAGTTGTCTTTTGAATGGTACTCAGGGTCAGGCCTATTTGTTCCAGTGCGTTTTTATTTCTTCGGCTCCACTTGTCCTAAGGAATGGTTGTATGAATCCTAGTCATAGGTGACATCAGCATTTAAACTGCATGTGTCATGTGGAAACCTCAGGAAATGCCAGTACCGGGCTCAGCAACCTCGGAAGCTTTCCTGGCGGGTCCTTCCCTGCACAGACCCTGGGGACCACTCTCCAACTGCTCTGTCTCTCTGATGAAAGCCAGGCAATAACGAAGCGAGGCAGAAAACGTGTCCCTCCTCTACTCTCAGTCAGTCTGTCAAGGTCTCTGGGACCCCTGTGCAGTCTCCCACTATCCCACGGATAAAGGGTACTTTGGATGAATTATAATATCTCATGACAGCTGAAGTGATAAACTACTTGCCTTCCTCGGGCCATTTTTCCAGGCTGATTTTAATAGTTCTTTGGCCAGGAGGTACGTTTTGTGCAGTTGTGAACGTGGACAGCTTTGGGGACATAATTTAACATAGTGTAGCTCTCTATTTACATTTGTGCATATACATCCAGGATATCTAGAGAATACGCAGACAGATTTGCATCTGAAGCCAAGTGAAGCCTGCTAATTTTGGTTTCACTTCAGAAGAGAAGGCTGAATACTCACTGTCTCATCTCTCCTAGGAGCCTGGGATGCCTGCTGGTCCGTGGGACTGAGGAACAGGCCCTGGCTGAGTCACAGCAAATCCATCACCTCTGGTAGGAAGACAACTCCTAGGTTTCCTGAGTAGGTCTGTAGAATGTGTTATACAGAGAATCCCTCCCTCTCAAAAATAAAATAAATCTCGAAGCCAAGTGTCATAAGCCAAATATGAGAAAACAACATTTTTTTTTACATTTCCACGTATTTTATAGAATAAGGATTAGAAACCTGGCATGAAGAAATTCCTGGCTTCCACTCGCTTATCCAGTCAGTCCTCACCTTGCTTTTTCTTTTCTCCATCCTTCCTTTCCTGTTCCTGTTCTTCTCTCCTGCTTCTTCCCTCTGGATTCCAAAAGTTTTTATTGAGGCTGGAAAGTCACGGTTAGTTCCTGAGTTGCAGGAAAACTCTGCCTATACTCAAGCACTTTTCCCAAATTTCGATTCGCAGGCCAGCACTCAGTCCACTGAGTCACACCAGTGAAGCCAGGACATGAGGTTTTTGATATTTGCATACATTGTGGAATGTTTACTAGTTAACATATGCATCATCTCACACTCACTTTTTTTTTGTGAGAACAGTTAAGATCTATCGTCTTCGCAACTTTCAAGTACATACTACACTGTTGTTGAGTGGAGTCGCCCTGCCGCACGCTAGCACTGCAGAGCTTGTTCATCCCGCATATCTGATGCTGACGCCGTGCCTGCGCACTCACTCCTCAATTCAAAGGAAACAGCTTGGTTCAAGCCCCTTTGCAGGGTTCTGCTTCCAGGCTCTCTCCCACTCTTGGGCCGTGGCTTTGGTCCTAAAGCTTATTAAGCAAAGAAAGGATGGAAGAGCATCCTGAGAAGAGGAAATAGCCTGTGCAAAGGCCTCTGGCCTAGGAAAGAAGGAATCTATGCTAAGTTTTATGGATCATATCCAAGAATTCTGTCTTAATTCTCAAAACATAGAAGCCATTTGGGGCATCGTACACAGAGGTAAAGAAGGTTGGAGACAGGGCTGACGTCACTGGGTTGCATTTTGAACAGATGATTCTATCCACAATACGGAAAACAGGTGAAAGGGGGAAAATGATGGAAAGTTTGTGTGCGCAGCCTTTGCCTCAGAGAGAATACTGAAATGAGGGGCCTCTCTCACATTATATGGGAAAAAAGATATAATGATCACTCCACCATTTATTTGTTCCAGTGACATTTATTGTGCACCAAGTACGTACTGATTTGGGACTGGGGCTAGATCAGAGACCAAATAAAGTTCTCTGCCCTCTAGAGCTGGCAGAGTAGACAATATATAACAACGAATAATTTGGACAGGGTGATCAGGGGAGTCCTCTTTGAGAAGGTGCATTTTAAAGACTTGAAAGAAGGTAGGCATGGCCTGGCAGGTGTCTGGGTGAAGAGCCTTCCTGGCCATGAGCAGCCAATGCAGAGCCACTCGGGTGGGAGCGTGTCTGGCACGTGTGCGCCGCACCTGGGAGGCCCGCGTGCCTGGGGTGGAGTCGAGGCGGTGGAGGAAAGCAGAGGCGAGCACAGAGAGGGCACCAGCCAGAGCATGCAGGGTCCTGAGGGACATGGGCAGGGCTCCGAGTGAGAAGAGACCTTGAAGATTGTGAGTAGAGGAGGCCCATGAAAGGCCTTCATTTTTAAGAGTCTCCATGCCACGGTGTCGAGATGGACTGTGCGAGGCAAGAGGGGCCGGGACACTGGGGCAGGGTTTCTGCGGTGAACCGGGTGAGAGGTGGCCATGGCTCAGATCATCATCACTGAGCTTCTGAAGGACAGCAGCCGCAGCTAGAAGATGCAAACAGAGGAAGATGTGCACGCATCTGAGAAAAAAAAGTTTTATTTTTTATTAATAATTACTTTTATTATTTTTTCTTTTTTAATATAGTTTATTGATTATGCTATTACAGTTGTCCATTTTCCCCCTTCACTCCCTGTCACCCTGCATACCCCCTCCCACCCACATTCCCCCCCTTTAGTTCATGTCCATGGGTGGTACATATAAGTTATTTGGCTCCTACATTTCCTATGCTATTCTCACCCTCCCCCTATTTTCTACCTACCATCTATGCTACTTATTCTCTGTACCGTTTCTCCCTTTCTCCCCCTCCCACACCCCTGTTGCTAACCCTCCATGTGATCTCCATTTCTGAGGTTCTGTTCCTGTTCTAAGTGTTGGCTTAGTTTGCTTTTGTTTTAGATGTGGTTGTTAATGATTGTGAGTTTGCTGTCATTTTACTGTCCGTATTTTTTATCTTCTTTTTCTTAGATAAACTCCTTTAACATTTCATACAATAAGGGCTTGGTGATGATGAACTTCTTTAACTTGGCCTTATCTGAGAAGTACTTTATCTGCCCTTCCATTCTAAATGAAAACTTTGCTTCATAGAGCAATCTTGGATGTTAGGTCCTTGCCTTTCATGACTTGGAATACTTCTTTCCAGCCCCTTCTTGCCTGGAAGGTCTCTTTTGAGAAATCAGCTGACAGTCTGATGAGAACTCCTTTGTAGGTAACTGTCTCCTTTTCTCTCACTGCTTCTAGGATTCTCTCCTTCATTTTATTCTTCGGTAATGTAATTATGATGTGCCTTGGTGTGTTCCTCCTTGGGTCCAACTTCTTTGGGACTCTCTGAGCTTCCTGGACTTCCTGGAAGTCTATTTCCTTTGCCAGGATGGGGAAGTTCTTTATTATTTGTTCAAATAACTTTTCCACATGTTGCTCTTCCTCTTCTCCTTTTGGCACCACTATAAGTCAGATGTTGGAACATTTAAAGATGTCCTGTAGGTTCCTAAGCCTCTCCTCATTTTTTTGAATTCTTGTTTCTTTGTTCTTTTCTGGTTGGATATTTCTTTCTTCCTTCTGGTCCACTCCATTGATTTGAGTCCCAGTTTTCCTCCCATCACTATTGGTTCCCTATACATTTTCCTTTATTTCACTTAGCATAGCCTTCATTTTTTTCATCTAGTTTGCAACCAAATTCAACCAATTCTGTGAGCATCCTGATTACCAGTGTTTTGAACTGTGCATCTGATAGGTTAGCTGTCTCTTCATCACTTAGTTGTATTTTTTCTGGAACTTTGATCTGTTCTTTCATTTGGGCCATTTTTTTTTTGTCTTGATGCACCTGTTATGTAGTGCGGGGTGGAGCCTTAGGTGTTCACCAGGGCAGGGCAACCCAGTTGCTGGGTTGTGATGCTGTGTGTGGGGAGGGGTCCGAGAGGGAACAGTGACGCTTATTGTGCCAGATTTTAGTCACTTCCCCTGCTTCCCACAATCAAATTGGGCCCGTCTGGTGCTGATTCCCAGGTGGGTGGTTTTGTGTACGTTCTAGGACCCTGTGGGTCTCTTCGATGAACTCTCCTGTGAGGCTGGGAGTTTCTCCCGCACCTCAACCCCCACAGGTGTTTTCAATCAGTGGTTTCAGGCTTTAGTTCCCTGCTGGAGCCCTGGGTTGTGCAGTCCATCCTGCTCCCCAGTTGTTCCTCCCGTTTTATCCACATGTGAATATGGGACTGCCTGCTCCATCAGCCACCACCTCACTGGGTCCTTCAGCCACTGCCTTGCCAAGAATCCTCTCTGCCCTGGCTGCCTGACTCCTACCAGTCTGGGTGAATGTATCTTCTTTAACCCCTTGGTTGTTGGACTTCCATACAGTTCAATTTTCTGTCAGTTTTGCTTGTTTTTTTTTGTTGTTGTTTTTAGATTGTTGTTGTCTTTCTTTGGGTTGTGCAAGGAGGCACAGTGTGTCTACCTACACCTCTATGTTGGCCGGAAGTGAGAAAAAATATTTTAATATTAAAACACTGATATTCAGCAAAACTATTGAGTGTGACATATAGGAAGAATAATGATGTTTTTTTGATGTGGAGGAAGGCGCCAGGTATTACCTTCCATGCACATTTCATGGGAAGATGCTAGAGTATGTGCTGCACCAGAGTGAGAGTGTGAAACACGAGGGAGGCACAGGATTGTTTGTTCTAAAGGAGAAAAAGCTCTTACAATTCTGTTTGAGTAAAGATTGCAAGTCATGGCTTCTTCTCATTTATAATTCTACTCTAGCTCACCAAATAAACCTCAGAAGGATTTACAATTTTTCACAAAGACATATTCATTTGAATAGTATTGCCACGGCAACAAATTATTAAACAATACAACTGGTCAGATTTGCAGATTTTCGAAGTAATCTATTTCATAGGACATGGCAACAAATTCTAATGTCTGGGTGTCTAAAGGACTCCTTTGTACAAATAATACAACCAAGAACAGTTTTAAACAAGTAACAGAATAGACAAATATATTTTTATACAAATCTTAAGACTGCACAGGAGTGTAAACTTGAGACCTTTGTAAACTTCTACCAGCCATCATTTTATCAGCAGGTGTTTTATGACACAAAAGACTGTACCCTTTATACGACTGTGAGGAATGATGGGCCTTTTCCCCTTCTGGCTTTCCTGTTCTTTCAGGAAGGTCTGAAATATTTAAGGCTCAGAACTGGGTTTCTATTAGCACTCAGAAAAAAATTAGCGGGCCCTTAAAGCTCAAAGCTTACATTATGAAAATTAAAGGGCAGAATGCAATTATTTAGAAGGGGACTAAGAGGCATGAAGTATTTTGAATCTATAGGATCCAGGAAAGTAGGGAAACAATGTAAAAAGAAAAAAGAAAATCCTAGGATGCTAGTGAAAAGAACGCTCCCTGATAGCAGGTGTGCAGTTGTTCCAGAGAATCACTGGTCCACCCTAGAGCACGAGGACGGAAGTCTCCGGGAGGAACGGAACACATTTCCAGAATTGTTGGATGTGGTAGGCACCGATTAACAGAGTGTAGGGAGATATTGGTGATAGGCATGTAAAACTCTGAGGAACTTAAGAAAGGAGGTATTTATTGATTCCAGAGAAAACCAAATGTTATAAAAGCATTGTAATCTAAATCATTATATGACACAACTGTGAATCTTATTCATACAATCATAATAGTAAAAATATTGAAAATTAACAAAAATTGTGCTTTAACACATTAAATAAAAGAAGTAAAGTAGGGATAGGAAGCAGGGGTGTAAGAAACCCAAGTCTTCACTTTCCACTAAAAGGATGTCAATAAGTAATATGTATAACTGAAAAGTATTAAAAAGTAGCAGTAGAAGCATGGTATTTAGAAATAAGCTGGTAAATGCAGAAGAAACAGTGAAAAGAGTTGTGTCTGGAGAGCAGGGATCAGAAGTGGGTGGTTGGGTTGGGGCAGGGGACCCCTGGACCTTTGGTGAGCCCCGTTCTCTCTACCATCAGAGTTGGTGGGCTCTCAGGGTCCGAGATGGTGCCAGCACTTCAGAGGCGATACGGGGCAGCTCCATGGACCCCAATGCAACAAAGACACGTGGGACTGGGCAGGAGACCAGTCCAGCAGGATGGATAGGTGCTTGGTGGCTTTACCTCTATCTCCTTTCCACGGAGCTTTGGGGAACTGGGCACCTTTGAAACCAGGCAGGGTAAGGGACAGACAACACCACTTCATGCGTAGCCAAGTTTTTAAGGCTGTGAGGCAATCTCAGTCTAAGAGGTGCCCTGTGCGCAGATGTGAATAGGGTAAAAGGTGAAAAGTCTTGGAATCAAGGCCCAGTTTGAAATACTGAAAACAAAATCTTGCAAGGGAAGGGTTAGTTTACAAAATGAGTTTATAGACAGTTCCTAACTTAGGACAGTCCAACTTTTTGACCTTATGATGGTGCAAAAGTGATACTCATTCAGTAGAAGCCATGCTTCACATTTTGAATTTTGCTTTTTTCCCAGGCTAGTCATGTGCTCTCCTGATGCAGGGCAGCGGGTGAGCTGCAGCTCCCAGGGAGGCCCTAGAGTCAACAACCAGCACTCTCCAGCAGACTGTGTTCCCTGTGTTTTTGGATGGTGTGTTCTGAGCACTTTTAAGGTAGGCCAGGCTAAGCCATGATGCCCAGTCAGTTATGTATATTGAATGCATTTTTGAGTTATGATACTTTCAACCTATGATAGAGGTTATTGGGACAGAACCCCATCGTAAGTCATGAAGCATCTATATGTTCAATATCCCAATTCACTCCTTCAACAGTTGTGTGAGATAAGGAAGACAGAAGTGTAGATTTAAAAGCAACTCACAATGTGGGAAGATAATGACTCTGAAAATGTTTTAGTAACAGCACTTGAGAGATTTGTTCTTTTATTTCTTCTCCTCTATACTTAGATACTATTATCCAATGACCTTTACCTAAACAGAATTTGAAAGGAATATGCATAGTGATATTTCACTACTTACCCACTGAGGTTTCACTTGAGCCTTAGTTATACACATGTGTAAAAATGTTCATACATAAGTAAAACCAACAAAATAGGAAAAATATTGTATACGCAATTTGTCTCAATATTAATATCAATTCTGCAAAATTCAGAACTTCCCTACTCTCAGCATCTTTCCTAACTCCTTATTATAAGTATTAAAACTATGTTTGGAAGGAAAAACTTATGCAGTAAGTAATCTTGAGGATGAATGCCTACACAATAAATCCAATTTTCCTCAATGAAGGTTCTTACCTCTCAGGAATGCTTATTGGTACTTGTATCTTGATTTGGTTGACAGCATCTTAATTTTATGAAAAAACCCATAGTTCTTCCACAAGGAGTTGTGGTAAGAGAATGACAGATAACAACACTCTCATTTTAAGTCCCTGAGAAAAAAGTTAAGTGGTTCAGGAGTGATGTTCTTTAGTCTACTCTGTGCTGAGAAACACTAGTTTGAACTGGTGAGCGTAGTGGGCAGTAATAGTATTATGGATAGGTACATGTTACAATATAACCTATGAAATAAATTGAACTTGTGCTAGACTGGCACTGATTTGATTCTTACGATGATGTATAAGGCCATGTGGCCAAGACATTATCATGTGCAGTTTCAATCTTCAGCACCATGGTCAGCATCTGTTTGGCCCATAAATTTCTGCCTAGGCTAACAATGAGTATCACAGGTAACACCTGATGTCAGAGGTTAGGAAATCCTTAGGTCCACCACTCAACCACCCATGTAATCCCTAAATTTTTCTTCTTCCATCCTGACTCTGGTTTGAATGATCTGCATTATCTTATGGTAATAGTGATATGAGTTGTGTACTGTTCACTTTGTGTGCGTTATGTGCCGTTGAGTTGGCTCCAGCTCCTAGTGACCCTGTGAATAAATGAAGCCCATGATGCCCTGTCCTCAATGACCCTGCTCAACTCCTGTAGACGCATGACTGTGGCTTCCTTTATGGAGTCAGTCCATCCTGCATTGCCCACTTGGCTAAGCCATTAACATAAAAACCCAAGGTTAATGCAGTCCTGTAACTTAGAAAGAAGTGTTTATTCTAAACATGTAACTTTATTTTAGTGTTCACTATGTGCTAGTTTACTTGATTTACCGACTTTACTTATTACCACGACACTCCATGGAGTGGAAGACAAACTGCTCTGGGTTCCTCAGGACTGAAATGGACTGGGAAGGAAGAAACAAATGTGGGAAAGTCACAATTCTGTGTCTCAAAGAATTCACACTCTACTGGGCGATAGATGCGCGGGTCCAGCAAGCTATACCACTGTAACACAGTCTACAGTCTGAACAACAGTGCCAGGGAGCCTAGAAAAAGGAGAAATTCATTCTGTTTTGAGAATCAATAACTATTTTCCTGGAGGTGGCACTAAAAGATGAGTGAAAACTAGACAGGGAGATCAGCCAGAGAAGAGAAATCCAGAGAGAGCAGACTGCATAGCTAAGGTACAGAATGTGTATGGTGATTCAGTGTTTCGGAAGCAGTCTTAAGTGACCACAAAAGAGAAGTTGTAGTGGGTAGACCAACAGGGTACCGAGGAGCCAGACTGGAAACGTCCTCCAACAGCACGCCAGCACTCGGAAATCCAGGTAGTGTTCTGGTGAGACCAGTGTCCTTGTACGGACGGCATCAGAGAGCTCTCTCGTCTTCTCTCTTTCCACGTGCATGCACCTTGGAAAGGCCATGTGAACATGCAGTGAGGAGGTGGCTGTCTCCAAGCTGGGGAGAGGGTCCTCACTGGGAGCTGACCTTGGTGCGCCTGGACTGGGACCTTCAGAATTCTGAGAAAGTACATTTCTGTTGTGTGAGCCACCTAGCCTTTGGTATTTTGCTGTGAACGTCCAAGCAGACTAATACAGCTCCTAAATAATAGAATTAGAATAGAATGGGCTCAACTTCTGTGGCTTCTGCCAGGTATTTTAAAATCTAGTAATCTGTCTAGATAAGAAAAATGCACATAAAATAGAGAAGGAAAGACAAAAATTATAAAATGTTCAGCTAAATAGAATGAAATGTAAGGAAGTGGGTATTATTGGAGAGTTCAGAGAAAGATTTAAGGATCAGTACAAGTTTGGCTAAATAGTAAGGAGATGGTTGGGTGGAAATGGTAGGGAAAGTATAGTATAAAAAGAGCGGAAATGAATCTGCAAGTTTGGGCAGAAGGCTCTTATATTTCACAGGAGATCTGGGATCTAAAGCAAGATTTGTGAGATAAGACAGGTCGTGGTTGAGACGAGAGCAGAGCCTCAGCAGCCTCAGCAGGAGGAGCACATCACAGTGGGACCTCCTCCATCCCCAGCAGCAGGGGACATTGGGACACCTTTACCTCAGAAGCCAGGGGGTATGATGCCCAGCCACCCCTAATTCAAGGGTCTCCTCTAGGATGGGAGTTTTGCCGGAGGCACCTCAGTAAAAGGGCCCAGAGTGAGGAAGCTCTTTAGGGACTAGGAAGCAGAAAAGGCTAACGTGAGGCCAGGAGTCCACAGTAGGAGTGGGTACCATACCATGGTGTCGTAAAACACACCCAGGATTTGTCCTCATCAGGTGTGGTGAGGCTGGCAGATCCAGAGACGGCTGCCCCTGAAGACACCTGATCACCCACAGTTCCCAAGGAGAGGGGTACCCCACGGTTGGCAGGGCCCCCTGGGGAAGCCTGTGGGTAAATCAGGAGGCAGCAGGAGAAAAGGGGAATGACAGGCCAGAGCCTTTTTGAAGAAAGGAAGGAGTTGGGCAGTCTATGAACACTGTAAGCTTAGTATCAGGCAGTTTGAATAGTATCGGTGGGCTCTGGGCTCCAGGGTGGGCTGTCTGGTCCCCGGTCCTGGGTGACTTAGGGCAGGGGGACTATTGGCTTAGCATGTGAGAATTTGATATAGAGAGCAATCAGACGTAAGGGCTTTGGCTGGTTGGTTTGCTATCAAAGGTGGGTTCCCAGGCAAGTCAGTGTTATCTCTAGGAACAAGGTAACCCTGGGAGGGGCAGCCTCCCTGAGTCTTCAAGACCCTCAAAATGTCAAATATGAAAAATTAAAAATATGATTAGTACACAAAATACTATCCAAAATGTGTAGGATGGGAGAGTAAACTGAAACAATAAGTAAACATTTACGAGGCAAGGTGAGCCTGATAGCTGGGTCTTGAAACAGTTCATTTAGTCACTTGGATTCAGAGAGACAGACAGACAGACAGACAGATAGATAGATAGACGGATGTGTTTTTTTTTCCCTTTTGTCTTAAAGGGGCCATAGCATCAACAGGCTAAGTTTGAGGACAGCCCATAGGTGGTTATGTAAATTTATGAACATATTCAAATAGCTGTATTTTCAGAAATTTAGGAAGTGCTTTAGGCCTAAGCAGGGTATTATACTTCACCAAATCATCCCTTTGTGGGTTGAAACAATGTACCTCCAAATTTATAATTATATTCAGGTATCAACTTACTTAACTTTCGATCTCTGGCCCAGTAATTTTAAATTCTGAACATATATTTAAAACAGACATGATTTTTAAACCACATTTTATTAATGGGCTCTGTTTTCAATGAGTTTCTTTGTTTAACTAATGCTACTTTGTGCTTGATTTGGTTAAAAGCGATTGAAAATCCCTTGAACCTTGAATGTATCATTATGTCTTAATGCCATTCTCATTTATGGAAATATGTGTAAAGGAGCAGAAATATTTATTCCCATTCTTTTTTTCTTCTGTCAGCTCCCTCAAAGAGGGCTAATTGTGCTTCTTTAAAGCAAAGTGACAATTTTTGATACAGGTTTATTTAATTTTAAAAATTACATAGAATAATCAAACATGAGTGTTAATGAGAAACATATGTGAGGCTCCAAATATTCTGGAAATGAATGCAAAGCAACATTCCAATCAACACGGGTCAGGTTTCCTGGCCTGTTTCTGCACATGCGAAATCAGACAGCATGAGCCGGTGAGCGCAGGCGGGTGACTGTTCATAACCGAGCGCATATCCATGTGTGTTGTGAAAGGCCTGCCTCTGCTGCGGCTCCCAGCAGCCTGGAGAATCAATCTTTTACATGGAGCAAGACACACTCCAGGATATTAACACTCTGCCGTTTCCAAGAGCCTCTGTTCACACCCGCTCCAGAGGAAACACGGTGAAAGAAGGAGCCTCAAGCTGCTAAAAAGCACACAAAGCAATAAGGAGAACCAGCTCCAAATCCCATAAAAGTGGGAAAGGTTTCAAGAACAACTGCCTGTTTGTTCAGAGAGTGCCCACAGAGGAGGAGGGTAAATAAAACTCAGTACCTGTTAGATTTATAGGCAAATAATCATTATCTACTATGTGTAGATGAGTGAAGGATAATTTTATGCAAACCACAATAAGTAAATTCAAACAGTGCGAACTAAGCCTGCACAGTAAGAGCAGGAAGTTCAGGGAGGAAAAAAAATAAGGAAATGGCATTTTCTGTGTGGTGTATCACCAACCTGGGAAATCCATTATAGAGCCAAAAACTGCAACAGGATTTTATAAAGGCACTGGCTTGAAATAGAGCTATGCATCCCCTAGGACTTGTGTGGTGATTTCATACCTACAGCAAAATTCTGCTCCCCATGATCTAATTACTAATTGGCCTTACATAGAGGATTATGGAGAATTAGTAAATTGGAATTTTTACATAATGAGTGTACAGTATAAATTCTTTAGGGGCCTTCACGGCACATTGAATTTTTGAATGAATTGGTTCATGTCAAATATCGGGAGCCAAGCACCCTAACCAGTGGAGCTTGGGATTTCATGGACCCGTGTCTCAGAACCATATAGCTTTCTAATCAAAACACTGCTTTTATAAGGGTTTTCAAAAGCAGGACATTTTATTTTGGCCAAGTTGAAAATCTCTTTAAATTCAGTGGGTTTTAAATTGGAAAGTGAAAGCAGGGTTTTTCAGGTTCAGATTTCATTTACTCTCATTGAATGTTGTTCCCTGGGTGGTAGTGGAAGATGAAAAGAAGGCTTTTAAAGGATTATATAATGCCTATAAATAGATTCATTAAAATAAGGGCATCAATATACTTGAGTCCATTTGAAAAGCACGTGAGCATTAAAACGCTGAGGAGAACGTTCTTAGAGCAAGAGAGTAGGTTTTAATGAAACTAATTTTGTTGAAATGGTTTTGCTGAATGATAAGCTCCAGTGACTTCACACTCTGGGGTGGAAGCATATGAAATGAGCTCACAGAAGCTTTGCAATCAGAAACAAGTGGGTTTAACCTAGGCTGCGGAGGAAATGAGGGAGGATCGGAGACAGGAAGGAAGGAAGAAGGGTGGAAAAGAGCACGCATTGAAGACTTTCTCTGTATCAGGCACTTACCAAGATGCTTTCACATGTACTGACTCCTGCTGCTTGGTGTGTGGTCTTGTGCAGATGACCTTACGTCCTTGGGCCCTAGGTTTCTTATCTATATATTAAAAACAAAACCAACTATCGTGGGATTCTAGGAAGATGGTAGTGGCAATATAGCTTTTTGAGTTCTCCTAAATCACCACATTAAAAAGACAGTACCAACAAACTAAAATTAAAAAAACTTTTTTAAAAATAAAAAGACAGTAATTAGATAGCAAAAATAAAAATCCAATAAAATCGAGCAGCAAGGTACAACACAAACCTCAAAATACAAGCAGGTAGAGACAAAGTACTGACAGCCACAAGACTTGGGTGTTGTTGTCACTTGTGTGAGGGGAAAAGCAGGGAGAATGACAAGGCATTGGATTGTCCTGAGGATAAGGGAACCAAAAAGCCCCCACGAGATAATGCCTGAATACTACCGCACGTCAGCTTGAGAAGGGGGGCTGAATCTGAGAAAGGTGTTGTTCACCCAGCAGCGTGTGAGTATAAAGCACCTGCTGTCAGCCCTAAGGGTGAAGCAGTCTACCGTCTAAGAACTCTCAAATCTGACCCATCAGAACAGGGCTCCATATTTAGACAGAATGAAACAATAGAGGTCAAGGAAAGAAGACACAGATAAAAGCGAAGAAGTTGAAAAGGGCTAGGAAATCTCAGAATGTAAGATGCTATAGCTTTAACACTGTAGGCAAACAGCAGAAGAAGAATGGCAGTGAAATGAGAAATGCTACTGTTAATGATGGAGTTAGACTTCGGCTCTTGAGTTCAGTTAAGAAAGATTTAGAGCCAAGAAGCCTAATGCAAGACGCTTATTAGGAAGTCACAGAGGTAGAAGAATTGAGCCAGCTGGGCTGCATGGACTCAGGAAATAAGTTACAGAGGCAAAGGATGGGCCCTTGGAGCTCAGGAGAAAGAAAATAAAGGTATATGCCTGAGAAAGAAGGTGCAGGCATGTGTGTGGAGGGCAGTAGTGGAACTGGGTCCCTTGCCTTAAGGGTTTTTATCTGTTTTCTAAAGGCAGGAATTCTAGGTGAGGTCTCAGGGGAGGCTCTCAATAGAATATTCACTAACTTGCCAGGCGTGCCTTTCCAGGATAATGGTCTCTACTGATTGGTCAGAGCTGGGCCAGAGTGTCGCAGGTCATTGCAGTGGGCCCTGATGTCAGCCATGGCACCACTTCATCTGTGTTTGCTGCTTCTCTGGGTCTGGAACACAGCTGAGGCCTAGAGGTCATCCCTGTCTCTGTGGTTAACAGACCCAAGGCATGGCTCCGGACATTATTTGATGCTGATCAGAACCTTACTCTCCTGAGGGCTTAACGCTGAAGGGAGTGGCCCTACCAGAGATGGTATGGGAGTCACCGGAGGCTATTCTCTGGCCCCCTCATTCCCCCTCTAAGGGGTCTGACTGAATGACTAACAAAATGCTAGAGGAAGGAGGGTCACCCTGGGAGTGAGGTCTTGGCCTGTGACAGTCACTTTCTCGGGTTTTGCCCATGGCACCAGGACTTCCTGTGCTGGCCACATTGCGTACCCCACCTGTCGTCCCTGCTCTGCCCAGCCTGTCTAACTAACTGCCCACTGTCTCCCTACTGCTTTCTAACTGTGCAGGAAAGCGAATTTCATAAAAACTGAACCACAAAAAATGTATTGAGTTCAAATCCCATACACTCACAATGCAGTCACACCAGGAAGAAATGAAAGAGATCAAAATTGTAACTTATTTCAAAAACAAAACAAAACCCCACACACACCAAACTATATTAATGATATAAAACATGAAACAACAACGTAAGTCCAAAGTAGAAAAGTCAGAAATAAGCCTACACGAAGAGCTTCCAGGGGCCTGTTTTGCTTTTGCGTTGCTCTGAATCAACAACCAGTGGAAGGGAAGAGCAGAGCACATGTCCCGGTGGTTTAGCTTTGACTTTCCAGCTCGGGCTTCTCATGTTTGTTCAACTTTCGCAGTGTTGTAAACTCAACTGTCCTGGCAACAGAATGACCTTGGAATCAATCCTAGCCCAACATCTCAAGGTCTAAAAACAAAAGGTATTCTGGGAGCCATGAAGGCCTTTAATAAGGTAAAATAAAATGAATCTCACTAAAAACGTTGAGGCTGTTCATGCTTCCTTAGCTCAGGTGGAGGGATTTTCACCAGCAAGTCCTCTGGGCCATGGCGGAGGTTATCTGGTAGCCTTCGGTCAAGACAACATTGAAAGGAAAAGCACATCCCCAAATCCTGAAGATGAAGTAAATGGACATGCAGTGTTTTCTTTACTCAGTTTTACTACGTTTGTTTCTGGCGAGGACATCCTAGCACCTTTTATTCAGAGCGATGCTGACACCCTCCCACCTGACTCGTTTGGAAAAACAAGTTCGTGTGCCAATGAAGGGAGAGGATCGTTCTGAGGGAAGTATTTTACAATTTGCCCAGCTTGAAGCAGCAGCATCTTATTTTTTACCTCCCCCTTTAAAAAAAAAAAAGGCAATGCAGGCAGGGTATTGAAGTGTGAATGAAAACAAAATGAATTTGAAATCTATTTTGTCACTAACACACCCAGGAAAGATTCTGACCTTATTTCAACCATTTCTCAGGGTCTTTAATCCAGTCCCTTTCCTGATGTGGTAAATGACTACATTGAAGACACATGGATTTGGTGGGAAATTTCCAAAATCATAAATAATTCTATTTCCAATATGTAATTACTTTTATGACATAAGTGCTTTACACACACACACAACGAGAAAAGGAAGGAAGGGAGGCAGAAGGAAGAGATGGGGGATGAGAAAAGAATGAGAAAGTTAATAGCTTTAAACTCAAATAACAAGGATTTAATTTTTGCCCCACACTTACAAGGCTGGGATCACATCGTTCATTGGAAAATAATGTATTAACCCTGGGAGCACAGATTCATTTCCCACCCAACTTTCAAGTTACTATTTTTTTTTATTATTTATTGATTCTAGAGAGAGGGAGAGGAAAAGACAAAGAGAGAGAGAGAGATTAATTTGATGTTCCACTTATTTATTGCATTTGTTGGTTGATTCTCCTATGTGTCCTGACCGGGGATCAAACCAGCAAATTTGGCGTATTTGGCCAACAATGAACAACTGAACTGTCCCGCCAGGCTTCCCTGAAGTCATTATCGCTAACTGGCAGTTGCCGGGAACTGGTCCAGAATGCACTGGCAGTTCTGGTTCTGTTCCTCATGACTCAGAGGTTATGTCACAAACACTTATGTTATGTGCTACCTTTCTTGAAGAGGTGAAAAGGAGAGACACTCCTTGGTGACCAATTAGCTTTCAACTCACTCCAGCTGAGGCGTGTGTGGCAGTCGTTGTCCTGTGCTTTCCAGCTCCAGAAATTTTATGATTCTACTGCTAAGGCTTCAGAGGAAACACCTGGTTGCTAATTTGGTCACTGCTGAATCCATCCTGTCTAGACCACTTCTTCAGCTCCGAATTGTGCCTGGGATGCATCACATGCACTAAACAAAGGTGTGTTGAACAAGAGGTTGGATTTACCTCGTAATTCCAACTTGAATAGAAATGAAACTTCTATCACTCTGAGAGCTTATGGAATTGAAGCAAGAAATTAAAAAGACAGGGTATGGCATCTTTATAAGGACACAATCGATAGGTGAGCAGTTCAGAATAACAAAGTCATTTGACTTGGGATACAGCTGTGTGGAAACATGGCTGAGATGCCAACTACTTGTTTCCTCACTGCCTGTTTACAGACTTGAAATATGTGAGGGTAGGGGCTGCGTTTCATTTCATTCTTATAGCCTCAGTTCTTGGACGAGCGCCTTGTGCAGAACAGGCAGAAGGTGTGTAATGATCCCACATTCATCTCCTCAGTTTCCACAGGGGTGTGTTACAGCTCGACCCTGGAATGCATTGCTTTCCATTTCATTCATTTATTCAGTGTGTGTGTGTGTGTGTGTGTGTGTGTGTGTGTGTGTGTTTCTACTGGTTTTAGGTAGAATGCTTCAAGTCAGAAACCACCTCTGTTCACTTTTGCACACTCATGGCTAAAGCAATGCCTGCGCATAAATTTTAGTGAAAATAATAAATAGCTTACCTGGCTGCATGTACTCAGGTCTTCCTCCTCCCTCACCACACCAGGTCATCTCTCCAAAAGCACACACATGAAAGGATGCAGTAGCCATGCTTTCTTGCAGAGAGCTTCCAGTTGAACATGTATGTGTATATCTACATATACAAATTTGCAAACATAAGTGTTTTTTCTGTTTTCCTAAATGTGCGTATGTGTAAGATGAAATACACAGACCTTACTTACACTGGATAATACATTCACTTGACTACATGTCTTTAAGGATCATCAGGTTGACACACCACACAGCTATCTTCTCAAAGAACCTACAGAAGGAGAAAAGCACAGAGATTAACTATTCGTTTTCCTGTGGGCTACCCCTGTCCTGACCCACGGAGCAGCCCAATGATGTCACAATTGTGGCTACACTAGTTGAAAAGACAGGTTACCACCATCAGGAAGAGGCTGTATTTTAAAGGGCCCTTTTAACTGAAGTCTCCTTCGCATTAGGATGTGCTGGTGAGCTAAAGCCGATTTGAGAAGAGAGAAGATGAGTGCATTACTAGCCAGTGGGTGCGGACTCTTTGGACCACTGTGGCCATTTGATGACATTCCAAAGGCAGTCATGAGGTAAGAGAGGATTTCCTGTGCACTCTTGAAGCACACCAGGATTAAAATTTCAAAGCAGTGTACTCTCGGAATTAAAAAAAATGCAATTCTTACAACTCTATTCTGTATTGGTGTATGGGTAAAATATAGAAAAATCAATATTACTAAAAGCAATAAATTTCAACATATAGCTGTATACAGAACACTTGTATGGCTCCTGATGCCTGAAGAAAATACCCAGATATGACACTTTCCTTTGCCAGGACCCCCACAATTTTGCTCCTCCAGTCTTTTCCAAACTTATTTTTCACCGCTCTCCCACTTGAACCTAATTCTGTAACCATCTCAACTACTTGCAGTTACCTAAATGTGCAATGGTGCTTGGTGTGTTCATGTCCTTGGCTATGCTACCGCCTTTCCCTAGGCTATCACTATTATGCTCCCTGCAAGCAAATGATTTTTTGTCCTCTGGGAGTCCTTCTCAGAGCTTCTGTCTGCCATGATGAGTGGGTTAGTCCCCTTTCCATGCCGACATTCTACTTTTTCCATGCTGCCATTTTGTCAGTCATCAGTGTGTTCAGCTGTTATTTGTTTACATGCCTGGTGACCCTGGAGTCTGTCATTGCATCTGAGGTAGCAGCAGCTACTAATTATTTATTCTTACCATGTGCCAAATGCCATGACTGGAAATGTCATTGGCAATTCATAATTTTATACCCTTTGAATCACTCCAGAGATAATAGGGCTATAAAAACAAATCATGTCCATAAACTACAGGGAATACAATAGGAGAACAGAGAAGACAATTTAAGTCTGGAACTTAGGGAAAGCTTCCAGGAGGAACAGACGTTTGAAGAAGGGCAAACTGTGATGTTAGCAGGAAAGCTTCCCAAAGCAATGCAGCCTGAATCCTACAGCTGCAGAGCCCTCTGGAAACCATCCTTGGAATGTTGATGTGCCCCTGGGGTTATCTGTGTTTAAATGATTCTGTCATAGGTGGTTTTATGTAACTTCGAATTCCTTCTCTCCACACATTGAATTATAAATGATGAGGCAGTAATTGCTTTTTCTTCATACTTTTAAACTGCTCACTACTGCTATCAGTATTCAAAATAAAAGTTGACAAAGTTAAGAATGAAGCTGAAATAATAATAACCTTTGGCATTTTCATGTGATTTTATAGTCTACAAGACTGTCACAAAATATTAACTCATTTTCTCCTCAACTCACTCTTTTGCAGTAGGTACCCCAATTTTTCTGAATGAAGACACAGAGAGTTTAATTGACTGCTCCAGACTCATGTGATGAATATATGGTTTTTAAACACTTGACTCAGTTGATAACAATCACTAGCACTGGTATAATTTTACATATGCCTTCTCATTTAACATTACAATAACTCTAAGACCTATGAATGACTGTCATTCTTATTTTATAGACAAGAAAACCGAGGCCTATAGTGTTAAGTTTGCTCAGGGTCAGAGAGTAAATGAGTGGTGGGTCAGGCACTCTACCACAGTTCTGACTCCAGAGTTTTGTGCCTAACCATTACCAAGACTGTTCCAAGTATTGAATGGTGGATTGCTTCATTCAAAGAATCTATAATCCATTGTGGAGGGGGTGGGAACAAGAGGAAAATGCTAAATTAAAACCTATAAAATTATTAAGGAGTGATGATGGCTTCTGAAGTTTTCAGTTTATGTTTAGAATTATTTAATTTCATTCCATTATGTCTCAGCATGAATTTCTCTTATTTATCTTGCTTTCTGTCTTTGATCACCTCAGGACATTTTTCAGTCCTTAAGTATTGTCTTGTCTCTATTCAAAGGCGCATGGCCCCTTACATGTTATCCTTCCTATCCCTTAACCTTTTCTTTTTATAGCCTTTTCTCTTTCTTTGTGCTCTGTTACATGTTATTCCTTCAGATTATTCACAAATTTTCTCTTCAGTGGTATTTAACTTGACATTTAATCCATCCTTTAAGTTTACTACTTTTTGCCTTGTTATAGTTTTTAAAACGACCATGTTGAGGAAGAATTTACATATAATAAAGGGAAAGCTTTGTAAGTCTAATCAGTTGTGGGTCCCAGTCCCCTCCAGCCTGCTGGCAGTCTGTCCTCCAGCTGTGCCTGCAACAAGCCCCCAGTGTCTGTTTTCGGTCCTAATAGGTCAGTTTTTCTTTTATATTCAAGAATTCTTTATATAAGGAAATTAAATCATGTTTCTTTTATCATGTTTTTAGATTTATTCATGTTGTTGCATATATCAGCAGTTTGGGGTTTTTTTTAATGCTGCATAGTATCCATTGTGTGGACACCCCACAATTTGTACCAGCTGACACTGATGGACATTTGGGATGTTTCAAGTTTTGCATTATTATGCATAAAGCTGCCACGACCATTTGCGAACACCGATGTTTGTGGACATGTGTTTTCATTTCTCTTAGGTAAATATTTCTAGGAGTGGAATTGCTGGGTCGTATGGTAAAGGCATGCTTAGCTGTTGCAGAAACTGCCCAGCTGTTTTCCAAGACAGCGGTACCATTTGCAACGGAAGTCCGTTGCTCCAGATTCTTGCCAGCATTTGGTATTGTCTGATGTTTTAACAGTAATCATTACAGTGGGCGTTGTGGTATGCAAAATAATGACAGTCTCCCCTAATAATTCCCACAGCCTAATCCCTCGAACCTGTAAATGAATGACCTTACATGGCAAAAGGGACTTGAGAAATGTGACTCAAGTCAAGAACCTACCTTAACTTGCAGAGATTATCCTGGATTATCCAGCAGGGCCTACATAAATCTTTAGAAGTGGAATTCCTGGCTGTGGCCTCAGAAAGATGTGACGAGAGAAGGGGAACCAGCCAGATGACAGTGTCAGAGGGCTTGACCCATTGCTGCTGGCTTGGAAGATGGAGGCAAGAGGCCGTGAGGGCAGGAATGTGGCTGGACGGCCCCTGAGGCTGAAACAAGGAAGGGAACACCCTCCTTGGGGCCTCTCGGCCTGGTGCCCACTTTGATTTTAGCCCACTGAGACCCACTTCAGACTTCCAACTTACAGCTGTGAAAGGTGATACATTTGGGTTGTTTTCAGTCATTCAGGTTGAGGTCATTGGTTGCTGCAGGAATAGAAAACCAGTATGAGTCTACAGTGTATCTCATTATGGAATATTTTTCCATTTCCCTGATGACTCATGAAATTATCATATGCTTATTGGCCAGCCATATATCTCCTTTTGTGAAGTCTTTGTACAGAGCTTTTACTCACTTTTAATTAGGCTGTTTAGGTTTTTAGTGCTGAGTTACAATAGTGCTTCCAATGTCATGAAAACAATTCCTTTTTCAGATTATTTGTGGCAAATACTTTCTCTCAGTCCATGACTTGCCTTTTCATTTTTTAAAGGAATCTTTCGAAGAGAAATTTTAAATTTTGGTGACATCGAGTCAAATTTATTTTTTATATGAAAGTTAGTTCTTTGTGTATCATGTCTAAGAAATATTTCCTCAAATATTTTTTCTTATGCTTTCTGTTAGGAGTTTTATAGTTCTAGACCTAAGGTTTGTATCTATGATCCCCATAAGATAGTTTTGTATGTGGTGCAAAGAAAGAATTGAGGCCCATTTATTTTCAATAGTATATTCAGTTTTCCGGACCCTTTTGTTAAAAATCTATATTTTTCCTATTGAATTAATTTGGCACTTTTATCAAAAAATTAATAGAACCAAGTTTTGTTATGAGACCATGATGAAAGAGAGGCACTTCTTATTTCCACTAAGCACAGCTAAAATTCCTGGATGTTATACACATCACCAACATTTGTTAAAATGCTGAAAGGTGAAGAGCAGAAGACACATTAACCAGAGACCCAAGGAATGACACAGTAGTAAGTTCCCTGAGTTTTTGTTTTGCCTGATAAATTCATGCTGGGTGCCGGAGAAGCTAACAACTCAGAAAAGCAAATAGGAGCAGACCAAAAAACACCCCAAGAAAAGTTTTCTCTTGCCCAAGGGACAAGAAAGGGGCAAGCTAAGAAGACAGAAAATGTTTCATCCATAACTTCCCCAAGTCCATCCAAATACTACGGAAAAACTATGGTAACACCCTCACCCCTCTCAGCAAAAGCCAAGGGCAGAGCCTACATTTCCCCCTCAGCAGCTATAACAAGGCACCCCCTTCCCCCAATAGAGCTTCCTTGCAACCGTTGGTGGTAAAAGACCTTTTACACCATGGTGTCAGTGGAGGCCACGTGGGACGCACGACTGCACCAATGTTTTGGAGTTGTTTTCCAGTTTTTCCTTTTCTGTTGTGTACAATATACTATTATGATAATTCTAGAACCAATCTCATTGTGCACACATGCTAGAATGTTCTAAGGCATATAACTAGGAGTAGAACACAAAGATTTAGAGTACATGCCTGTTCAACTTTACAACATAACGCAAGGCGTCCCAATGTACACTCAAACCTGAAATGTTTACTAAACAGTTTCCAGGGGTCCACATTTTCTCCAGCACTTGGTATTGTCAGACTATTTTTTCACGGGTCAATGTAAAATAGTATCTTTTTATGATCTCAATCGGCATCTTCCTGGTTACTATTGAGGTGGAGCATCTTTCATGCTATTTTTTCCTGTTTCCTTTTCCTCTTTTTGTTCTTTGTCCATTTTCCCATTTGGCTTATTGCTTTTTCCTATTTGATTCATTGGAGATTGTTTTATTTTTTATATTTTATTTCTTTATTTTTAGAGAGAGGGGAAGGAGAAAGAGAGGGAGAGAAACATCAATATGTGGTTGCCTCTCATGGCCCCCACTGGGCACCTGGCCTGCAACCCAGGCATATGCCCCAACTGGGAATCGAACCACGCCCCCTTTGGTTCACAGCCCACGCTCAATCCACTGAGCTACACCTGCCAGGGCACGGAGATTGTTTTTTTAAAAATTTATTCTACCTTGGCTGGTGTGGATCAGTGGATTGAGTGCCAGTCTGTGAACCCAAGGGTGGACGGTTTGATTCCCAGTTAGGGCACATGTCTGGGTTGTGGGCTGGGTCCCCAGTAGGGGTTGTGGGAGAGGCAACCACACATTGATGTTTTTCTCCCTCCCTTCCCCTCTCTAAAAATAAATAAACAAAATCTTTTAAAAATGTATTTATTTAAACAAAAAGAAAATTTACCCACATCTCTTACCCCTTTGCTACAGACTGACAGCTTCTCTAGTTCAGTCCCATTTTCAGTTTATCTCTTTGTTGCTCTAGTTTTCAGCTCTTTCTTTCTGGCTGTGGGCATGTCCTCTAGATTTTTGTTGTTATTTCAAGCTCGAGTATACAGTTTGTTTTTGTTTTTTTTAAGTCCAACATTTACTCAGTACCAGCTGTGGGATGCATGCTGTTCTAAGCACACAGAAGTGAACAAAACAAACTCTCTGATTCCAGGGAGCTTACATTGCAAGAGTGCTTGTTGTCTGATCTGTGCAGTTTAACGGATATTGTGATCTGAACTTCGGGTATTGTAGGGGCTTTAAGGTAAGCCAAGAATGATAATTTGCTAAATTTTATATCACTTTTCAGAATAAATAGGTGAGAAAACAAACATAAAATAGGAAAGGCCAGTTAGGAAAGAACTGCAGTACTTTAAGTAAGATATGGTTAGACTAGTAGGTAGAAGTAGGAATGGAAAAGAAAAGCAGGATTGCAGGAAATTTTGAAGGAAGAGATAACAGAATTGTGTTTAGAGAGTGTGATACTGAGGAAGATGTCGAAGTTAGCTCCAAATAGTCTTCCCTGGAAGACTGAAAAAAATGACCACACCACTGACTTAAATGGTGCTGCTCCTGGGAATGGATGAGCAGATAAAAATGGTATCTCTTAGCGGTTGTGGTCTGTCTCTCTGTATTTAGTATTCCGTGTAGTGCACTGCAGTGACTTACTGAATGTGAAAAAGGCTGTGAACAACTATGTACACATGGCCCTCGGTGACTGAATATATACAACTAGATGAGAGTAAGCGACGGGATTACAGGTGAGGAGAGGGAGTGGAGGTGCCTGATTTGTACCCCCAGAGCCTGGTTTGGTGTTCCGCACAAAGCTGGCCCTCAATATTTACTGAATAAAGGAACATGAGCCCGGTACATGGATGTGACAGCTGAGACCATGGGACTAGATGTGAAAGCAGACATTTACTTGCTAAGGTTCAAGGACGTCCTTTCTTCCCCATGGCCTGCACTGCCCACAGTTGCCTGTGTCAAAGGAAACCATTCCAAACGTACCTCGATTTAGGGATAATTACTGGAGGAGATGGAGTTTCACGAGCTCTGTGTGTGTGTAAACAGAACGTTCTAGATCTAGGATACCAAAGAGGAAGGTAAAGATTTGTCGCGGAATCAGAGTCGCTACTAATTTTGCACAAGGGTCATCTGCTCTGCACAAGGTAAAGCTGCACTGCGCGGCGACCAGGCCGCGACTCCTCCACCAATGAGGCCCAAATCGCCGGACAGCCCGCTCCGCTCCACTCCAGGGCACACCCGATTAGTCCCCGCGCGCCGCACCTCACTGAGCCTGCGCATTGTGGCGGGCGCATGCGCCTTGTAGGGGGCCAGCAGAGGCAGCGCTGGGTGCTCTGGGCGGCAGCTGTGTTTTGGGGCCTGGGAGCTGTGGGAGGAGCCGGCGGTCTCACCGTGGTAACCGCAGTGCCGCAGTGGCCCCGCCTTGCAGGCCTCAGGACTGTCACCGCCTTCTGGGTCGGGAAACTTTAGCCACCGTTTCCGGATACTGCCCCGCCGGCCTCTCTTCCCACGCCGTCGTCGCTGCCGCCATGCAAGGGGAGGACGCCAGATACCTCAAAAGGTGACGACTCCCCGAGGCGCGGCTCCATCCTCCTGGCCTGCGGCTCTGAAGATACTCTCAGGGGTTCTTGGGCTTGGCCTGGAGGTGTCACTGGGCAGTGAAGAGGGGTGGACACGGGAAGAAGTCGCGGAAAGGGAAGGGCCAGGTGCTCTGCGTAAAGAGGTTCTGCAGCCGCCCACCTGGCTCCGCGGCAATATAGCGCTGGAGGTGGCTCCTGGCTGCATCACCTTGTTGGCTGGAGAGGGGCGGCGGGGCAGGAGGTGCGGAGGAAACCTCTCTTGCCCACCCCCACCGCCTCCCCATTCCAATTCTGCATTTCCCTTAATAGATGAAACCCGCGGGGTCTTGGATATGAAGTCTCCCGGCTCTGTTTCCAGTTTGGGTTTGGGAATCACTGCCCAGAGGTTCTGGAGTGATGAGGGTGAAAGAAGTGATGGCTTTTCATTTACGAGATGCTGCACTGGGCCGGTGCTTTCCAGCTTGGTTCTGCTTGCCTCGTCAGTTTCATGCGTTCGACTGCCATGTGTACAGTGTCGTTTTTGTAGGGTTTTAATGATCAGGAGGTGTGTGCAGGAGCTCAACGTGGAACAGGCCATCATTATCTTAGTTTAAAAACATTTGTTGTATCAATTACTCTTTAAAGAAAACTGTACATCTGTCGGGATTGTTTGACTCCTGTCAAAGATAAGACCATCCCTGGCGGAAAGGATACCTCTCTGTGGACGGAGAGTTTGCAATCATCCAATAGGGGAAAACCGTCATTGGGATGCTCCGTTTTTTAAAGGCCCCGTTCCAATTGAGTAAATACCTTGGAGAAGACACATGTATCCTTTTGAACAGTTTCCTTATCTAAAAACAGGACAAATATTGCCTTACGAGAGATTTGAGGACCAAATGCAAAAATCCTTTTAAGAGAGAAAAACAAAAACAGGCCTGTAAGGTGGTGGCATTATTGTAAGTCATAATGTGCTCTTACTGAATATATTTCCCTTGGCTTGGCAGGGCCCTGATCACCACAGAAGGATCTTCTGATCTTTACTAGACTCATAAAAGGGGTTCAGACAATAGTACAATCAACCAACCAATCAGCCAACTGCACTGCCTTGGCAGGACTGGGTCATCTGTTTTACCCACCCTTCTCATTTTGTATAAATAGATCTGAAACTGCTGAATGAACAGGCTTTATAAGTAAAATTTTTACAAAGGAATATGTAATCCTAACAGGTATATAGTCAGTATTTATTTCCTCACTGGGTTTTGCTTACATTGATCTTTTTTATTTAAAATTTTGTCACAGAAGAAAATACATTCTTTTTTCAACTTTAAATAAATATAAGATTGCTCTAGAGCAAACATACACTAATTATACGTTTATCTTATTGAGGAACCACTGAATTGCTTTCCACATTAACTGCGCCCTTTTACATTCCCACCAGCAGTATATGAAGGTTCCAATTTCTTCACATCCTTGTCAACACTTGTTATATATTTATTTTTTTTTCAATTATGGCTCTTCTAACCGGTGTGAAGTGATATCTTACAGCTTTAATTTACATTTCCCTGGTTACTAGTGACACTGAGCATCCTTTCGTATGCTTCTTGGCCTTCTGGATATAGACCCCGATCAGATCAATGATTTGCAAATGTTTTGTTTCATTCTGTGGATTGTGTTTTCATTCTCTTCATAGTCTCCTTTCATGTGCAAAAGTTTTAAATTTATATTTTCTTTAGTTATTTTTGCTTTTTAAAAAGTGTTCAAATAACTATGGACTTTTAAATTCCCATTCTTCCCTCCCCTTTGTCAACTGTCAGCTTATTCTCTATATTATGGTTCTGTTTCTGTTTTGTTTTGTTTACACATTTGTTTCATATTTTTAGATTTTTGCTGCTGAATAATATTTCTTTGTATATATGCACCACATCTGTGCCCATTCATCTACTGGTGGACACCCAGGTTGCTGGCACATCTTGGCTATTGTACACAATGCTGCTGTGAGCACAGGGGTGCGTGTATCTAGTGTTTGTTTCCTTCCGTTAAATACCCAGAAGTGGAGTTGCTGGACTATGTGACAGTTGTGTTCCTATGTTTTTGAACTCGCCCGCCTGTCTTCCGTCATAGCTGCTCTAATTTATAGTCTCGCCAGCAGTCTGTGAGGTTCCCTTTCCTCCACTTCCTTGTCAGCACTTGGTACTTGTTGATGGCCATTCTGACAGGTGTGAGATATCTCATTGTGGTTTTGATTTGTGTTTCCCTGATGATTGGTGATGTTGAGCATCTTTTCATGTGTCTGTTGGCCATCTGTATGTCCTCTTTGGAGAAATGTCTATTCTAGTTCTCTGCCCATTTTTTAAATTTTTTTCCGGTGTTCAGTTGTATGAGTTCCTTATATATTTTGGATATTAACCCCTTCTTGGAACTATTATTTGAAAATATTTTTTCTATTTAGCAGGTTATCTTTTCATTTTGTTGATAGTTTCCTTCACTGTACAAAACTTTTTAGTTTAATATAGTCCCATTTGTTTATTTTTTTATTTTTTGTTGCCCTTGCCCAAGGAGAAATATCCAAAAAGGTATTACTAAGAGTGATGTAGAAGAATTTATTACCTGTGTTTTCCTCTAGGAATTTTTTGGATCGGGTATTACATTTAAACCTTTAAAACATTTTGAATTTACTTTCGTATAAGGCATGAGAAAGTGGTCTAATTTCATTTTTTTGCATGTATCTATCTAGTTTTTCCTAATGCCACTCATTGAAGAGACTGTCTTTACCCCATTGTATATTCTTGCCTCCTTTGTCATAGATTAATTGATCACATAAGTAAGGATTTTCTGTTCCTTGGGCTCTCTATTCTGTTGATCTATATATCTTTTTGTGTGCCAGTACCTCACTGTTTTAATTCTTGTATCTTCGTAGTATAGTTAGATATCAGGGAGCATGATAACACCCACTTTTTGTGTCTCAAGATTTCGTTGACTATTTGGGATCTTTCTGGTTTTATATAAATTTTAAAATCATTTGTTCTGATTCTGAGAAGCATGCCATTGTTATTTCATAAGGATTGAATTGAATCTCTATATATTGCTTTAGGTAGAAAGGACATTTTAACAATAATAATCCTTCAAATAAATGAGCAAATTATAACCTTTCATTTATTTGTATCTTCTTCAATTCTTTTCTTTGGTGTCTTATAGTTTTCAGAATACAGGTCTTTCATCTCTTTGGTTATATTTATTTCTAGGTATGTTTTGCTTTTGATGCAATTGTGAATGGGTTGTTTTCTTAATTTCTCCTGATCATTCATTATTGGCATATAGAACACAATAGATTTCTGGTATATTGATTGTTTATTCTACAGTTTCATTCTATGTCCAATGTCTTTCATTCTCCTGTCCAATGTCTCAGCTCATTTGTTAAAGAGATTGTTCTTTCCCCCAATGTAAGGTCTTGCCACCCTTGTTGAAGTCAATCGGCCATATATGTAAGAGTTTATTCCTGGGCTCAGTTCTATTCCAGTAATCTGGGGGTCTGTGTTTCTGCTAGCACTTCAGTGCTTTGGTTACTGTAGTTTTGTTGTATGTCTTGAAATCGGGAAATGCGCACCTTCCAACTTTGTGGTTCTTTTTCAAGATTGTTTTGGCTACTCAGGGTCCCTGGTATTACCATATGAATTTTATGATTTCTTTTCCATTTCTACAAGAAGGGCTTTGGGAATTTGATAGGGATTATAGTGAATCTTTAGGTCACTTTGAGGAATATTGCCATCTTAACTATAAATCTGAGTTAAATGCATATGTTAATCCAGCCCACAGGCTTTTGGAACTAGAACCTAGATAAAACCATGGACATTGTATGAGTTTTTAATGTACTTATGCTCCTTTTTATTTTACATTATAGGAAAGTTAAAGGAGGAAATATTGATGTACATCCATCAGAAAAAGCCCTCGTTGTTCAGTATGAAGTCGAAGCCACCATTCTTGGGGAAATGGGGGACCCCATGTTGGGAGAACGAAAAGAATGCCAAAAAATGTAAGTGTTCTTTACTTGTGTACACTTTGAAAGTAGTAAACATTAGACAAACTTCATAGAAATCTGCTATTATTTAAATCTACATAGATGATAAATGTCTATGGTGTTATTCCAGACATACTTTACTTTAGTGAAGCAGAGACAACATGAAACAATAAATACAGGTATATTTACTTCCGACTTACTACCTTTTGTGGCTGGAATAAGTGGGTTTAAACATCAGCAAGGGACAACCTGAGGACTTCAGTTTTGGGATGCTCAGCCCTGGCTACACAGAAGCTGGCAAGGAGTCATACTGTGGGACCAGAGGAGAATGTGGCAGCTTGGTAGTTCTGAGGTTTGGTCACTGGCGGTGCTGGGGGGCACTCGTATAGCCTGAGATAGGCATGACGTGAAACCGTTATTACATTTGGATGGTCAGCGCCATGACCCAAGTTGGGAAGGTTTGTATTTCATTTTTCTTTATTGGGAAAAGGAAGGTATAAGCCCATCTTCAACAGAGTCCCAGTTTCTGAAGATTTTTTTTATGAGAAACTGGTGCTTAGAGTCCAAAAATAATATGGATATTTTTCTTATGAGTTTTTGATGTTCATAAGAGGCATGGGCTACCTAATGAAGATTCTAATTTTTGATTATAGGAATAATCAGTAAACATACAGGTAACACTCACTGAAGATCCTAGCCATACCTAGTTTTTTCTTTATCATTTATAATAAGGGAAGGATTTAGGAGAGTCCTACGCACTGAAAGGAGAAAATCTCTCTGTTACTTTTAATGGAAAAGAAGATGAATCAGATTGCTAATATACATGCTGGTAGCAAGTAGGTCCAAAAAGAAATAGAAACAACTGCTTTGTTAAATCAGGATACCACTGCATACCTATTAGAACTGGTAAAATCCAAAACACTGACAGAACCAAATGCTGGTGAGTATGTATGGTAATAGGACCTCATTTATTGCGAGTGGAAGTACGAAGTGGTGTAGCCACTTTGGAAGACAGTTTGGCAGTTACTTCCAAAGCTAAACATAAACTTACCGTACAATCCAGCAATCGTGCTCCTAGATATTAACCCAAATGAGTTGGAAGCTATGTCCACACAAAAACCTGTACATGAATGTTTATAAGAGCTTTATTTATAATAGTCAATAATTGGATGCAACGAACATGCCCTTCAATTGGCAAATGGTTCAGCACAGTGGTGCATCCATACACTGAAGTATTATTCAGCACTTAAAAGAAACCAACTACCAAGCTATGAAAAGACATTGGGGCAGCAGGGGGTGCCAACCTAAGTACATATTACTAAGTGAAAGAAGCCAGACTTGGAAATGCTACATTCTGTGTGATCCAAACTATATAACCTTCTAGAAAAGGAAAACTAAAGTGAAGAGAATAAAGGTTGCCAGGGGATCGAAGGTTGCCGGGGGTGGGGGAGGAGAGAGTGGACGGAGCCCAGAGCATGTGGAGGGCGGTGGAAGTGTTCTGTAGGGCACTGTGAGGGTGGGTACATGGCATGATGCGTTCGCCAACGCCCACAGAACTGTACAGCACAGAGTACATCCTAATGTAAGCTGCGGACCTACATTTATAGTAATGTATCATCATCAGTCCATCAACTGTAACGAAGACGCCACACTGATGCAAGATGGTAGTAACAGAAAAAAATACCTCTGTTGGGGGTAGTGAGGGTATATATGAGAACTCTGTACTTCATGCACAATTTTTCTGTAAGCCTAAAACTGCTCTAAAAAAGACTAGTAAGAAATTGTAGCAACATGTGTTTATAGCATTTCTCTTGTGTCTCTTCTTGATCAGATTTATAGAAACTGTCAGGATTTCCAAGTTCATTGCTAAAGGTAAACTTGAGAGGTCTTGAGAAAGTTTTTGTCTGAAAAGATTCTCCTTTCTATTGCTGTCATTTGATGTGGAATAAAATTATAAAACATATAATTGAGAGTTTAAAAGACTGAAAAGATAGGAATATAAACAACCCCCCCAAAATAAAATAAAGGGACAGAATATTGCTAGGGTTCTTCGCCGCAAACATTAGAAGCCACTGTAGCAAATTTAAACACAAAAGGAATTTATTAAAGGCTCTCAGGTGGAACCCTGAGAGGACCAGGCTTGGGGCTGACTGTAGAGCTGTGAATAGTTTCTAAGTCACTCCACTGGACTCATTGCAGGAGCGATTGCCTGCATCTCAGTAATGACTCCCGATGCTGTACAGGACCCTTTTCTGAGGCCTCTGTCCCCATGCCTCTAACACCTTGATGACTTTGCAGATATTGGCCACTTTACCAAGAAATGATTCTATACAGTAGCTGCCTTCCTATGTTTCTCTTTTTGAATCCAAGCCTTGCATGAGAATGCCTGAGTCTTCACCCTGAACCTAGTTTATGTTCTCATAGCTCTCCCTGGTGCCATGAATTTATGTAAATGGGTAGTTTTTGCAGACTCTGACCAACCTCTTTTAATTAAGCTCCCAGTGAATCAATCTCCTGGACTAAATTAAAAGGGAGGAAGAAGCTGGTTTATTTTTTTTATGTACTAACAAGCATGAAATGTTCCTCAAGATCCCTCATATAGCTCTTAAAATGTATCCTGCTTTCATTCTTCTTCTTCCTACATAATTTCCATGAGAACCACTGAATCCCAAAGTAGTCAGTAGTGTGTCTTGTCCCTGACTGGAAAACGTAAGGGACTGGGGCCGTGGTCAGGAAGGCGACCCGTCTCTGGCAGTGTGGACCCCCACCTCCGATGAGTGCGGACTCCACACGCATCCCATCAGAAAGGCTGTTTCAGAACGAGCCCTTTGAGTGTGCTCTTCTGCTTAGAGGAGTCAGGTGTGGATTTGATGTTCCTTTTGTTATCTTGTTTGTCCAGCTCAAAGAAAATCAGTGCTTTGCATCGTTCTAAGCCCAATTACATCTAACGTTTTATTCTGTCTCACTAAAAGTGGGTGTGAGGTACATTTAAATGCTTTGTAAATTATTTATTTGAAGAAGAATTGCTTAAATCATCATTTACTTTAAAAACACCTGAGCTGGAACATTCTGATGTGCTGGCAGCATTCGTCTGAAGAGCCTGAATGCCAACACGGACATAACCTCCCTGGCGCGCAAGGTGGTGGAAGAATGTAAGCTCATCCATCCCTCAAAACTGAACGAGGTGGAACAGCTGCTGTACTATCTGCAGAACCGCCGCGACTCCTTGTCCGGCAAAGGTAAGGGGCGCCTCTGCCGAGGCAGTGCGAGAGCAGACCTGTTTGACTGTGTAGTGTGTGGCTTGGGTACGTAGTGGGTTTGCTTTGGTTTTTGTTTGTTTTTTGCCAGTGCTGTGAACGAGTAAGCGAAAGAATAGACAAACATATAATTTTTCTCCATGTTGAGCTTTGTATTGGATGGTTCCACACAAAATGGTGTTTCCGTTTCATGTTTCTCCTCTGTGTGTGTGCACATGCTGAAATAAGGAAGAGAAAAACAAATATCTGTCATTGATTGTAGAATAATAAAAGGAGAGAACTTGGGACAGAAAACCATTTTCTCTGCTCCAACTAGATTTATGTTTTCTAAACTTTCCATTGACAGTTTATTATTTGAGTGGGTAAATAGGTATTTAAATGTTAAAATATATGTCATATGCTTTAGACTACCCTAAAGATATGTTTTATGAATCTTAAGAAAATACTATCCTTTCATTCTCGAACATTTCTGTTGCTGACATTCCTCTATTTTTAATTCCCTCATAAAAGAACTACGCATTAAAATATTAGAGCTAAACAACTGATTACTTATAGATGACATTTTGAAATAATCTAAACAAAAAATGAATAAAATAAAAACAGACATTTTAATGCAGCATCATCTCAGATTATTGACTGGTTAGTTGTTCCATTTCATGGTACTGTTTACATATCTTTCTTTCACCATGGATGAGTTCCAAAATATGATGTCCCAAAATAGTGTATTAAGACCTCAGTTTTGATTGTACTAAGTAAAAAAAATTAAATAGAAAATTTGCTTAAACTTTTTTCAAGTTTGTCTTCTCTTTCATTCATAGCAAATAAAATGTCTTGTGCCTAATATACATTATACTTTTATTAAATAAATAGAGTTACTAACTTATATTACATGATCAATAGGTATTTGTTGAGTGAATTGGATGACTGTGAACTTATTTAAAAGCAAAATGAAGCATTTTGAACTTGATTGCTTCAACTACATAGCTGACACTTAGTGTATACTTATTAATTATTGATAATAAGTGCTATAAGGGAAATAGCAAGGAGACTTTTTATTAAATATTTCATATCACAGCGTTGTCGCTGAGATGTCTGTAAGTGATGAGAGATAACATCTTCAATAGTTTAAATAAGTTCAAAGTGAGCAAAGCAAGCCTGTGCTCTTCACAGGTGTGTATGTAGTTACTGCGGGAGGTACAAAGTAGCTAAAGTTGATCTTTACTCATGCAAAATTAATATAATTTCAATGCCATTTATAATAAAATGTCTTTAAAGTAAAGAACAGCCTTTCACTGTTTTCAGGGTAAATCAGTTCCTCACCTCCCTGGAAATTTTTCATATCATCATATGTGGATACATTAGTCAAATCAATATATTTCTCTATATTGATATTAATACTTGAAAACATGAAATTCTGTCTACATTAAATATATACTTATTTTTAAAATTATTTTTTCTTAACTATTTTTACTCGGTATTCACTATTTCAAAGCCAGAAATATTGCCCTAAATGGGATTGAAACAAAACAATACTATGTATTTGATTATAGATTCTTTACCTTTAGTGATTTTTTCTTTCCTTAATTAAAAAAAAGTAAGTTATCTCTTTGAGGCAAAATCTAGCTCTTCAGAAAACTTAAATCTTATATAGAATGGCCAGTATTCTCTGAAAACAATCAAGGCTAATTTCCATTATCTGTAAAACATTTGCTCATTACAGAATAAAATTTGGTATTAGAACTAGAACTTATTTTAATGTACATACATTGCTTAGGTTAATCCATGTCAGTGAGGTATTTTTGATAATTTTTTTGTTAGAAAATGAAATTCTGCCATGAATCAAATAATTTGAGTGTAACAAAGGGCTCGAAGCTGTGTTCAGCTGTGTCCGGTTACTTCATTGTGTTCGAAGCAAATGAGGATTAACGCAGATATTAAATATGTGCCTTTTAATTTATCATCCAGATTTTACTTATTTAAAACAGTCAGTCAGCAACTATTCTTTATTTAGCTTTTAACTTTACTCATCATTTCTTTTCCTTTGTTAATTTTATGTTATTTTTAATATTACTCAATTCATTTTTTCTTTGTCTTATTGATTTTCCTATTCCCACCTTAACTGTGAATTAGAAGGAGAAATAGAGAAAACTTGACTATTTGCTTCTTGTTGGCAAGTCTGGCTATTTATCTACCCAAAAAGTCAACCAAGGAGGAAGTTAAAATTGCTGCCTGCTGTAACTTGGGGAGTATTTGTTGATTTTATTTGTTTATACTTGGTTTGTACTCAGTAGAACAGATGGATTATAGATGAGCATTTTTCTATACATTGAAAAAAAGATTATTTCATAACCTATTCAGTTTTAAGATCCCTTGCTTAGCTAGAGTTAATCAGTTACTGAAAATCAAAATTACTCAGAAATACTAAAATCTTACTTCTACTCATTAAAAAAATTTTTTTTACAGAAAAAAAAGAAAAATCAAGCAAGCCCAAAGATCCACCTCCTTTTGAAGGAATGGAGGTAAGACTGTATTATGACCTACTAGAAAACCGATTGTAAGGTGTGTGTTTTACCACCAACAGTTCATACAATTGCATTACACAGATGTGTCATTTTAAAAAAATAATTGAAGTTAGAAGTAAGTGAAAGAGATAGAAAATAAGTATTTAGTTGATAAAAGCAAAAAATACCTGGTATGTTTTTAGACAACTTATTTTGATAGAAAAGTAAGTTGTGTTTTAAATATTCTTATTGCAGTAGGTTTTGAAATATTTAATCTATTGTAATACAAATTACTTTGCATTACATTTAAAACAATTTTTAATTGATAGACCAATTTGAGAGTTTGTATACATCCCATTTTATCATATGGTTCATAATTTTGTATTGGATTCCTAACACCCAGAGGTCTAATTTCCTCCCCTACAAAAAGATGGCTACTGTGAGTCCTTTGAAAACTTATCTATTATTATAAGATATAATATATTTATCACAAACTATCGTTCTTTTGACAGTGGCTCTGTGAAGCACTGTTATTCTTTTGGAGGACTGTCTTCCTCTTGCTTTGTTTCAGATTGATGAGGTTGCGAATATCAATGACATGGATGAATACATTGAGTTATTATATGAAGATATTCCTGACAAGGTTCGGGGCTCTGCTTTGATCCTGCAACTTGCTCGAAATCCTGATAACCTGGAAGAACTACTATTAAATGGTAAAGTTACATTTATAAATACTAAAATTAGAAAAGTATTATGAAGTGTGATTTTTAAATTTATTATATTAGAGGACTAAGCTAATATTATTTGTACTAAACTTAAGAATGCACTAATTTCCCAAGTCTTTATTACCTTTGTACTTTTTCAGATTTTTCACATGAGAGAATAGTATTTAAATATTCTTGGGATAATTCACAAATCATTTAATTTCAATAAGGGAGATCAAGAATTAATGGTGCTGTATCTTTTCTTCTACCCTGGTACACTTTTTTATTGTTTCAGCTAAGATGCACTATGAGGCTTTTGACATCTGCCACATTTAGCCTGAAGGACTGACCCCCTGTAGTGTGTCTCATAGGGAAGGCCTGCGGTCAACAAGTTCTCTCAGTTCTTGTTTACTCAGGAATGGCTTAATTTTTCCTTGGTGATGGAAGGATAGATAGTTTTGCTGGGTAGAGAATTGCATGTTGATTGTGTTTTTCTTTCAGCACTTTGAATGCCATGGCATGCCCTTCCTGTCGCCGCGATTCTGATGTGAAATTCCCTGGCAGTCCTGCTGAGGACCCTGTATACATCTTGAGTTGCTTTTCTCTTGCTGCTTTTTTATTTTCTTTGCTTTTGGCTTTTGCCAGTTTGACTATGATGTGATTAGGTATTGATATCTTTGAATTTATCTTGCTTAGAAGTTCACATAACTTCTTGGATCTGCAAGTTAATGTTTTTCAGCAAACTTGGGAAGTTTTTTTAGCTATTATTTGTTAAAGATAATTTTGCTTTTTTTCCTTCTCTCCTTTTGGAACTCCCATTTTGTTTATTTTCCTGTGCTTGTTGATGTCCCCTAGGTCTTCAAGGCTCTGTTTATTTATTTTTCACTCTGTTCCTAAGACTAGATGATTTTAATTGACTTGCCTTATATTTGTTGATTCTTTTTTTTCTAGTGCACATCTGCTGACATGATTTCTAATGAATTTTTTTATTTCAGATACTGTATTTTGCAATTGCAGAGTTTCTGATTGGTTCATTTTTTAAATAATATGTATCTCTTCATGATATTCTTTGTTTGGTGAGACATCCTTCTCCTACCTTCTCACACTTTTCTTTAATTCTTTCAATATGCTTTTCTTTAGTTCTTTGGGTGTGTTTACAGTAGTTGACTTTCAATCTCCGTCTCACAGGATCAGCGTCTGAGCTCCCTCGTAGACAGTTTCTGTGACTGCAGCGTGTTTCCTGGTCACAGGGCAGACTCTCTTGTTTCTTTGCATATTTTGTGTTTTTAACTGTTTTGAAATAATATTCTGGAAACTCTGAAAATCTGCTTCCCCTTCCTTCCAGGACTTGTTATTTTACTATTTGTTTGTTTGTTTAGTGAGTTTCCTGGACTATTTCTGTAATTTTACCTTTGTGCAGCCACTGAATCCTCTGCTCTGTTAGTTTAGTGGTAGCCAATGGTTGGATAGCAATTTCCCTAAATGCCCGGCACTGAGCAGCCCAGCCGGTGCTGGAGGACGCGGCGTGTGTGTTGGGGCACAACTTCGGGGCTCAGGCTGGGAGGGTACAGCCTTACCTTTACTTCCGGCTTGTTCATCGCCAGTCCCCAGGTTGGTCAAAGACGTTAGGTCCTTCTCTGGTCTTTCTCTGGCATGTGCACAGCCCTGTACATGTGTGTGGCCCTCTAGAATTCAGTGAATATATCGGAGCTTTTCAAAGACCCTGTGAAAATCTTTTTCCAGTTATTTCTGTTAAAGATTGTGGTCAGCCTCCTATTAACTCCAGTAGGCTACTGCTCATAACTGCCATGCCTCCGTGAGTAGTTTTCCACAAATGCCCTGGGTGCGAGGCTGCACAGAGCACGCTTTAAGTCAGGTCACGGAAAGCAAACCCCGGCATGGAGATGTTCAGCAGGCATCCGGATAGGTCAGGGAGAGACAGTTCTCTGGAGTAGGGACTCGGGGAGTGCCAAACTGTTCTGCCCTCTCCAGTTGCTGCTTGGCTGCCGCGTCTCACAGATACCATAGTTGTGATTTTCTTGTATATTTTTTATGTCTTTATATATTATTTTGAGATCACCTTACTATAGTCTCTAAAAAATCATAATGGAATTTTAATTATGATTGCATTCAAGTTGCAAATTAATTTTGTATTTTGACTTTTTGTAAACCCTGTAATTTTCTTTTGGCTATTTCTTGAATAACCCATGTAGAATTCCTGTAGCTGTATTTTCATTAAGATGTTTCTCTATTCTATACTAAAGGAGAAAAATGAAATAAAATTTGAAAAGTAGGTCACTAAACCTATGCCTAAATTCATGGCATAGTACATCACTTTCCAAAGTATTCTATGAAATACTGGTTCCTCTGGGTTATAGTGGTAGAATGCCCAGATTCTTTGTGAAGTAGGACTTTCTGGAGTCTTTGCTCTAATATACATTGCCCTCTATTTACTTAACTCCACAATGACTTTGGAGTTCAGGGTATATTACATGGACTCTGTCTGCATTGTGAATATGAATAACATGGAATGCCACTATAGGATTTTTTCTTAGTTCTAAAAAGTTTCTTACTAAGTGGATTAATATCATAGTGAGTTCTTTTTTTAATTTTTTAATTTATTTTAATTGTTCTTTTTTAATTTTTTAATTTATTTTAATTGTTGTTCTTAACATAGTGAGTTCTTATTGTTTCATAATCTGAATAGCCTGAAAGCTCAAATAAACTGAACACTTTTATTACAGTGATAAATACTGATAATGCAGTCCATGAAATGTAATAGATCCTGAGTGCCAAGAAAGTTGAATTATGAATTATATATAGCACACATATATTTAGCTTAATTTTTTTATTTCAAGAATTGGTAAGCTACGTAGCAACATTATTTTGAAACGTCTCATTATTTTATGTTTACTTAATATGTGGTAATTCTTGTTAATCATTTCATTAATTTTACCTTTCTTAAGATAAAAATCTAGCAGGGATGTTTATTAATCTACCCTGAAGCTAATTTTGTTAAAGGTTTTTTGTTTTATTTATGTCTGTTGGCATCAACTTAACATGATATTAAAATATTAAATATTTTTCTGTGCATAAGTTTTATTTGGTTATTAATTTGCTTTAATGGAGCTGGTGTTAGCCTGCTAAACTGCTCATTATTTTTTTAGTGTTGTTCCAGTTTTTTACTTATTCACAAGCACCTTAAATCAGATGTTAATGAAGAAAAAAATTGGTACTGCTGTAGCAGGATTACAAGTGGAAATTCAATTCAGGAAATAAATGGTCTTATTACTTTATTGTCACCCAAAATATACTTCTATTACTTTATCTAAATTATATTTTATTTTTCTGTTTGCAGGAATAGGCTTAAAGCTGTGCGTTACAAGTTTTTAAGCAAAAGTTTGATTTCCGTTTTAAAAATAGCTTTCTCTGTTGGAAAGAAGCATCCTACTTTTTTGTCCCAGTTCTGCCTTAGCTTTGTTATTAATTAATAAGGAGACATTTAAAACCAATCATCCATTGTACCAGAAGCAAGGCAAATGATCATTTTTGTGCATCCCGCTTTCTCTTTAGAAACTGCCCTTGGTGCGCTCGCCAGAGTTCTGAGAGAAGACTGGAAGCACAGCGTGGAGTTAGCTACAAACATAATCTACATCTTTTTCTGTTTCTCCAGGTAAGTGTTAACGTTAGGAAACGAAGAGTCCTCATCTATCTGTGTTTCCCTCCGTTTGTGACATTGGTTTAGATCTTAGATCATTGGTTCGCTTAATCTTCTGTGTGTCTGCCCGTGCTCTGCCTCTGAACTCTGACTCTGTTTCCAGTTCTGTCCTCTCTGTCGTTCTGTCATTAATTCGGTCTGTACTCGCCCATCATGTACACCTGCGCACGCATGTCTGCGCACACTCGCATACACAGAGTAGGGCAGTGTACTCCTTTAGAATTGGAGAGTGTGGGTGTTGGGCGCAGATTCTCTTGATTTGAATGTCAGTCCTACTGTTGGTTATTTATTAACTGTGTGACCTTGGCGACATTACTTCTCTGTGCCTCGGTTTCCTCACCTGTAAGCTCTGGGTAATAATAGTAGCACCCTTTTCAGATAGTTTTCAGAATAAAGCCTGACCCAGATTAAGTGCCAGTGAATGTTATTTCTCTCTCTCTCTCTCTCTCTCTCTCTCTCTCACACACACACACACACACACACACACACACAGGAGTGTGCGCAGACATATCTGTTGTATATTCATATGTATTATTTTACACGTATATTCTTTAGAAAGTAGTTTATTAAGACATTGTAAAAAGTTTCTAGCTAATTTCTAGAAAATTGCCTTCCTCTATTCTAAAAATGTATCAGCATTAGCAGATAAATATTTGCTGAATTAATACTTGGATGAATGAATTATCTAAGAAACATGCAAAACCTAATTGCTAGTACTTTAGTAATTTTTTCTTTGGTATGATTTTTATTTCATAATAGTATTGTTACAGTATTAGTTGTGTTAGGTGGTAGTCTGAAATTTTATTTTGACAGTATCTGAGTAGTTAAAATGGTTGTTAATCATAAATGTGTTTTACTTTATTTCTAACTTAAAAATAATTTCATTTCATGTAAGGTAGTATATTAAAATATAGTTAAAGAAATCTCATCATTTCAAGTTTTCCTAGTATGCTGTGGGTGTATGTATTTATTGAAATATGTGTATCAAATTTATTTGTACTGGTGTTTACCCAAAACAAATTTCCTGAACACACAAAATGTACTCCTTTAAATACATACTAAAATCTCTTCTTTGAAGCTTTTCTCAGTTTCATGGACTTATCACTCACTATAAAATCGGAGCTTTGTGTATGAATATCATTGACCATGAATTAAAAAGACATGAGCTTTGGCAAGAAGAACTTTCTAAGAAGAAGAAAGCTGATATCCTTTTAGAGTGGCCTTTCACCCCACTGTTGCTGCCTGTTGCTATGAGCTTTGGATAGACGGGATGTTTTTTCTTTTTTCTTTTTATTCATTCACAGTGTGTGAAGAATGCATGGGTGTTGATGAAGATCGAAACTGTCAGGATGAATGTAGTCTGACATGTACTTTTTATCTCTTCCCAACTTTGACTAGTTGGTAAGACAGAGGGGGCAGAAAGCAGTGGGCCTGGGCACTGGACTGGTGCATCTCTAAGTGGATATGTAAGCTCCGGACCCTTTGATCAGCAGGAGGCTGGCTCACTGCTGCTGCTTGAGCAGAAAGTTCTCTTTCTGCAGTAGGGGCTTCGACTGGAGTGGGCGTTGCCTTGGTGACGAACCTAGTTTTAGACTCTATTTTTCTATTTAAGCACAAAAATACTTTCCTTAGGTACACGCAAATTTGAGAGGTGTGCAGAATGATAGAACCTGTGAAAGGAACCTTAAAAATTATCTATTTTAACCTATCTTCCAACACAGGCATCTTTTCTGCAACTCTCTTTACAAATGAATTACTTAGTCTCTTCTTTAACGATGTCACTGATTTATGGATTTGACTCATTCTGTGATGTGGCATTCTATTTATTATAATATTCCTTGCTTAGTGTGCTGAAGTCCACTTCCCAATAACTTCCATCTATTGGTTCTAATCTTGCATACTGAAGCAATGTAGAATAAGGATATTTTCTTCACATCACATTTCTTATATTGGAAGCTATTTATCATATTGCCTCTACAACTTAATTCTTCTAGATTAAAGTTCTGGCTTATTCATCTGTCCTTATATGACATACTTTGTAGATCAACAACCCATACTAATAACTTTCCTTTGAACCCCAAATTTAAATAACAGTAAAAATATTATTCCTATTGTGCAGAATATCATGTGTTTTGCCTTTTCTTCATGGAATCCCCAACATACTATAAAATGCATCTTCACACATACATAAGCCTTGACTTAATTGGAAAGCCTTGACTTTTGTGGTTTAAATTGTGTGCACATTATCAGCTTCTGACATCTAGATAGGTATTACCTTAAACTACATGGACAACTCAAAAATCTCAGAGATTTTAGATTATTTCTGGAGTCCCAAGTCTATTGAATGTACCCCAAATTCATTTCAACTGCAGAGGGTACAAAGAGGACCACTAATGGAACTTCTAACAACCACTTATTTATACATTGTGATTGTTTGGTGATAAGAACCGATATTTTAGGACATACCATATTCCTACAACTATGAGACACCATTGGTTGTAAGGTGTACCTTTATTTATGAACACTAATGAAGGAAAAAACGCTTCCAGTGAAACTATGGCACATCAGGGATTATAAGACACATCCAAATTCTGGAAATATTACAGCATGAAAAAATGTATCTTAGAATCAATGGATTGCAGTAATCGAAGGAATATGAAATGACCTATCAGGCCCTGGCTGGTGTGGCTCAGTTGTTGGAGCATCACCTGTAGACGGAAAGCTGGTAGGTTCAGTTCCCAGTCACATGCCTAGGTTCGGGGTTCGATCCCTGTTTGAGCGTGTGTGAGAGGCAAGGTGTTGATGTTGCTCTCTGACATCAGAGTTTCTCTCCCTCTCTCTGTCCCTTCTCCTCTCTCTAAAATCAGTAAGTGTGTCCTTGGGTGAGCATATAAAAAATAAATAAAAAATAACCTATCAGATTTTTGGCCATTTGTTCTAAAATATTGCTTTTTTATTGTCTTAAGTTTCCTTGTGTTTTGATGCAAGTAGCATTCAGTAGCAGACTGTGTGTGAGTGTTTGGGGATCTGAAGCCAGACTGAAGTAATTGAGTATTTCTGCAGGTGTCCAGGGGACTGTTTGGAGCCATAATCAGAGGTAAACAAAATTAAAGAATTTGGAGATATTTCTTTTTTATTTTGGGATATTTATTTCTTTATCCCTAATTATGGGATATTTCTTTTTTGCCATCTGATCTGAAGAGGGTGGTAGAAAGCTTTAAACCCAGTCCACATCTCTTCACTGTTCTGGGCATCTCTGTTAAGAGGAATCCAGTGTTTTCATGGGCTAAATCATTCTCTAATACAGTAATCTTTTTGGTACATGGATCCCTTTGCTAATCTGTTGAAAGTTAGAGACTTGTGGATATACATAAAATATTTGCATGTGATTTCGGGGATTCACGTATTTGGCGAAGCCCAAACATGCGTTTACCTGAGGACTCCAAGCACATCCTGGAACCTTTAGTTGAGAAGTCTTGCTGTGACCCAGTCAACACAATCACCATGCAAAAAACTAGTCCAGTCGCACTGTTGGCGAGAGGAAACACCCAGGTGGTGCCGTGTGCACAGTTTGGGGGCCCTGCATGTCAGACTTTGGGTAGGGTTTCTTCTCTTCAATGAGAGTGGATGGTCCTTAACTGGCTTACTTGATGAAGACCCTGAAAACCAAACCTTGAGGAAAGAGTATGAAAAAACCTTTAAAAAGTACCAGGGGCTTGTGGTAAAACAGGAACAGCTTTTACGAGGTATGAATTCTTAAACACCGAGAAAAACAGCAAAGTGCTTACTCTCCATTTAATTTGTTCCATTTTTTGTCAGATCAGTAAAGCTAATACCAGAATAATTGAGAGTTTTATACATTTTAATATGATACAAATTCTTTTGTCTTAAGCATGGGTAGTAATGTTTTACATTTTGTTCTACTGGTTTCCACCAAAAGGCTCATTCAGTTTTTAAATGTATAGATACTTGTTATTACTCAGAGATGATTTTTTAATCCATTGTGTGACCTTTCCTCTCAAACCCTAATATATTTACATAGTGAATTATATTGTTGCTTTCATAGAAGATATAAAATTTTTAAAACATTCTCTTTAATAAAAGATAGTCCTCTTTGGGGGGTTTACTGAGAGATTTACGTGCTCACTAGTACAGTTTCTCACTCCTAAGATGCAGAGTCTTGTGAAGATGAGTAAGAATGACCTGGGGCTTTCAAGTGTACGTTCAGTTTCTGCTTCGTGCCTAACTCTTAATTTTTTCAGCTTTAATGAGATATACTTGACATATAGCATTGTCCAAGTGCAGGGTATCAGTGCGATGGTTCGATCCATGTAGATACTGCAGAATGTTTGTCACAGTGAGGTTAGCTAGCATGTCACTCCCCTCAGGCAGTCATCAACTCGCTGCTGTTATGGGGAGGACCTGTGAGTCCTCTCAGCAGCACTTACCCGCACGACGCAGCAGCGCCAGCTCCAGCCACGGTGCTGCGTGTCAGGCCCCTGGAACGCACCCATCTCATAACTGAAAGGCTGCACCGTTTGGCCCTTGTCCCCCCGCCCCCACCTTTGCCCCCGGAAACCACCCACCTGCTCTCTGTTTCCATGAATTCACCTGTGTCAGACTCTGCATGTAAGCGGAAACCTGCCGTACCTGTCTTTCTCTGTCTGACTTATTTCACTTAACGTAATGCCTTCAGGGTCCACCTGTATTGCCGCAAGTGGCAGAATATCCTCTCTTTATAGATGAATAATATTGCAGTGTGTGTGTGTGTGTGTGTGTGTGTGTGTGTGTGTGTGTGTGTGTAAATGATGGGTACCAGAGGGAAAGGGGAGGGGGGAGAGGCAGAAAAGAGTGAAGGGGGGTCCAATTCATGGCGACAGAAGGAGATTTGACTTGGGGTGATAAACACTCAATGTAACATGTAGATCATGTGTTACAGAATTGTACACTTGAAACCTATATGACTACTAACCAGTGTCATCCCAGTAAATTTAATAAAAAATAGAATGCATGATAAGATCTTAGATATAAACTCAAATATGTCAGTAATTACAGTGCATATAAGTGGACTAAATACAATTTGGATGCCACTTTAACAAAAAAGTGGGTTACTGTTTATATGTCAACTAGTGTAATGCCTGGCATACAGTAAGTACTTAATTAGTGTGAATTGCCTTTCCACCTCAAATATTTGTTAAATACATACAATTTAATATTTATGTATATTTAAATATATTTAATATTTTGCATCTATTCTCTTTATAAGGGTTTAGAGATGGTTTGTAAGAATATATGAAATGAAATACTAAAATAATGAATAAAATCAAGGCCATAGGAGAGAAAAAAGATTACATTGACCAAAATAGCCTACATAATTCTGACAGGAGCCTTTTAAGTCTTAACTCGGAAGCTTTTGAAAATGAAAAATGTTTTAGTATCCTCAAATTCAATCCTAATTGTACAATGCATGTCAGATTATTGCTCTTTTTAACATAAAAGCCCCTAGTTATTGAATTTTTACCTTCTTTTCTACATGTATCAAATTATTTTTCCCCATCTGCCCATTTTATTATTTGCTAACATACACTTTTAACTGCTATTTGATTACTATTAAGCTCTAACCTGCAAGAAGGTAGGACTCACTCTTATTTTGGTTATTGTGTCCTCACTATGCTAAGAATGTATGTTTTATTTTATATGACATATCACTCAATAACAGTAAGTGGTTTCTAATGATTAATAGCTAGCTAATTTTTTAAAATAATATATTTTCTTCTGAGAACTGCATCTGCCCCTTGGGTGAGTAGGAGAGATGTACTAAACACTGACTCCGCCTGCCAGTCACTCCGCCCGCGTCCGCTCTCCCCGCAGTTGCACTGTACCTGCTCCTGAACCTGGCGGAGGACACGCGCACGGAGCTGAAGATGCGGAACAAGAACATCGTGCACATGCTAGTGCGGGCGCTCGACCGCGACAACTTCGAGCTGCTCGTCCTCGTCGTGTCTTTCCTGAAGAAACTCAGCATTTTCATGGAGAATAAAAACGACATGGTAACTTACATCGCAGCAGTCTGTGTCTGCCATTCTCAAGTTGAAATATTGTGGTAAAAAGCAAACACATATCCCCACTGAGGCAGCTCTGAATGAAAATTTAACAATAGCCATACTCCCTCAAATGGTTTTTTAGGGAAATGTATTTCATATTACTTAATACTCCAGAGAGTTGAAGCTTATAGAAAAAGACAGTCTTTTTCCAATATTGTACAGAATGAATGTTTTATATTAAACATAATGTATAGAGAGTAATTTAAACTCAAGCTTGTGCTTTAGAGTCATCTGGCCTTACATTATTTTCCCTTGAAGTATTGTTTTCTCCTGCATTTCTGGTATCTATGTGTGGAATTCCAGGTTAGCCTAGTCTCTCCTCTCTGTCCCATGGTTCCCGTTGGTAGGCACCCGCGCTGATTCTTCTTCGCAAGCGCCCCTTCTCTCCCCTCCGAGGGCCACGGCAGCAGTTCGGGCCCTCTGTCCTCAGGCCTCCTCATTTCTTGTTCGAATTCCTAACAGGGGGCCCTGTTTGCCCCCTTAGATGGTGGCCGATGCTGTGGTCTTTCAGACATACAAGTTCATTGTATGCTATTTCCCCTTCTGAAAAAAGATATATGATACAGACATATTAAACAGAAAGGTAGAATAAAAATTACCCGCCTTTTCCATGTCATTAAAAAGTCCTTGTTAGAGCAACATTGTATTAAATAGGTCAGACGTTAACCTTACCTTGTTTTCAAATATTTAAGTTTTTTATGACTTTAGCTATTATAAATAACTCTTCAGTGTACACATTTATACATGTATCTTTGCCTGTATTTCTGATTATTTTCATAGGATACAGTCCTAGAAATGGAATTATCGGCTCTGTTGCCTTAATTCCGCAGAGGACTGTTGGAACTCTATGCCAATACAAGTCAGCGCATCATTACGTACTGTTGGCATCACTGGCTGCCCCTTCGGGGAGTCCAGACGTGCAGTATTGCCTCCTGCTCTTATTTAAAAAATCCAGTGAACGAGGAAGTACCTTGTGCTTATTAAGTGATGCGGTATACTCTTTGAAGACCTAAGACCGATTTATCAGCTTTAATAAGTGTCTTCAATTCTGATACTCGAAATATATGAAATTTCTTTTACCCGCAGATGTTTAGTATCTGTTATCTTTATCATCAGTATATAATTATTGATTATGTATGCTTGATATTGTTTTAAGATTGAATTTACTTAAGAAAGATTAATCAATAATTTTTTAACTTATTGATCTTAAGAAGAATGATGAGATAATGATATATTTACTCCTGAGTAATTACAGTGTGGCTGAACAGTGACTTCCCCTCGCTTTAAGTTGAAGTATAGCCCTTCATTTATTTATTTAGATTAAGTTCGCCTTCAGTAGTAGGTTCACAAAATTTAAATTGATTATCATCAGCATGTGTCTATTGTATATTAATTAAACATGCATTTAATATACCTCTCATATGTTTATCAAAATCATTTTGAGAATATTATTAATTATTCCCTGGTAAGGTAAGATCATAAATTGAGAATATAAATTGTCTCATCAAACTTCATTTTTTATTAGGAGAAAAAATGGAGGTTCAGACAAAGGAATTCACGCATAAGAATGATTAGCCAAATTTATACTGTAGACAGTATGCATTTCATCTTCTATTGTGGAAGAAATGCATTTTATTTAAGGGCATTGTATAGAAATAGGATTTTTAGAGCTTGACTGGGTCTTATATCCTTGTTTAGATTAGTGAGTTACCTCCTAACTTTGCACATGAAGTAGCAGAGGGTCAGAGAGGTTAAGTAATTCACTCAAAGAAAGATCTCCAGATATCATGCTTCCTACTCCTTTCTGCCTCCAGGGCAAGAAAATTGTTGTCTCTTTCTTATGTTTTTTTTAAATTAGCAAGATTAAACATAAGCAATTTTTAAATGGCTGTCAGAAACACTAAAAAGAATTACTTAAAGGCTGAAATAAGTTTACTGACAGATTGTTGATAAGCCAACACTTTGTATAGAACATTTGATAAAGTATTAACTATATTTTCCATTTAGTAGATACAGAGTTGAGAGGGCATTGCATGTTGAGACAATCACTGAATTTTGCTTTCGGGATTGGGCTTTTATAAACCCAAAAGACACAATTAGAAGGCTGTGTCAGGTGTTGAATGATCTGAATGGGCTACCTGGCGATTTTACGTTCCATTCTGTGCAATGGAAATACAAATTAATTAATAAAACTCTCCAGGTTACTTTATGATTAAGTTTTCTATAACACCAGTGTATAATGTTGCTTTTTCAAGAGAAAAATATTACTTAATATAATTAGTAACAGATGAAGCCTGTAGCAATTTTATTTAAAAATGGTGGTGGGGAGAGATGGCCGATCTCTTTGTGAGGCTGTATTATATCTTTAAATAATGTGCTCATTTTACTGTTGATGTGAACTAATACTGACCTTGCTTTTTAGAGTTACATATTTTAAAGGAAATTTAGTTTACTTAAAAAAACTTTTAGTCATTTAAATTGTATTTTATATTTCTTAATTTTAATACAATAAAACAAAACGATAATAAGTCATATTAGAATATGATTTTAAGAGTAACAACAGAGAAGGTATATATTCCTTCGGTTGCCTATTTTCTTATGAAATGTTGAGAGTTCTTTTTATAGTTTGAATATGCCCTTTATCAGTTACATGTATTTTTTGCAGGTATTTTCTCCTTTCTGTGTCTTGTCTTTTCTTTCTCCGATGAAGAGCAGGAGGTTTTCATTGTTATGAAGTCCAGTATATCAAGGAATTCTTTAATGGGTTATATTTTGGTGATGTGTTTTAGAAATTTTTGCCTAACTTAGGTTTCAAAAGTTTCTTTCTGTGTTCTCTTCAAGGAGTGCTCTAGGATTCATGTTGTTGCTGTTTTGTTTTAGTCTGTGATCCATCCATTCTTAGTTAATTTTATGCATACTACAAGGTATGCGTTAAGATTCATGTTCTGGAATGGATGTCCAGTTGTTCCAGCACCATCTATTGAAAAGATTATTCTTTCTCCACTGAATTGCCTTTACATCATATTGAAATTGCCTTTGTACCTTTGTTGAAAATTAGTTGCCTGTGTATGTGCAGTTCTGTTTTTGGTCTCTCTCTTCTGTTCCATTGATCCATGTGACTGTGCTTTCACCAATATATCTTTATCTTCATTACTGTAGCTTTTTAAAACATAAGATCATTTATTTATTTTTAGAGGGGAAGGGAGAGGGAAAGAGAGGGGGAGAAACATTGATGTGAGAAACATCGATCAGTTGCCTGTAGCATGTGCCCTTACTGGGGACCAAACCTGCAACCCAGGCATGTGCCCTGACTGGGAATTGAACCAGCGACCTTTAGGTTTGCAAGGCAATGCCAACCAACTGAGCCACACCAGTCAGGGCTTGATTACTCTAGCTTTATAGTAAGTTTTGAAACCAGTTTGTATAAGGCTTCAAATGTTTTTATTCTTTCTGGCTACTTCAGTTTCTTTACTTTTCCATACCCATTTAGAACCAACCAGTCTATTTCTTAAAAAAACAAAACAACAGAATCTGGAATTTTGGTTGGGATGGCATTGATTCCATTGGCAGGGCTCATTTTATTGGCCATGCTGGATTTTCCAGTCCATGAACCTGATATAGCTCTCTGTTCGTTTAGGTCTTTCTTGATTTTTTCCCATTATCTCAGGTTTTAGCGTGCATACTTTGCATATATTTTGTTAGATTTATAGCTAAATATTTTACCATTATGAATTGTAGTTTTTATAAAAAGAAATTATTAGTTTCCCATGATTGATTTTTGTCGAAGTGTAATTAATGTGTAGTATCCTATTAGTTTCGGGTGCGCATCATAGAAATTCAGTATTTATAGGCATTACAACGTGACCACTGCAACAAGTCCAGTACCCATCTTTCGTGATCAACATGTGGAGAAATACAGTTGGCCTTTGTGTAGTGACCGTGTGCCTGTGGTCTTGCTGAGTTCACTCTTCAGTTGTAGTGGCTCATTGTGGGTTCTTGGGGGGGTTTCTGAACACTGGGGAGGGGCCCTTTTGTATGATGGTGAACAGGAATTCTGTGAGTGGGCTTCCTTGCCTTGTTACTGATCTTAGGAGGAAAGCAGTGTCTTTTACTATTAAGTATAATGTTATCTAGGTGTTTTTATAGATATTTCATCTGTTTAAGTTCTGTTCTGTTTCTAGTTTATTGGACTTATTATGAATGGGCGTTGGATTCTGTCAAATGCCTTTTCTGTGTTGATTGAGATGATTCTATGGTTTTTCTTCTTTAGACTGTTGATATAGGGAATTATATTGATTGACTTTTTAAAAAATTTTTTAAATATTGATTGATTTTAGAGAGAAGAAGGGAGGGAGAAAGAGAGGGAGGAAGACATCAATGTGTGGTTGCCTATTGCATGTCCCCCACTGGGGACCCAGCCTGTAACCCAGGCACGTGCCCTGACTGAGAATTGAACTGGTGACCCTTTGGTTCACAGGCTGGCACTCAGTCCACTGAGCCACACCAGCCAGGGCACATTGACTGACTTTTACATGTTGGGCCGGTCACATTCAGGAATAAACACCACCTGATCATGATATATTGTATTTTTATACATTGCTACATTTGACTAGGTAATGTTGTGGAGGATTTTTGTATCTATGTTTATGAGGGTTTACTAGTTTATAGTTTTCTTATTGTGTCTTGGTCTGGTTTTGCTGTTAGAGTAACTGTGGCCTCATAGAATGAGCTGAGAAGCACTTCTCTTCAATATTTCAGGAAGGGGTTGTGTAGAATTGGTATTATTTGCACTTAAATGTTTGATAGAATTCACCAGGAGAAAAGCATCTGGGCCTGGAGTTGTTTTCTTTGCATTTCTTGAACCCCTGCAAGACTACTTAGACTCTCTGTTTCTTTTTGAGTGGTAGCTTTGGAGTACGTGTTTTCCAAGGAATTTTTCAAACTTCTTTTCTTACATCATTAAAATCCCGAGTTCTGAAGTGATTTCCCTGTTTCATTATTGATCTTGGTACTTTGTTCTCTCTCTTTTTAGTAGTTTAGCAGTTCATCACTGTTACTGATACTTTCAAAGAACCAGCTCTTGTGCCATGTTTGATTTTTGGAAGGTGTTGTCACTTGGTGCAGAATTCTGGGCTGATGTCCCCCAGGTGACTTCTGTTCATCTGGAAGGTTGTCTTTCCTCAGAGAAGGCTTCCTTGACAGCCCCTCACACTGAGGTTGGTTAGGCTTGGCCCTTATGCTCTGTCCTGGTGCTGCTCCTGTCTTGTGCACTGGTCATGCAGTTACAGTTAAGTAACTGTGCGGCTGTTTTCTCCCTGTATTTCACTCCCTCTGGTACACAGGCTCCCTCCAAGTCAGGAACTGTTTCCTGCTTGTTCACCAGTATATTCCCAGGGCTCAGCTAAGAAGTGTTTGTTGAATGAACAAACAAATCTGGAAAAGAATTTATTCATTGTAATCAGTGAAGCTAGTGACAGAGCTGCTGTTCTGTATAAATGTGACACATTCTGTCACTGGCCTCTGTGGAAACTGTTGTGGGAAGTTAACAAATGAGTGACTGACCCGGTCCTTTTTAACAAGCCAAATCAGGAGAAAGGGAGATGCAAGTTAGAGAGTCCTTCGAAAAAGTTGTGTTTACTTCCTGGCATGGAATGAAAGGGAGAAGGTATATCTAGGGCTCAATTATTGGTGTGGTGTTTCCCAGGTCAGTGAGCAAAAATAGAGCAAGATTATTCATAAACCTTTTAGAAATGATCAAAAATTATATAGTTACATAGAATTTCCTTTTTAGCCATTGCATTGTAACAAAGATAGAAATTTTTATAACCAAATGTTTCTGATTGTTACCATAAGAAATGTGAACACAGGGCTTATATTACTAGATAAGTTCTGTCCTCTGAGATCCACGCTCTAAGACAAGCTCTCTTAGAGCAATTTTATTGTCTTCTGGAGTTGGGAGATCAACAGACTTTTTGTGTAAATGGCCAAACAGCCAACACTTCAGGCCTGCGGGTCCCAGGGTCCCTGTCACTATCAGAGTGCTACAGCTGCTGCGGGTGGTGTGTACGCCCGTGAGCACAGCTGTGGTCCAGTCTGATGGTGTGTGCAGACTGCAGCTTGGATTGCAGATAATTTTCATGTGTCAGGACGCACTCATCATTTAATTTTCTCAACCATTTAAAAAATGTAAAAATCAGAAAGTGTCTTTAGCTCTTGAGTTGTATGGAATGAGATGAACCACAGTTAGTGACCCTCGACCCAGAGTTTCTGCTCTTCCTTGCAGCCCAGGCTCTCTCCTGAGCCTTATCAGATCTCCCAGGGTCCTGAGTATCACCTCAAGTTAAATGTGACCAAAGTTAACACGGTCCTTGCCCTCCTTGTCCTGCACCTGTTTTCAGCATACTGAGCTCAGTCCCTGGCGCCCATGTCCACCCGACTGGCTGCAAAAGGGGCCTGAGACTGCGCTCCCCACACAGGCCCTCTTGCAAGCGTGGCCCGTGGCTCGTGCCTCTGGGCTGGCGGCAGTGCTTCCACTCTCCCCCACTCGTGAGGCTGCTTTCCTGTGGCCTGAACTGTTGCCCAGCGATGTGGTGTATGCCTCACACCTGCTGGAGTTTTGGTGTGTGCCGGGCCAAGCAGTCCTGCCCCTAGGGAAAACCTTGGCACTACCTCTCTGTCTCCCTTCCACACTGGGCAAGAGCATTCTGGAAGCTTCCACCTGGTTTCCTCCAGACTTTGCCTCCATATGCCTTTTCTTCTTGTGGTCTCACTTTCTGTCCTTTCGCTGTGATAGATCAGAGCCATGAACATGACTCTAGCCAGTCTTGTGAGTCCCAGCAAGTCGCCAAACCTACTGGTGGTCTCCGGACCCTCGACCTGAAAGTCCTCTTCAGTGCTTCCTCCTCACGCCTCATGCACAGGGTGTGACTGTGTCTCCCCAACAGCTCCCAGATGGCTCTCTCCTCGTCAGTCTTGACACCCTTTCTTGGACCAAACATTAATCCCAATGCAGCGTATTCGTCAGTGCTCACCTCCACCTGCGCAGTGCCCCCTGCGCATCTGTCTGTGTGTGTGATGTGTGCACATAGGTGTGTATGCGCCGATGCACTTGTCTTCATGTTACTGTCCGAGCATGTCACCACTGAGCTTAGAGTCACTCCAGGTACTCCCTGCCTTTGGAATAACATTACACCTCTTGGTAGAGCCTTAAAAGCTCACTGTGGTCTGTCCAGTGTCTGCCCACGGGGGCGCCTGCCACCTGCCAACACACACATCACACGGTGGCCGTGCCAGAGCACAGCTGCCTCCGAACAAGCTTCCATGCCCAAGTGCCTGTCCACTGGCTGTTTCTTCTCTCTCAGCCCATGAGCAAATTGTCACATGTTTCAAAGAGCTTATTTCTAATTTGAAGTCCTTCTGTTCTTCCAGGTAGCTTCATGTTTCCTTCTGTGTTACTTCCAGAGCACTTGGTGCATTCCATTTTTATTACATAGTATTATTTGTTCAATTCATTGGCTCTTTTCTTAGACTGGAGTGCTTGAAGGCCAAGACAAGATGTTGTTTGCTCTGGCCCAGGGCTGGCACTTAGTAGGTGGCACTCACTGTGTTTTCAGGAACCTGGTGTCATTTGTCTTCCAGTTGATGCTGCTCTGTGAAGGAATGAAGGATGATGTGGGAGTATATATTTTCTCCTCAAATGCTTATAGATTAAAATGACTGGGCAGGTTAACACACAGTTACTTCGGGGATGATGAAAGGTGATTATTTGTAATCTTTCTGTCTCTGCGTGCAGCAGACCCTCACTGCACCTGTGTTACCATTTTTCGTAGGTGGAGATGGATATTGTTGAAAAGCTGGTGAAAATGGTCCCTTGTGAGCATGAAGACCTGCTGAATATCACACTCCGGCTTTTGCTGAACCTGTCCTTTGACACAGGACTGAGGAATAAGATGGTACAAGTTGGACTACTTCCCAAACTCACTGCTCTCCTAGGTATGCTTGTTAAAAATTAATGATAGTGTTGCTTGGAATTTCCAACATCATTGGAAAATTGAGCTGCGTGTTGAAAGTTGGCTGAACAAAAATTGTTCTGTGTATGTTCTTTGATTGGGAGCTTAAAGATAAACGGAATGAATGAAAAATGGCCTGTGCCAGGCTTCCCAAGGTGCTGTGGAGTGCCCCGCAATAAAAATGGTTAACTCTGACTTCATTTACCCACGTGGAACGGAAACCAAAGAGCAGCTGTACATGACTACCAGGGAAGCAAGGAGAGAAAATTATTTTCTCTTCAGCAATTTTTAAAAATGCACATATGATTTCAGTTCTGATATGTTGCCATGCTTTTAAAATACTTCTGACAACTACACAAATTTGGTGAGCCTTTTTGTCATTGAGTAGAAAAGAGCATTTTTATAGAGTGTGAGTTAGAAAATACTGTGTTGGAGAATTCGGTTTATAGATAATTTCTTTTAGCTGTTAGCAGGATCCCTATATAGCAAGGGTGGATTCAAGTGCCAGTTCCTCTGTGCTCTCACATGAAGCTTCCTAGCAGTGTTGTGCACCCTTGACCTTCACTGTCTCCTTGTAGGCACCTGCTGCTCTCTGCCACGTGCTTTACTTTGTACCGTGTCCACGCTGAACCCCTTGTAGGTCCCTAAATGAGCTCTTTTTGTGCCCGAGTGCCTGCTCATCCACTTTTTCCTTCTACAGGAATGTCATTGTCTTTACTAACCAGAAAGTACTTTCTTACTTATTTTTAAAGACTGTTTGTTTCAGTACTGCAGTTTCATTCTTGTTTTGTAGCATTCATGTAATCAAATATTTTGTAACAGTTTCCAATAGTAACGGGATAGTAGTGGAATGATTTCAAAGTTACATTTATTCTTTGCTGTCTCATATCTATGAATCCAATCTCTTATTGACATCATCATTTTCTTTGTAATACTAGTATTAAGATTTATTAAACATTTACTGTGCCAGGCAATTAGCTCTGTGCTTCAATTACATTGTCTCATGGAATTTCCATCCGAGGTATGTACTCAGGTTTACACAGCTGACAAAAAGCAGAGCCCAAATTCTAACTCAGGACTATCTGCTGTCCAAGTTGGGTTTATTAACTACTGTAGTAAACTACTATATGTAGTGATAGGAAGTTGGCTCTGTTTAAGTAGAGTAGGCAGAGCTATAATAAAAAAATCCACTTCTCCAAGTCCCCTTAAAAATAAGTTTTAACTGCCCTGGTAGGTGTGGCTCAGTGGATTGAGTGCCGGCCTGCAAACCAAAACAGCACTGGTTTGATTCCCAGTCAGGGCACAGGCCTGGATTGTGGGCCAGGTCCCCAGTAGGGGGTGCATGAGAAGCAACCACACATTGATACTGCGCTCCCCTTTTTTCTCCCTCTCCCCCTCTGCCTAAAAATAAATAAATTAAATCTTTTTTAAAAAGTTTTAACTTATTTCTTACTCTTTTCTCAGAATAGGAAAACTTTTAGTCTATTAGTCCAAGAATGTTTGGTTAGTTGGCCAATCCACAAATATCGCACAGGACTTCTATTACACATTTTAGAAGAAACTGTTGAGGAGTAGTTTCAAAAACTGTTTTTGGGAACCAAAGCAATACAAACATTTTGTGAAGAAACAGAAAAACTTTAAAAGTAAAATTGATGGATCTTGAATTTAAGAATGTGGCCCTCCATTTATCATAAATCTAACAGAATTATATATCAAATATTAGGCCAGATTCTCAGTGTAGGAGGATGAAAGAAATTACAGGCCTTGTCTTGAAGGAGTGCATTGTCTGTTTGGTTCAGTATCCAGTCACCTACTTTTGTGAAATAGGATTTTAAAGAGATTTTTGGGAAATTACAGGATACTCACTTCATATTTTGTTAACAAATATCCCTCTCTTGTGTTGCTCAGAAGCATTAAATTTTAACTTATGCAGTTTCTTTTTTCCCAAATGTTCATATGTCTTTTGCTTAATAACTTTCTTTAGCTCTTCACTTTCATGCCACTTACAAACCATAGATGCAATGGCAGTCATCCGTAGTGAACAGAGAGTATCTGCTGACGCTCCAGGGGCAGGGAGCAAACGCCCACGCCGAGGGCCAGCCAGCGTCCACTGGAGAGTGGTGCCCTTGGTGTCTGCGAAGTGCTTCAGAGCGTCTGCCAGTTTACATCTGCCACTCACTTCACATGCTTTTAACTTAATTATTGTAATGGCACTGTTATGTTCTGCTCTTTTTCATTTAAAGTATGGGTTTTAATAAGCTTCTATAGGCCCTTTATGAGGTGAGCCTATGAATGAAAAACATGTTTCAGATTCTAAGTAACTGATTCAATGTGAACTTTTGGAACATAACCATGTTATAAACTTTATTTTATCATGTCCCCAAAATGGTCCTTTTATCCATCGTTTCCCAGGAAAACCCTATCTAATAAATGTATCAGGAGGACAAAGCCATGATTATTAATAAACAACCCTGAGACCTCAGCTTAGAAAGGAGCAATGGTTTGTTTCTTGCTCATATTTTATGTCCATTGCAGGTGAGTAGGAAGTGCTGGCCCTTGTCTGCGTCAGTCACGGACACAGGCTGGTAGAGCAGGAGCAGGGAAAACTGCAAACTTCTCTTAAAGGCTCCCACTGGAGTGATAGATAGCATTTTTATTTTCATTGCCATTGACGAAAGCAAGTCACATGGCCATGCCACATGTAAGGGGGTAAAACAAGTCACATGGCCATGCCATGTGTAAGGGGGTAAAGCAAGTTACGTGGCCCCACCATATGTGAGGAGGTGGGTCAGTGCTTGGAAGAGTTAGAACTGGAACATTGGTGAGCAAGCAGCCTAATGACCCTGGAAGGCATTTTTCAGATTTTCTGAATTTTAGCTGGGTTTCCAGGATTAATTGAATCTCTTAAAAAGTATACCCCGAAACACTGTAGCGAATACTACCATATGCACTATATCTAGTGACTGTCACAGCACACAGCACATTGATTAAAAGCTACAATTATATGACGGTGTGACTGAATGTTGACTTCCTCAGTTACTAGCTAAAGTGACACAAATGACTTAACCCATGCATCAGTTTTCTCAGCTCCAGGATGTGGATAATAATTGTACATATTAATAGGGAAGGGTTAAATGAGATAATGCAGTAAATGTTAGGGAATTATATATATGTGAAATGATGATAAAAATGTATAGACTAGAAACAGTAGATCTCTAGAAATGGGTCTTTTTCTAAGTTTTCCAGGCTTGTACTCTTAGGGGTATTTGATCATTTTGTATTCAGGTTTTTAAAATCAATTACATCCTTCTTCTGTTAAATATATTTTTAAATTTACTTTAATGATGTGAAGATAATTTAAATTTTTACTGAGAAGCAGTGTAGTGCAGTGGTTAAATCCACAGACTGTGGGGCCAAAGGGCCTGGGTTCAAGTGCTCCTCTAGTCCTAGTGATTACTGTTTTCATTATCACTGATTCACGTTTGTAATTCTGGAGACAATTTATTATACAAGGCTGCAGATATTACTGTGCTCGAGTATTTGCCCTTTCTAAATGGCCCCTGAATGGCCCTCGCTGGTGTGGCTCAGTGGATTGAGCACCGGCCTGCGAACTGAAGGGTTGCCAGTTCAGTTCCCCGTTCGGGCACAGGCCTGTGTTGCAGGCCAGGTGCCCAGTAGGGGGCATGTGAGAGACAACTGCACTTTGATGTTTCTCTTCCTCTCTTTCTCCCTCCCTCTCCTCTCTCTAGAAAAATAAAACCTTAAAAAAAATGGCCCCTGAATGGCATGCATTTTTGGTATTTTTATACAGTTCTCCTGTGTCCCATCTTGTCCTTGGCTGTCACCACTCATTTCTTCTTCACCAACAGCAGTTCTATGGCAGCAGTTTTCCTCTTCTCTACTGACACATTTCTAATCTCCTGTGGTCTTGGAAACCGACAGCTGAACTTATTTGAAGTGTATATTTTGTTAAAAATGAATTCCAAATGAGTGCCTGAGGGGTTCTTTTCCTAGTGATATTCATTGCAGGGACTTTGCAACGTTTCTTCTGATTGCGAAGAAACCCATTTTGCTTGATTGTGTTGCCTGCCATGTTAAAAAATGGCATTCCATGCATAAGTGATTTCCTGATAAGTGATTATTAGGATGGTCACTTTTACATTTGCTAATGTAAATGTTACTTGTGTGGAAATTAAATCATTACCTCCTAACACAATAAACTAAAGTTCTCAGTTGAGTAATGATATATTTAATATCTCTGATCTAGGTCATTACTTTTATATACAAGTTGTAGTAAGGAAGCATTTTAGAGAACATATTTTAAAGGGATAGGAAATAATTCATCTAGAGCAGAAGCTTTCAAACATCTTTAACCCAAACTATAGTAAGATACATTTTCCATTACAATCCAGTACTCGCACACATATGTGCTTTGTGTGTATGTGCATATATCCATGTGTGTACATGTACACATATGTGTACATTATATTTTATTTATGGTATCTGTTATGCATTGTTTTTATATATAATTTTTTAAAGTTCACAAAGAAGTTTTTACCATTTCTATGTGTGATGTGCTATACTTTCTATTTTTTTATTTTACTATGACTTATTGATTTTACATTCTGTGATTTTGCTGTTCACTTGAAAAATATTGAAGTAGGGGAGTGAGTAGACCTTTTTCCCTTCAAATCTTCACAAAGATCACTGTCTCTGCTGGACTTTTAATGTGTTGAACAGTTAATAATCTAAATTATTCTAGGTTATTCTTCGGCAAAGACTTGGAGTGATTACATGGGAATGAAAACTTTTTTTGAAATGGGTAAAAAACCTTCTGTAAAATCTAACATGTAAAGGATTTGGAGCAGGATGACAGCCAGTGGGGGCGAGGAGAAGGGGTAGAGGGACCGAGCGAGAAGGAGCAAGGACTCAAGGACACGGACAGCAGTGTGGCGATTGTGGGGGGGAGGGGAGTAAAGGGGACTAAATGGTAGTGGGAAATGCAGTAATGATGAAATTTAAACAATGTAAAGTATAAAGAAAATAACTGGACTGCATTTCCTTCCCTGCAGTCATGCCGAAGTGTTAAAGGGCGCGCAGTGGGACACGCATGGGCAGTTTGCCTCATCGCTAGAAATAAATTCATTGTTTCACATGTGTTCAGGTTGACAGATGACTGCATTAAAGAATTACTCATTTTATAGAGAGACATTACTTATTTTTTAAAAGATGCAAAAGGTGTACAAGCACTTTTGTGGGGCTATACATGAGGTAGAACTTTTCAGACGTGATTTTTAAGGGATGCTGTTTCAGCTGGAAATGCTATCAGATTTTAAGTAGGTTTTCTTTATTATTATTTGGGGACTCCATAACTGAAAAGTCTTTTTATACTTAATAATAGATTACTTTAACTAGAGCACAATGAATCTTTCAGATTCCAATAAAACTGTGCTATGTGAACATTTAATCCCCTCCTCTTGTATCCTGAAACATTCAACTAGTATATTGCGACCCCTGCTGTTGTGAGAATTGCTGAGTAACTGAAATGTGTGTATATAGGATCTGAATAATTGTTAAAGGTGGAAGAGAGTTTGTTATGTAGTTCAGCACTTTTGCCATGTGAGGCCCTGAGTGAACTGTAATTCAGTATTACCAAAATTCATTTTAATATTGTTTTATCATATAAAGCATTTCATTTAAGAATATTGATTTTTTTGCCTTTGGCATCAGGGACATGTAAAGAGAAATAAGAAATTTTAGAAATTATTACTTAAATTTCTCTTTCTCCACTTAATCTTGAAATTGATTGAAGAGTGTTGATCTTTTCCAAGGCATAGAGAATAGCATTCTCTCTCAAATGCTTCAAAATTTTTATTTGGGTTCATGGAAAACCTTGTATCTAAATATTCCTTTGCTTTTTTTAACTTAAATACCACACAAATTACTCGTTTTTAATCTTATTTTTTGATGTGTTATTTTACAAAGACTTCATGAAGATCTTAAAGTTATCTCTGCCTAGTTCAGTCTCAATAATAAATCTTTTCACTTCTTTCATCCCTTGTCGTAGTTTCTTCTGCCTAGTAACTTCACGTTTTCATCTGGATACCTATCAAAGCCAATGGTTTCAGCAAATGTGACTGTGTGTGCAAATCGAGTTGGACCTGGAGCTTGGCTTTACTCATCCAATTGATAGGCAGTTTGTTCAGGTTTTTATGGTATTGAGTTAACTTTTTTAAAGTGCTTAAAGATTTTTTGGCTCATCTAAGAATCCGATCATTAAAACATGTACTCCTTTGTCATAAGTCCTTAAGCCATTTGACCTTGATGTGTCTCAGGAGTGCTTCCTTATGTCAGAATATCCTGGCTTGGGAGATGGTGAGGAAATTCCTGTCACAGTGTATTCTTCAGTTCTCCGGAGAATGCGCTGATAGGGTTTCAAAAGCCACTTGAAAAACCGGGTCTTTTTAGCTTTCTGTCTGATGCAGTGGGCAAATAATGATTTTGCACTTCTCAGCTGCTTTAGCTTGATGCTTCTTAAGCCGAGAGTTGTTTGATGTGCTTGGGGGTGGTTAGCACAGAGGCGAGCATGAGTGCACAGGGCAGGGCGGTCGTCGGAAGAACCTAGTTCCTCGTGACATTGGTTTGTTGCATAAAGTTTAAGTGTCACGTAGCAGCAAGAGCGCATTACAGAGTGTGTACTTAATGGTTTTGTTTTAAAAGCTACCGGACTTCACTGGTGAGCTCTTTCAGATAATTTTGAGTTTATTTACTTTCTTCTCCTTTGTGAATGATATTAATATGTGCTTTAAATTGAATAACATCCTAAGTTTTTATTTCAGCTTTTCAGTTTTTAACTTTATTTTCAAAGGAATTTAAACTCAAGGGAATAGGCCTTATAAAATATACAGGTCTCATCAGACATGTGAATTTTTGCATTTATTAAAATAAAAATTGAATAGGTATAGCCAACGTAACAGTTAGGCAGATTAGCTAGCTGCCTGTAAATTATAGGCAATCACCACTTTCCACAGTTTCTTTGCTATTTTGTAAGTCTTCCCTGCTTATCATGAGATTGCAGGAGTTCAGCGTGATGCTGAAGAGCATCAGTTTTCAAACTGATGGTCTCAGGATCCCATTTCACATTCTTAAAAGTTACTGAGGATCCCCACAGAGTTTTTAATTATGAGTGGTTATATCTATGAATATTTCTAGTATTCAAAATTAAAACTGAGAAAAGTTTTAAATATTTACTAATTTTAAAATAACAAACCTGCTACATGTTGAGATAAATATTTTTATGAAAAGTAATTTTCCCCCAAACAAAACTTAGAAGAATGGCACAGTTTTACACTTTGCAAATCTCTTTAAAGTCAGGCTTAATAGTCAGCAGCTGGGTCTCGTGTCTCATTCAACAGTCTGTTGTGGCATCACATGTCACATGTGCCACATGTGCTACGTGTGTCACATGTGGCCCCATGTAAAAGAATGAGGGTTTTAAAAAGGAAAATAATTCATTAAGATTGCTATGAAGACGGCATGACTTTGCGGGCCTCCTTCAGGGGTCTGCAGAGCACGCACGCTCTGAGTCGGCGCTTGCCTTTAAAGCTGTTCATTCCTAGTGAATGAGAGCACTCCTGGTGGTGGTAATTCCCCAGGAGTCTCAAACTGGCTGCTCAAATGAAGTTAGGAGACGTGTTTGATTTTGCCGAAATACATTTTCTTAGTCTTATATTTGGATTTCCAGGCATGGCCCAAGCCCTCCCATTCCCCTGGGGTAACCCTGATTTTCTGTCACTCTTAGATGTTTAGTTACATTTCTTGCCTTGCTCTTTGGACATTTGTATATTCAACCATTCCCATTTTAGTGTCATTTGTACCAAGGTCTTCAGTGCTTTGTGAAGGGGGCGGGGACTATGACACGGTGTAGGGTTGGCCCTGAGCGAGCAGGGGCGGCTGCATGCCGTACATTCCGGCCGATTAACAGTACTGGACCTCCAGTGCTGCCCAGCGGTCGTGCTGCGTTAACTGTACTAGACATCCATTCCTTTGGTCATTCCCCACTCACCTGGGTGAGGAGTTTGTTTCTCTGTCTTCTCAAAAATCCAGCCTTATCCTCGTCCCCTCCCTCAACTGGTCTCAGTTCATTACCTCAGTTTGCTTCTTTCACGGAGAGAGTGGAAACAGTCAGCAGAGAAGGTCTGTGAGCTCCCGGGGCCACACCGACCCTCCTCCCTGCACCTGCCTGTACTCCGTCTGCTTCTCCCCGTTATTAGGGATGGACTTGCCCCCGCCATACAGCGGCCAGCACCCCCTGCCACCACATTTGCTCTCACCTACTGCAGTTCCTTTCTCCAGAAACTCCCCTCTCGGCTGTAGGATCAATTCCCCCTCTCTAGTGGCTCCTTCCCATCCACATACAGATAAGCTATACCTCTGTCTTTAAAAAAATTCATCTTTACTCTCACATTACTCTTTTATTGTTCAGTTGTCATTCCCATTTCCTTTCTTACCATTAGTGCAAAATGCCCCCGAAGAGTTGTCTTCATTTCCCATCTCCCTGTCTCTCTTTTCATAGACATGTTTACTTCCTTTCTTGTGTGTGCCCCTCTTCCTGTTCCCCCTCTCAGTTCCCTCCCTCACCGGTCTGTGATCTTTCCAACCTCGTCCCGATCTCCGTCCCCTAGCGCACACAGTGCCACCACACTGCTCTCGTCAGGTCCCGGCAACTCCACGTTGCAGAACCCGGCAGTCAGCTTCCAGCACTCGCCTTACTCCACCTGTGAACAGCATTTGATACAGTTCTCTCCTCTTTTAACCTTTTGCTGATTTCCCAGGACATAGAACTCTCTGGTTTTCCTCCCCAGTAACCCACCCTTCTCAGTCTCCCCTCTGCCTCCACCTCATCTCCTCAATGTCTACGCCCTGGGGTCAGGGGGTGGCGTAGTCCTTAGGTTTTTTTCTCTGTCCATACTTACTTTTGTGGTGACTCCATCCATTCCATTTCACTGTCTGCCTTTACTTACAGAAATAGAAAGGTAGGTAATTTCAGCCCCTTCTCTATTTTCTCACTGCAAACATTACCACCTGGATGCCTTATAAGTACCTGAGACTTAACACATTCAAAATTAAGCTCCTGACCCGCTTCCCACCCCTAATCCTTCCTAAACCCTTTATTTTCATACTCTTTTTCCTCTCTACAAGTGGAAAAGTCCTCTTGCAAGTTCACTGACCCACAGGCCTCACTTTCCCCCTCCCCCACATGCAGTCTGTCAGACCAGCCCGTCTTCAGCATGCGGCTGCTACCTCCCTGGTCTCGGCCACCGTAACCCGCTTCCTGCTTGAACACAGCAGCACCCTAACTGGTCCTGGGCATCTTCCCTTGCCTTGGTGTTTTCAGAACACAGCACACAGAATGGTCCTATTAAGATTTAAGTTGCAGCATGTCATTTCTCTGCTCGGAACTCTCCAGGGAACTTCCGCCTCAGGAAGGACCACAGTCCTTAATCAGGGCCTGTAAGAGTTCTCTCTCCGTCGTTTAACTCTTTCTGCTAAAGGCTCCACCGGCGTCCTCGCTGTTCCAAGCCCAGTAGACACACTTTTGCACCTTGTGTTCCTATTGCCTAGAATATTTCTTCCTAGTTCTTTGCATGGTTCATTTCCTCACCTCCTTTAGGCTTGGCTTTCAAGTTACTGTATTTAAAATTTCATCCCTGACTCCTGGTGCTCTCTTTCTTCCTTTTTATTTTTCCCCACAGCACTTAACCCCTACATAATTTATCTTCTATCTATTTGTCTTGTTTGTGTCACCATCCACCCACCATCGCCACCACGTCCCAGGCCCCAAGGACTCCAAGCTCCATGCAAATGTGTCTGCTCTTTTCACTCCTGTGTCCCGGCGCCCACAGCCCTGCCCAGCGCACTATGGGCTCAGTGGATACTGGGGGTGGGCGGGCAGGTTAGTGTATGAAAGGGATGAACTTCCAAAGTGCCAAGCTGGAGTCTTCTCTTTCCTTCCCCTCTTTAGCTGAGTGACATTGGCAAAGCCAGTGAATGTTCACTGAGCCTTTTGTCTTGTTCAGAGAATAAGGGGATAAAGTAGGATCTAGGTCATAGGACTATTGTACCAAGCAGGTGAGAGGACTCACAGAAAGCCTTATGCCGGTGTTAGGATGAGGAGGAATAGAAGGAAGGGGAAGCTCCAGGGACTAATGGTAGCTGAAGGAAAAGGACTAGGAGCACCACAAACAGTCTTCTCACTTCGCAGTTCCGACGGCGTTGGGGGTTGGTTTGGGAACGTTGCAGGAGCACTGCAGTCTCTCTTACCCGTGTCGGTGTCCTCAGTGCACTGTGCAGAAGCAGGGCGGGGTCTCTGGGGCGGGGGTCTCAGGGCAAGGCTCACAGACCCTGTGCATTCGTGAGCTGCCGCTGGTATGGGACGCGGAAACCCAGAAATGGAGAATAAGCTTTTCCGCATGCATAGCAACTTAACTAAATAAAGTTATCTCTTCTGAATATAATAGTGCAGATTTTGAGGTTCTGTTCTGCATCTATTTTATTTCATTTCATTTTTATTGTACTTTACAAAAGCATTGACCTTTGACACATTGAGAGGAAAAGTGAAAACCTGGCCCAACACCACAGGTGGTTTGAGAAGCACTGTGCAGGCGAAATGACAGGTTGCGTCCGAGACGAGCACACTGTTCGTTTGGAGAACTCAAAAGTCCACCTAATGTTGAAGCTGGCATCGCAATGACCTCTCCTGGCCATGGTTTCTTCATTCACTTATGACCAGAGATGAGAATGTTTCTAAAAAATTGAGGAATTAGTAGTGTTGCCTACAGATATCTAAGTATCTGTAGATAATACCTACAGATACTACCTACAGATCATACCTAAGCTATTCCGTACTTATAGAAATTGTAATAGCTAAAGGTCACACTCATAATCAATATTCATCAAGAATTGAACTTGGCAGTCTAACGTATAATTTGTGAATCTATGTTCAAGGTAACTGAAAAAGTTAACGATCTCGGATGTCTTTGGTAAAGTTGCCCTTTGCTCCACAGAGCCCCGCTGGTCACTGTCCACGTGTGGCACTGTACACTAGTGTGAAAGTGTGGTCCCAAGTTCAAATCTTGATTTGAGCCCTGGCTGCATACATTTCGATTCTCTAAATTTGAGGAGCGCGAGTCCATGCTAATTTCATAGCTGGTCTGTGCCTAAACTGATTTGATTGGTTATGGCAGGAAAATTAGGGTCTCCGGTTCAACAGCACGATGTCGTGCCTGGTTCAGAGTTCCACGGGAACCATTTCCAAAAGGATCCAAACTTCAGTTGGAGTAATGTTAGACTGTATTCTCTCCCCTGGAAGCTAGGGTTCCTGAGGTTTTCTGAATTCACATAAATGTTGCTCTGTTCTGTGAGGGACCTGAGGGGTTTTCTGAGGAAGAATGGCACCTGATTCATCTTGATCTACGCTGCATTAGGTAATCTGGGTTTCAGGGCCCTTTCCAGGCTGTGGAAAGGCTTTATCAGCATGAAGGGAGTCAGATCAGGTCAAGTGTTAAGTGATAAATGTTTGAGTTCTTCCGGTTGAGGCAAGTCTGATTTCCCTTATTGTTGAAGATGGCCAGGGCAGATATGGTGGGACTCTAAACTTTGATCACTTAGAGATTAAAGGTTATTTTCTTTGACCATTCTGTCATAGGTCCTTAAAAGAAAATTGGGAAAGTTAAGTTCTGAACATCTTTGAAATTCCTCCATAATGTGAAATTGACTTTTCTCATTACATATTAATATGACTTCATTTTTAATTTATCCAAAGCATCATAAAATGAAAAAATAAAGCTTGTCTTTCTTTTTTCAAGAGAGCAGTATATTATAAATGGCCTTTTCTGACTTGATTATTAAAAACTGTTTGGAAATGGTCAGAATAATGTTTTCCAATTAGGAGGTGTTTTTTATTTTTTTTTTAAACTAGGTTGCCTTTATGAAGGTTTCTTTAAGAAACTCAAAGTAGATTTTTTTAATAACTTCATTTGGCCTGTTTATTACAGAACTGTTATGGAATTTCACACATCTGTTTCGGAACGCAGCCGCTCATAGACTACTGCGCTGTTTCTCCCTTTTAATGGGCCTCATTATCCTATAAATAAACCTACGCTTTCTTACCTGATCAAGTGAGCAAACAATAGGGGTTAGATGTGGCGAGCGCTTTAACAGAAAGCACATGTCTAGCCGTCAGGGTAAGGTAGAGTCATATCAAGATGGCTTGAAGTTATTAATGGCAGTAAAATTTATGCTTCCTCCTGTTTTCCCAATTAAATCAAGAAGCCTTTTTTCTTAAGATTCTTCTGTCACCAGCTGGTTCCAATACCCTGTGTGTGAATTTTGCCTGGGGTGTCTCCATTTCTAGATGGTAAAAGCCGAGCAAAGCACATTAAGTCCGTGATGTGGACCCGTGAGCCAGAAAGCAGGCATCGTTAAGGGCTTTATTTTGGTCCTTATCATTTGTACCACAAATATGCATATTTTGTAGGGTGTATTACAAAAAGTTGTCATGGTATGCTTTGGATGTAATAAAAGAATACTACAGACAAGGTAATAAGATAACTGAAAACATGTTGAAATATTTGAAAAATAAGGTACATGGCAAAATGTACAGTTGTACATACTAAGAAAGAAGGAAAATGCATCAAAGTGTTGGATTTTAGAGTACTTGTTTAGTGAATACCTTAATGTAACAGAGCTATTGAGCTTACTGATAGATTTACAATTTCAGTTTCTTATAGTTTTTAAATTAAATAATTGGACACAAAAGCCATTATCCAAGAACCATTGCATCACAGAACTGTTATTATACTTGTTTTCGTACGGATCACTGTAACCTGTATTTCTCCCCCCACCCCTCAAGTCATGGATAAAAAGCTTGGTTTTTGTCTGTTTATCTCTAATCTTTACTAGATTTGGCTGTGAACAAATATATTAAAAAACAGAAGACTGTCCAGTATAGTTGCATTCTTAAAAATTTGTCTCCAATTTCAAGTTCTAACTGAGGCTATGTAGTTACGCTGGGCAGGTATCTGCAGTATGTGCTCTAAGAAGTTAAATGTAAAATTACGTGGAAGCACGCACCAAAGATGTTCTGATGTACCTTCAGTGTGATTGATACATATGTTTGATACTTGTTGCAATTAACTTTTAAGAGATGTGTTTGCCTGTGGCATTTTCACTGTATTGAGAGGGTGTTAAGAGCTCTAACTCTATAGGAAACTTAAAGACATTTGTGACTTTTGAACTGCGTTGTATTCATGTAGACTTTTAGGGTAAGGCATTGCCTTACTGCTACTTTATTTTGACAGAGGGGTGCTTCTTTGCCCACTTCTTTCATCTTTTCACAGAGCCTGTGTGACTTCCAAGGGAGTTCCTTTCTTTGAGCGAAGGCGTGGAGTGTGGGAGGGAGTGGGAGTCTGGCTGATGGCGTGGCCCACGACTGGTGTTCTCTCTGTTTGTACAAAGTGCTGGGCTGGGTCTACTGCAGAAGCAGAAATTTGGCCTCGAGTTCTGCTGTTCAGAACTCATATTTCTGTGGGACAGAACTGTGAACAGAAAATCCCAAGTGTCTTACAAAATTAGTAGCTAAATGGTGCTTTTACTAATCACTTCAGAGATGAAAACACTGAAGACATTTTAAAATCCCAAACCCCTCTGCATGCGCTTGCCCTTTAACTGGCAGAACATCGATCGTGAGGGCAGCCTGGAGAGCCGATTTTTTCCTCCTTCAGCTGTTCCAGCTAAACTACAGCTGCAGGTTTCTTTAAAAGGGAAAGAAAAAAAAAAAAAAACAAACCTTGAATGTATTTTATAAGTGCAATAATTCCCACAAAATCAGTTACTGGAGTTAATGACCAGTTCGTTAAGGCATTAACTGCCCTCAGCTGGGAATGCCCAATTTGGGGCTGCACCACTGCTAAGATAATTCAGGAACACTTTCAAATAATGATCCAGCTAATTAACGGTGAATTCCTGTGGAAATCCTATCGAAGTACTTATGGCCTCTGCATTTAATAGCCAGTGAGTTCATCATGATTCATGTTTATTACCATAAATACCAAAAGAATCATAATGCCCAGGCTGTTTTCTTTCCACCCCGGCCTTATTACTTGAACAGATTTCACTGATCTACCTCTAGCCATTAAGGCCTAGTTCTCAGAATATCCAGCCTTTCACTGCCCTGCTCAGAATTCCCAGCGCTTTTGGTGCCATGCCAGCGTGCCGACAATTGGCAGCCTGTTGTGACTTGGAATGTTGCTCGGGAATGATTGATGTCTGTAAGTCTTCAAGGAGCCCTTTCGAAATGCCTGCCACTTGTAGGATGTGGAGGAATCGCAGCTGGTGAGCTGGAGCTTAGGGGTTTTAGTCATGAATCCTGAGGAGAAAAGACTGCCCTCCAGCCCCTCGAATTTGTTTAGCAGCTACAAGATTGTTGGGTGGTTTGGGTTTTGGGGGGGGGGGTGGGTTTGAGGTTTATGTTTTAAGAACTAAGATATCCTTTCTTTCAATGAAGAAGATTATTAGCTTATTTTACTTGGGCCATTTAATCTCTCTTAATGACTGTTTATTGCTACATGGTCTGCAAATGGATGTCATAATAAAGTTATAGGCTGCATTTTGTTAGGTTAATCGTTTATACAATGATTAAATCAGTGACCCAGTGCGTAAGTCACCTGTGGTGTGTATGCTGCAGTCTTTGCGCATGTACTGCGGTTCTCGAGGAGGAAGGAAATGCGTGCTGCAGGGCAAGATTTGAATCAGAATCCATGTGACATCTGGGTAACAAGACCATTTATAAAATATTTACCTCTTCTAAATAAAAGGGCAAGTGTCAGTTTATGTCTTTTTTTCACTCCTAAACACATATAATAAGGGATGGAAATCAGTCTTACAGATATTTGCAAACCAACTGGTTGAATTCTAGGGTGCCTCTACCCAGGCAAAATCTAGCAGACTGTCAGCCACGGGGCCCCACAGACCTCCGAGTCCAGTGCCTCAGCTCTTCCATCGCTTGTCGCCTCCTTGCACACTGTCCTCAGGGGAAGTCTCTGGTGCAGTGCTGGTCACATCCCAGTTTCTCCTGTTTGGTCGTGCTCAGCCTGGACGAGGAGGGAAACACCCGCAGGTTTTGTTTGCCTTACATATGCTGCTCAACAGTGGAGGCAGGCAGGTAGCTCATTGGGGGGCTTGTCTGTGTGTCCTTCCGTCCTCTGCGTAGCCCCGCCCCTCCACTGCTGTGCCCCACTCTAGCGGGGATCCCGGTTCTGTGATATGCGGGAAAGGCGCGAAGGAGGTGGAGAGAGTCACAGCGTTTGTGGCGGCGGTGGAGGAACACACACTGATGACAGTAATCTTCACTGTGAGGATTTTCTTTTCTCCGGTTTATTTTCGTTAAGGAATGGATAAACTGATCAGGACAGCAGAGTCCAGCCTTGCAACACAGGGCTTCTGAGCCCGTGCTTCTGGCACAGCGGGGCTTTCTGCGGGCGTGGCCGAGCCACGCTCTCGAGACTTTGGCTGCCTCTCTGCCCTGCTTTGACTCTTAACTCCGGTCAGACCTCGAAGGTGAAAGACACGAAGGGTATATGAGGGGCGCCTGAGCGTCCTGCTGTATGGGTAAAACAGAGGAATGTCATCGTCAATGTAACACTGCTGGTGACAAGTGAGACTTGCTGCATCAGTTTATTGCGGGTCAGACCCCATACTGACTGCTTTACCAGGGCTCTGTCACTCAGTCCTCACAGAGCGACCTGTGGGTAGGTGCAGTTGTCCCCACTGCACAGACGAAGAAGCTGCAGCCCCGAGAGGTCAGCGCGCTCAAGGCCGCAGAGCCTGCAGGCGGCAGGGCCACCCCTCTGCCCACGTGGTCTGCGGCGTCCAGAGCCTGAGCCCTTCCCCAGGTGCTACCACCCCTGTGTGCCACTCTGCTCACCTTCCAGGCTTCCAGTACCTTGTTTTCTCATCAAATCAAACACAGTAGCACTTCTTGTCCAATTTAGTGAGAGATTTTTAAATCTAACGCTGTTCTTTTTTTAAAGATTTAATTATTTATTTTAGAGAGGGTTGGGGAGGGAGAGAGGGAAAGAAACATCAGTGTGTGGTTGCCTGTAATGTGCTCCCTACTCGGGGCCTGACCCACAACCCAGGCATGTGCCCTGACTGGGAATTGAACTGGCAACCTTTGGTTCACAGGCCAGCACTCAATCCACTGAGCCACGCCAGCTAGAGCTAACACTGCTCTTTTTTCTAGCTTTACTGAGATCTAAGTGACATATTACATTATGTAAGTTTAAGGTATACAGCATACTGATCTGATGTCTGTATGTATGGCAAAATGATCCCTACAGGAAGGTTGGTAAACACACCCATCACCTCACAGTTACTTCTTCAGTGTGGGTGTAGTGAGAACTTTTAAGGTCCACTCTCTTAGTAAATTTCAAATATATAATACAATATTGTTACTACAGTTATCACGCCATTTAATTAAAAATAGAATCAGTCAGCAGGTATTTACTGAGAAGCTTTCATGTGCTTTACTATACCTTGTAAAAATCTATAACCACCTTAGAATATGCCTAATATATGAAAAAATTCAGTAAGAATATAAAACAGTATTTTTAAAAACACTATTTTGGTAATTTTATGCTATGGTAGACACAAGGGTAAAGGTGCTGAGTTTATTCTCCCTGTTAGATCTAATAACCTTGATATATCATTTAGTAACTAAATTTACTTATATGTTTGATTTTTTTCCACTCTAAATATTTTCAAGGATTTCTTATAGCCCACAATTTTCAAAAAAGAATACCATTTTGGGGATAAAACTCTTTAGTTAAGCGTCTTTCCCATCTCTAGTTCTGTCCCAACTTTGGACTCACACACAGGTCCTTAAACTGCAGCCTGTCTGCAGACGGGCATAGTCGTCACAAGGCATAGTAAAGCCTCATTTTGTTTTGCAGGTCTGTGATGGATCCCTCACGCTTCTTTTTTCTGTTTCAAGGCATACAAAACTAGGATTATTTTACCTCAGAAGTTCAGAGACAATCCTTAAGCTGTAGGGTGTGCCTAGTTTATTTGTAGCCTTTGGCATTTTATCATTATGTATTTTTTCATCCTCACCTGAGGATATGTTTATTGATTTTGGAGAGGGAAGTGGGGGATGGGGGGAGAGAGAGAAAGAGACATTGATTGGTTGTCTCCCAAGCGTGCCCCAACTGGGGATCGAACCCTCAGCCTTTTTGGTGTATGGGACTATGCTTCACCCAACTGAGCTATCTGGCCAGGGCAGCCACTAGGCAGTTTTTAATATTACAAATACTCTTCTATTTCTTTTATGATTTTGATTATTTTTCTAGGAATTAAATACATTTTTGTTTACTATTTCTTACACATCATCACTTTCAATGAACTATGTTAATCTCATATTTTGATTTAAAAAGTAAGGGTGGGAGGCCAGTTTTATAGTGGGCTACTGAAAATGAGTAATTCTTAAGTTTGGGCATAATTTTTTAAGCCAAAAACATACCTTGCAAAATATACATTATCTTGTAGAAATTAGTGATATTTCACAGATAGCTGGCTCTATACTTCAGAATTGAAATAGGGAACTTGGCCTATTTTCTAGATGAGGGTTATATAAGAGTTTGATTCAGTAGTTTATTGTGGCAGACCATTTATAACTTCTAATGCATCAATTTGAGTGTGTTATACCAAAAAACTCAGTCATATAAAGACCAGTCACCATGCCCATGATTTCTTATCCCCAGGCAATGAGAACTACAAGCAGATCGCGATGTGCGTCCTCTACCACATCAGCATGGATGACCGCTTCAAGTCCATGTTTGCGTACACGGACTGCATTCCGCAGGTGAGTGGTTTCAGCGTGTTTACAAAGAGCGTTCGAAATACATATTCTTCACTTTTTTCTCTTCATTTGCCAGATGCCCTTTTCCTAAAAAAAAAGTCGTTAAAAAAAATCTGTTACATTATAAATACAGAACAGTATAAAATGCAAATAACTTTGTTATCCAAAGTGCAGAGAAAATCATTTAACATTTTGGTCCATTTCCTTTTACATTGTTAAAAATTAATATATTGGGGTTATATGCTATATGTAATTATAGACCACTTTATTTACTAAATAGACCATAAGTATTCTCACATGCCATTGAACAGCCTTCAGAATTTTCTAGTAGTTGTATAATATTCAATTGCATAAATGTACCATAATTTACATACTGTTAAATTGCATATTTAGTTTTTTCTAGTTTATCACATAAAAACAGATGTAAGTAAACATCTGTAAGCAAATGAAAAAATGTGAAATAAATATCACAGTATACAAATGCTTATCCGTTTCTCTGTTTTTTTCTTTAGTTTTCTACTTTTAAATTCTTAAAAGTAGAATTACTAGGTCAAAAGGTATGAACACTTGTGTATTTGATGCATTGTGGCCAAATTACCTTCTAAGAAGACATAGTTTATATTTCCAACTAGCGTGTCACTTTTAACAACACTGGATGTTATCATTTCTCTAAAAGTGGAGTGTCTATTTCTTTTTATTTGCATTTCTGTGAATACTATAGAACATTTGCATTTCTTGAACATTTTTATATGTTTATTTTCCATGTTCTGTTATAAATTATTCATTCATGTCCCTTGCCAGTTTTTCCATTGTCATGTTAATATAGTCATGATTAATAAATAAGATCTCTCTCTATATATATAAGTATTTTAACCTTGTCACATTACAAACATTTCCAACTTGGTCGCTTGCCCTTTAATTCTGTTATGGTTGATGGTTTTAAGTGCTTTTGCATTCTCTGATGGGAAAATGGGAAAATGCTTCATCAAAATTATTTTATTTTTATAGCACTGTTCTCAGTTGCTTGATATATTTCATATGTTAGGTCTACTTGTCTTGAAGGAGTATAGTGACTTTTTCCTTCAAGGACTGTAAGGGCATAGATTCTATACATTATGATTTTACTCTTACAAGATTTACATTCATAGAATAACTTGTATGCCATTAATCTTTATTAAACTGAGTTCCAGTAATTTGATTATCTGATGATTAAAATACTGGTTGCGCTGATTTTTCATATTACATTATTTTCTATAAAAAGATTTTCTAAAAAGAGAAAGCAAAATTGCAGGGTGTATAACATATACCAGAAATTATACTTTAAAAAATACTTTGGAAGAATATGAATTATACTTATTAAAGGTAAATGCTCTTAAGACTCCTAAAAGGTAATTTCTTGTTGGCCTAATGTAAGTTATTAAATTTATATTACTTGAAAAATAATTAATAAGTAGTAAAAAATAGACCATAACTTCTCTTTTCATTAATTGACTATTCTTCTCTTCATTCCAAATCAGTGTAAGACAGTTCAAAAATTTAATTTTATATTCCAGAATTTTATTTACATGCAATTAAAAAACTGATAAATCCGCAAGGATTATTTCTTAGCCTTTAATGTCAGGAGATAAGATGATTATGCTTGTTTATAGGAAATGGGCATCCTGTGAAGAACATGCAGCACACTTTATCCAACAAGCAGGGTTTTTATAGAGATAACACATGTCAGGCTGTAGCCAATTCGAAGTGTAATCAAACCTTTTGTCAAACAAGTTCTCAATGAAAGCGTAGCCGTGTCAAAGGGAGACCGCAGGTGATTTACTGCCGTCTCGCGCCGTGTGTTCCCAGGGCTGTGGCTGTGCAGTCTCAAAGCACGCGCCTTCTCCAGTCCCATTCAGCATCAGGACTTCCTTGACCACGGGATACGGATTGGGAAGCAGCCAGAAAAGAATAATATTCTTGCCTAGATCGACTGTTTTTATCCAGTTTAGATTTTTTAAAGAATAATATTAAATTTAAAAAGAAATGTACACTGAAAAGGGATGGGAAAATTTTGTTGAATGTGGAGTTACTCTTCTCTCTTATAATGTATAGCCTCAGACATAAAATATAAAACTTTATTTTAAATAAAGAATCAGAAATAAGAGGCTGGTTAGGTTACCTTTGAGACATTGTTTATTATCTATTGCAATTGACAGCTTTGTGTGTAAAAAATTGTCTCCTACCTTTTTAAGAAGCACATTCATGCATGTTTTGCTGCCAGATCTTCTTCAGGCATTAAACGTGACTGCAGTGGGGTTTTCAGAGCATGTATGGTGTGCATTTTATGGATGGAATCTTCTAAAACTCATTTTGTAGCCAACATTTTGTTTTCTTTTTCTTTTTAAGAGTTCAACCCTTACAGGCATAGGTGAGGTTATATTATCGAATTATGTCATAAATGTTGTGAGGCTTTTTTGTGTAAGGCCACATTATGAGAAACCAAATGATTCTCTGGAGCATATTTGTTCCTCAAGGGCTGTGGGACCTTGGACTTACACTTTCTGGGGCTCAGTTCTGACATATTTAGGGAAAAGTGGACAGGGTTTGATCGCTCCCCAGTGTCAGGTTCATTGTAAAATGAAAGAGTCATGGAAGATAACTCTGGAATTAAAGAGAAGTTTCCAAGCTTCCTTCAGGAATTAAAAACACACTCCTTTCAGAGGTACTGGCTTTTGAGGTAATGCTTATAACACCAGGCAAGCTTCAAGCTCATAGGTGCCCACAAATGCTGAATCTATTGATTAAATAAAACTATATCTGAGGTTCAGAATGCTTTGGCGTTAATGCAATACTCTGTTCACTTTGAGGCTATGCACATTAGGGTTTTGTTCTCATTGAGGATTGCCATTTTGGAAGTGCAAGGCTGTGGTGCAGGGGTGGCTCATATTTATCCCAGCGATCAAAATGGGTGCCGTCTGCTCGTGCCCTTTCAGTGCGGCAGAGGCGTGTGCCAGGCAGATTGCTAAACTGCGGAACACTACGCAGGAGTATGGTGCTATTAGTTGAACATCAGATCTTTTTCTCATCATTCAGGGCCCATCTATAGTCCAATTTAAATACTGATCTCTGTATGTGTTTTATAGGTTAAACCTATGATTAGATTAGAATTCACTTTTGAAAATTATTTAACATTCAAAGTAAATGAGTGGATATTCAATATGCCTTATAATCTCTCTCAATATTATGTTGTTTTGCTTCTTTTGGATTTTATTGCCTCCAGTTATCCAATATATTCTCATTTTTTCCCTGTTATGTCAGTATTCTGCAAAATTTGGGGGCCAGGACAAGTCTTCTTTTACATGTGATCTTAATGGTCTCGGTGGGTGAATTGTTTTAGGTAAGCATACTTGGGGATAACCAGGAGTTAATAGTTGTATTCTAATAATAGTTAAAAGTACACATTAACAGTTCATTGTTATTTAGACCTCTAAGATGCATGCTTTGTTTAAATAGGTGCAAATGCCATCCAGATGCTTATAAAAGTATTTATTGGTAATAGAGTGGCCAATCAAAGTGCATGTTTAGGTAATGATGTCATGGCGTTATTTAATATTTTACCCTGGAACAGTGTGCAGGGATCTTCCTAGTGATCCACATGTTTTCCACCACAGTTGTCCTGCTTGGCCCCTCTTTGATCTACATGCTTCTTTTTAGCTGAATGCTGGTAAACGTCCTTTCTGACAGCCCCCTTTGCTCCTGCCTGCCATTATCTGCTGAAGTTCAGAAACCAGAGCATCACTTCAAACAGCACAGTTAGGGAGTAGCCAGTCAGAAGAGATTCCTGAGGCATGCAAAGTTCTGCCATAATCATTCAAAGATGTTCGGGCAGGGGGTTGGGGTGGTAGAGGTGTATGTGAATGCAGAGAGCTGTGGGGGTTGGCCCCTGGTCACTGGTAAATAAGTAAAGTCAGGTGCCAGAGAGTCTAGACACAGTGATTTCAGTCGTGGGTCTTTGGTATCTGATACTCAATATGGGACTTGTCTGATTGAACACTCTTGCCTCCTCATTGCGCAGGCTGAAGCCCTTTAAGGGCCTTCCTGTTAAATTAGTAAAAGATGACAATGGACACAGTTAAAGCAGAACAAATCTAGTTTTAATATTTCCTAGTTGTCAGCAATTACACTTACTTTTGAAGTGCCATGGGCAGCAATCAAATTAAAGACATCATGTGGCACGTGGAGTTTGAACTAAACTATTATTTTAAAATGTGAGTGCTTTAATTAAAATTGAAGTGTTTCTCTTTCTTATTATGAAAAACTAATTCTATATCATGATACATTTAATTCACATTTAGTCCTAATTTCTCTTGATTTGGGGGTGGGGTTTGGATAATATTACAAATCATGCATTTTAAAAAAACCTAGCTCCTGATTATTTCACCACAGGATATAACATGGATATCACCAAAAAATGAAAACTCTCAGCTTCTAAACAAATGACTTGTAACCCTGATTTTAAGGGCAGTTTTCCTACTACAAGTTTAATTTTAAGTAAATAACAACAGATATTTTGCCTTCTTAAAGCTTTGCTTTTATGTAACATATTTTTGTTATTACAAAAAGCTTCTTGTAGCAGTGAAAGTTTGGAAGAAATCTATAGTAGGTTTTTAATAAGTAGGACAAACATACTAATTACATTAATTAGAGGATTGTCACCTGCAATTTTATTAATTTGTAATTTATTTGAATTGGCAATTGATTTATAGATAGGTAGCACATTGGTTTAATGTATATCCAGCAAATTTAGATACTTTATTTTTGCCATAGAAATTTTTGGCCTGTACCATTATTAAGTGTTCATGATTCCTTACCCAAAGATTCCATTAGCAGTGACATCTGTGGTTAAAGAGCTGCCCTCTGGGGAAAGGCGTGATATATACCAACCTGCAACAGTATTTTGTACTTTTCAGCATATAGCACATTCTATGTGTGTGTGCTTGTTAGAATTATACTGAAGTATTTTAGTTTATAAGCAATTGTAAGTGGATTTGTGCTCTTTATCTTGGTTTCCAGTCGCTCCCTGTGAGCACATACTGATAGGATTGACTTTTTGTGTTGACCATGTAGCCATCCTTCCTGAAACTTAGAAGTTATCTGGAACCAACGCAGAGAAGAACCAAAACGAGATTTAATACAATAGGCTCTAACCAGTCAACAAATAGTATTCGCTTTCTATATATAAGGCATGTGTTCTATTCAGGAAGGCATGGGGATCTAAAAAGGTATTACCCTGAAAAGGAACCAGTACTTTTTAGGTTACAAATTAAAGTCTGTGTGTTGTTAGCAATTTGACTTAGAGAGAAATATCTTGACATGATGCACATTAAGTTAATTTTCTGATTTACTAGTAATAGAAGAGCCGCTTCTCAGAACTAGAGCGCGGCGCTTGCTCATCTCTCCTCTGGGATGGCCTCTCTCTCACATGGGGCAACTCTGAACTGCTGCTAAAGGGCAGGGGCAGCCTGCCTTCTCCTTCCTGCTATTCTGTGTGCTGCTTCTCTGGCTCCTTCCCTTTCCCGCAGTCTTAAATAAAACTCTTTTCTCCTTTTCTACCCATGCCCAGAGAGGTGGATCCATCCTACATCTTCAGCTATCAGCTAGATGTGACCATTTCTAAAAGTATCCCTCCAGTCCAAACATTTCTTCTAAGCCCAGGCCTGCATTTATTACTTGTACTGAATAGGCACTAGATGACTGAATAGGTCGTTTAAACTCAGCATGTGTAAAACCAAAATCACTATCTTCCCTTTGAAGTTTTCTCCTGCTTTCTCTCTCTCTTTTTGGTAAATGTTGGCACCACCATCCCTATCGGCGCAGAAACTGGGAGCCACCGTCGACCCCTCCTCTCCCGTAACTCCCACACCCAGTCAGTGATGGGACCTGGCATTGGGTCTTCTTCCCAATGGTATCCCCACCCGTTCTCTCCCCTATGTCCACGCTGTTCTCCTTGGACCGGAGGACCGTCATCCACCTGGGTGTTCCTCTACCCTCCTGGCGGGTTTTCCTGGGCTTTTCTCACCCTCGTTCAGTCTGCTTTCTGCACCGGCCAGATAGGTTTGAAACCCAGATGTCCCACTGACACTTTCCTTATTTAGAAGCTCTTAATGGCTTTTCATTATCTTTAGGATGAAGTCCTAAATCCTTAATGTGTACTTCAGGACCCTGCATGATCTGGCTTTTGCCATCCTATTTCTCAGCACTGTTTCCTCCACTCCAGCCCTGCTTGCCTTCTTTTAGGTGTTCAGTGGCACCGTGTTCTTGCCTGCCTTGTGAATTTGACCACGGTGTGGTCTTTGCTCAGAATGCTCTGAGTCTACACAATCTCAAATTCCTTAAACGTGTTGGCATCATTTAATATTTGTCTTGTGTTCTCCACTTTACTTGAAAGTTTATATTTAATGCTGAGCATCTAGTAGCTCATTAACCATTTATTCATTTAATTATTCAATAGTGAGAGAGTACCACTGCTCCATGTTGAAAATATAATTGTGTTATATTATTTTCACCATACAATCTAAGATAACACATTGTGATAAATTCCTAATACTGGTGTGTTTGTGTGTATCTTTGAGCAAAATGTTCCTTGTGCTTCTTGATAGTTAATGAAGATGCTCTTTGAGTGTTCAGATGAGCGGATTGACTTGGAACTGATTTCTTTCTGCATTAATCTTGCTGCGAACAAGAGGAATGTACAGCTTATCTGTGAAGGTCAGTGTCTTTGGGCTTCAGAGTGACCTCTCTCATATAGCCATTGGAAATAGATAACAAGGAATTTAGAATTATGATAGCTATATAAAGTCTATTTTAAAAGACTTTTTAAACTATAGCTATAATCTTAAAGGTCAGACAGACTCAGAATATTCTTATCATGAGTAGAAAACACCCATAACATTTTTTACACCTTATTTGAAATTTGATTTTTAAAAATGTTTTCTAGATGAAATAAAATTTTTAATTTGCAAAGTGATCTGTGAAATGGTAGGATAGTACAGTACAATGTGTTGGGTATATTTTCCTATGGTATCCTTGAAAAATTGCCTATCATGCATTATGATATTTTAGAGAATCTGTGATAGTTTTTCTTATTTGAAAAGTATACACATTTGTTATAAAAAGTACAAACGAGCAAATAGGAAAAAATTTAACTCTTTATTCTCACTATCCAGAGGTAATCATAGAGAAAATTTTGATGCAATACTTATACATATTTTTAAATTAAAATGGGGATCTTTTCTCTATGTATTGTGACATTTTTAAGTTAATAATGTATTTAATGCATCGAATAGTGTTCCATGTAGTTAAATGCTTTCATAAAACACAACTGCCCATAGCTGCAAAATAATCCATTAAAGGATTTTCCATAGTTTGATCTGCTAATTTAGATACTTAGTTTGTTGTCACAAGTTTTCTGTTACAAACAATGATGCACTAATGTTCCTTTCTGTGAGATGTTCCACATTTCCATTTTTACATTCTTAGCATGAATTCTTAGAAGTGCCGTTTTGGTGGGTCAGTGAGCACTTACATTTTTTAAATTTGTGGCACATATTCCATGCACAAAAGAGCACATACCGTGTGGTTCCCTGTAGGCGAAGTTCTAGAGCAGGTGGAACTAATCTGTGTTTAATGAGAAGGAAGAGGAGGAAGAGGAGACAGAGGAGAAAAGAAGGAAAGTGGCTGCATTTGGGGGACAGGACTGGCTGGGGCAGGGGCGGGGCAGGGAGTGGCAGTGTTCCGTATCTCCGTGTGGGTCCGGATTACCCAGGGCAGCAGTTACCAAAGTGAGCCTGTTGGACACTTCGGTGTTATGCATTTTGCTGCATGTAAACTGGCTTTTTTTGTAAACTACAAACGAAAATTATTAAACTTAAGTGCACCTCCATTTTATTGGGGGAATCTTTGGTGTTTCTCTCTCAGGAAATGGGCTAAAGATGCTCATGAAGAGGGCTCTGAAGTTCAAGGACCCATTGCTGATGAAAATGATCAGGAACATTTCCCAGCACGATGGACCAACTAAAAATTTATTTATTGTGAGTCTAGTGTTCTGACCTGCTGCCTATTGAAGTAGCCTGAGAATTGAAGCTTCACTGTAACACCTGGGGATATAACTTTCACTGAGTCAAATACTAACTCATGGCCCAGGTTGGCTTTCTGTCATCAACTTCCATGTAAGATTAACTCCTAGAAATTTCAACCTGGATTTTGATGTTGTTTCATTGTATGATCCTTACCCCTCACCCTTCCATCCTCACTCCAGTTTTCTTGTCTTAAACCAGTCCACCATAGGCTCCCTCAGCAATTCAGCTCAAAATTATGAAAACTAGAGAATTGTGTTTGCTACTTATTTTTCCTTCCCTTGGGTTAAATGAGGAGATTGGTTGTTCTGCAGAAATCATATTTTACCATTGTTTTGAAATTCTCTTTTATTCAGGATTATGTTGGAGATCTTGCAGCCCAGATCTCCAATGATGAAGAGGAGGAGTTTGTGATTGAGTGTTTGGGAACACTTGCAAATTTGACCATTCCAGACTTAGACTGGGAATTGGTTCTGAAAGAGTACAAGCTGGTTCCGTACCTCAAGGACAAACTAAAACCAGGTCTGTGCTGAGCATCTCAGTTTTGTCTAGTTGTTATTTCTTTATGTTGTGGGCAAGGCTGCTAGAGCCGTGTTTTGCAACCTTGCTGTGCTGGGTAGCACATTTTCTCCTGCACCTCTAGTTCTAGCTTGTTCCTCCCAGAAAGGTGGTCGCTAGGCCTCCTCTTAGATGTGTGGACTCTTTTTTCCTAACAATATTATTTCCTATTGTTTCCTGTTCTGCCTTCTTTCTTACTTTTTTAAATCCTGCCTTTTAAAAATTACCAAATGCCATCTCTTTCTGAACATGCATATGAGGGGGACCCCCCAAACAACTGAATTATCTTCTGGAGGGTGGGCCCCTTGCAGTCCAGGCTTCCCCCCTGGCTGAATGTTTTAGGAACCATCTGGATTAGTGTAGTGGCTGGCGTTGTTGTGAGAGGCTGTGTTTGGCTCTGGTGAACTTTTTTGAAGACTCTTTCAGCATGTTTGCCCATTTCCTAATGGGTGATTTACAAGCACACCTGCCTACACCATGCTGAGTGTTCAGCAGTTTTTGACCAAAAATGGCAAGACCACAATGCCCTACCCTCCCTATTCACCCAGTCTCGCTCTGAGCAACTTGTTTTGTTTCCCTGAATGAAAAAAGTCCTCAAAGGGAAGTGTTTTCCCCACATGGAAGTGATGAAACAAAACAGCTGAAGTACTAAGAGGCATCAAAATCAACTAGTTCAAAAGCTGTTTTGGGCAGGGATAAAAATGTCTCAATGGGTGCATTGCATCAAATGGAGAGTACTTTGCAAGTGACTGAAGTTTAAACATCTAAGAATAAATACACAATTTTTTATAAATAAATTCTGGAGTTTTTTGGATCCCCCCTCATATGTATACATAACACACACAGTGTTCTTTATGACATTCAAGTGAGTTCTCTAATTTCTTTATTTAAATTGTCATTCATTTGTGTTTCCAAAGACTTAATTTCTACTTCTCTACTGCCATCCCCCCTGACCACAAACTGTCATCAGTGAACACAGAAATTTGGAAAAAGACAAATATATAACCATGTTAAAGCTTTATAAGAACTGATTTTGTAGCTCTCAGGATCTTTTTGTTGTGGTGGTGGGTGATGCAAACTTTCTGTGATTCTCCTCTGTCAGGTGCTGCGGAAGATGACCTTGTTTTGGAAGTGGTGATAATGATCGGAACGGTGTCCATGGACGACTCGTGCGCCGCCCTGCTGGCCAAGTCTGGGATCATCCCTGCGCTCATTGAATTACTGAATGGTGAGGCACGACTCATCTGACTTTGTCTTTATGCTATATTAACGGCTATGAACTTAAGTTTTTTAATATAAAATAGAGTCTGGAATCACGAATTGTTCCCTTATTATATTAATGTTCTTATAACAAATTATATGGTTATGAAGATGAATTAATATAACTCTCGCTGGGATTAGGTGGAGTAATAACAGAGTTACGAATGTTGCCCTATTGAGTTTACCTTAATCTAGAGCACTCACTTGCTAACATCTTGCTTTCCGAGCCTGAATACGTCACTAGTAAGTCCAGGTCTCTGGCCCCAGAGCCCGCATTCTTATTGCTCTGCCCCCCACCTTTGACATTTCTGGTCCAGTCTTATAAATACAAGCCTATGCATGTATGTGCTTAACCTCTGTAGATTATTCACATGCTCAGCTACTACCAGGGAAGCTGAAAGTTTTCTAACTCGAAAAAAGAAAGAATGTTCTAGAAAGCGATTCGGAGCTGATTTAGATACTGCCCTCCTCTCCTCAGCCTTGACCCACTAGTGTTCTGCCATTTCTTCTTCCTGTTGAACTTTGTATTGGATTTCCTATCTTGTGAAAACCCTTGTTCTTAATGTCTTGATGTCTCATCAAGAAAGTTTATTTGGAAGTTAATTCTAAGCATCATACTCTCTCTTAGGTCCAGGCATAGTGTTGTCCTCAAAACATTCTGAAATGAAGAGAATGTCCTCTGTCTGTCCATCACATGTGGCTATTGAGACTGAGAACCTGAATTTTCATTTAATTAAATGTTAGTCTAACTAGACACAGTGGCTTATGGTTACAGTAATGGGCAGTGGAGGCTTGGGCAGAGTCTTCCCCTCCGCCTTGTAATGCTCTTAATGGGTTCACAGTTCTCCACATTGCACGCAGAATTTATCTGAATCTAATGCTATTCTGTCAGAACCAAATTTTCCAGGACCTGATAGTAGTCTGCTCAGGCTGCCGTTAACTAAGTACCAAGGCTGGGTGGCTGAAACAACAGAAATTTCTGGAGTCTGGGAAGTCCCAGGTTACGGTTATCAGCTGATTTGGTTCTTGGTGAGGAAAATAGAACCCGATTTACTTCACAAAGTAGAGTTGTTTAAAGAATTCTTATTGTGAACAAGAAAAAGCAAAACAAGTGGAAATAAGAGTTGCCGTCTCACATCAGGGATGCAGAGTTGCTTTAATCAGTTTCGCCGTCACTGTTCTCTCCAACCAATCTTGTCCCTCACTCCTTCAACCTGGTCTTTGGATGTGAGTAATCTCAAGTAGTCTGGTTTAAACTCAGATGAGGGTAGAAGTTTTCTTCTTCAAAATCTTTTTGTCTTTCTACTCCAAAATATTTTAACCTACTTAGTTTAACTGCAACCGAATTTACTAAAACTTCTAAAAATATATTAAGAATTTCCTCACTGTTGTCTGCATGTAATTTAGGAAAACACCTAAGACATAAATGACATCTACCCCCTGTGTATTATAAAGAATTTAAGCTAACTGCCTTTTATCTATCTCCTGGTCATTTTTAGATTTTTTGTCAGAGTTTTTTAAATTTTGTAGATAAGCATAGTATTCTTTTTATTTAAAGTTTTCTGTTTGCTTTCAGCTCAACAAGAAGATGATGAATTTGTCTGCCAGATAATTTATGTCTTCTACCAAATGGTTTTCCACCAAGCCACAAGAGACGTCATAATTAAGGAAACACGTATCCTCTCAGTGTTCACAATACCTGATGCCATTCACATAGTCAGAAAAGATGCATCTTTAGTTATTTTTTTGCAAACATTCAGATAATGTAGAAAATGTCAAGCTTTGAAATACATTTAGAGGGCAAGCTATGTTTCATGGAAGCTGTTACCCCCAAATCAGTATGCAGGTAGAATAGATTGGGGATCATTTTATTAATTTGTCTGGCTATGATCCCTAAGAAACTGAACCAACATATCAGCACTTTCTTCTCCATTGACATTAACAGCACTACCAGAGGTTCCTAGGACTATCCTTAGTTCTCTTTGAATCTTACCTTTTTCACTCTAAATGGGAAAACACACATATTTTCTTGTCTTCAGCTACCAGCTATAGGCAAAGTATTCAATATTTTCCAAACCTCTTTCTTGAGGGCCAGGCTAACTGCTGCCTGAGTGTCCTACACCTGCCTGGAGGGGCATAGTGTGGTGTAGCCTGAGAAGCACTTTGATCACATAACCCTAAAGGTGACTTTTAATTACTTTTACTACTTACTAGCTGCAGGACCTTGGATATGCTACTCAACCTGCTTGAGCATACAATCTTGCATCTATGAAATGGTCATAGTATTATTACATAGAAAGAGGACCTCCCCCCAATAGGATTGTTAGTGCTGTAATAGTTCCCAGCACAGAGAGATACTCAGTAAGTGATGGTTTATCGTTATTGCATCTTAAAGGGCTCTCGATATTTCCAACACCTGCACCTGAGAAACAGTCTCCCTCCTGTAGTCACAGTGGATAATAACAGTGTCATCCACCAGTCCTGTGTCTACAGATTTTTGTCTGCTGTCTCTTTTACCACACAATTAACCACTTATTCTGCAAACAGTTCTCTAGTGCTGAGCATCTAACATTGCTTTAAGTGTTGGATGTACTCGAGGAGTTAGTTTATAGTCTGTTGGAGAGTTAGACAAGTAAACTGGAAGCACAGAATTATAATGGGGTATAATCAGCATCATAAAAGGTACACACAGAGGACGCAGGGGAGGATAGCTAGCTACGTCTGGGGATGTCATGAGAGGTGGCAGAGGAAGTGGTGTCTGAGCTAGATTGTTTTGTCTTATTTTTATTAAATTGTGGTGGTCTGCTTGTTTGTGTATCTGCCCCCCGCCCTCACCCCCACCAAATCAGCTTTAGAAACCCACTGTGTAGAAGTCCTCATTGTGAAAAACCTAAATTCTTTGGATTAGCATACATAGGTCTTCACAACCTGACCTTAACTTCATTTTCCAAAGCGCCCCCTTCAACCTTCCCACAAACAGTTTTCTCTAGCACGCCACACCTCTCACCATTCCCCAGACAGGACCCACCTTGTCATAGCCTACTGCCTCTTCAGCTGCCTTGTCCGCCTCAGGCGTGGTGCTCTCCTGGTTTGACCTGACATCGCCACCCCAGCAAAGCGACGTTTAGGAGCCGTCTTTGATCCTGTGCCTCCCTCCTCCCCAGCAGGAGTAATAGCTAGTTTGCCCTCTTTAGTAATAATTTCACAGAATGTGGAATTCTAGCTTGCCAGTTTTTTCCTCAGCAATTGAAAGGTATTTTTCCACTGTCTTCTGGCCTGAATTGCTGCCAATGAGGAATCTGTAGTCTACTGATTATTGGTATCTGTCAAAAGGTCTGATAACAACTTACTTTTCTTTCCCTTATAAATGAGTCAGTCTTTCTGCCAGGAACACTAAAGGAATGTTTCTGTTTCTTTAAAGCCAAGTCATTTCATTAGAATTTGACATCCTTGCCTGATTTTTTTCAAGTATGCAAAGGTGCTCTTTCAGTATGTAGTTTTGTCTTTTTTTTTTTGTTTTAATTTCAGGAAAGTTTTCTTGAATTACAGTTTTTAGTATTTGTCCTGTTCTATTGCTTTGGTTGTCTTCGAGATTTATGTTATATTGGATTTTCTTTGACTATCTTTAATATCTGTTTCTAACTTTTTATCTCTTTTCATTCTTTAATTTAAAAAGTTTTCTTCCTTTTTACCTTCTATTTTTATTAAAGTTTCATCTTATTTTCATTTACTCTTGTGTTATAAATTTAGTTTTTATATATCTTATATTATTTTTTACTTTTATTTTTATTGAATCATTTTATTTACTGAATCATTCTATTTCAAAGTTTTCTAACTCTGACTTATATGTCCTTTCATATACTACTGTTTTCTTAAATTCTTTTATCTCTTTTTGAAATATTAGATTGCAGTTTTTACCTTTTATGTGAAAATGCCTTAGGTTTTCTCTTTCTTCTAGCAGTCATATGTGGAATTTGACTGTGATCCTTTTTTGTTAATTCTGTGTGAAATTAACTTTCCTGAACTTCAGCAGGGCCAGATAGATCAAGAAAGCTTGCACGGCTGTGGAGCCGTAGCCCTCCCTCTCCGGTTGTTCTCGCAGTTTTCAGGTTTTCAAAAATAACGGGCTTGTACTTTCTAAAATGTACTGGCTGGTTTTCTTACTCACTTTTATCGGGGTTTTTTTCTTCCTCATCCTTGTTTATGAAACATTAAATGGTTCTGCTCATGCTATATTAATAATTTTATTCTGAAATTTGGATTTAAATTTCAAGTTATCATTTGAATTTAGAGAAATGTGGGGTGGACTAGGAGGATGGAACAGCCTCGATCTCAGGTGTTGTCTGTGTCCTTGACCACTTTGCTCAGAGGCCCCTGCGTACCTCATCGACCTGATGCACGACAAGAATAATGAGATCCGGAAGGTCTGTGACAACACATTGGACATCATAGCGGTGAGCAGCGCGTCTCCCCACGCAGGTTGCGGTTGTCTTCGCTTTGGGAGAAGGAGGGCATTGCAGATCTATTTAGGACCCTGCAGTCAATGTACATGCAAATTTGTCTTTGGGTCAAGCTCAGAAAATAGCAGTGATACAGGATTCAGTTTTTAAATAGCACTAGGACTTTTGGCTCTTAAGTATAAGCCTCTTGCATACAGGTTTTATACACATCGAGAGTTTTAGTTTGTTCTGCACACCGTCTCACAGTCACTTGTTTCTCAGAGAAGTTACCGCATGGGGGCAGGGGGTGTGGTGACGATTTCTGCCGAAACTCAACACAGCCAACCTTGCAGTTTGGCCACTAATATTTTTTAATAAATCAAATACTAACTTCTTTTCAATACTCTGATAATTTTTGTTATATGCAGGGTGGGAAAAGCATAGGTTTACAGTTGTAATACAAATACAGAATACCATATTTAATAAATAATAATGCAAGAGTAAACTGTGTTTTGCATCCTCACAACTGTAAACCTACTTCTGTCCCATCCTGTACGTAGACTTATTTTGTAAGTTGCTTTGGAATGGTGAAACACACAAAAATGTTGATGTCACTCGTGACTTTGGAAGTGTCTAAAGGACGTATCACTGGAAGCATGCGATCAGAGGGACAGCGAGAGTCCTGGGTAGAGTCTCACCCCCTGCGCAGACCTTTCTCAGAAACCCTGCCGCCCACCATAGTCCTCTGCCCGCACCGGGCTGCTGGGTCTGGGTGCAGAGACCAGGTTGCCCCCCTGCCATCTCTCACGGGGCAGGCCCTGCTGCCCACGGCCTGCGCACTCCCCTCTTTGAACTGGGGTCACACTTTTCATTTTGGCTCACCCTGTAGAAAGTGTCTTGCATCTGGCCTATCCAGTAGTTTTCAAAGTTTAACATAAGTGTTTTAAAAGGATCAAGAATAACATTTTAAAGAATCAGTGAACAACTTCATTGCACATACTCTCTGCTGACATTTATACTAGCAATCTCATTATGAGATTAAACAATCACCATCAGGTACTTTTTTATGTCAGTTTTCTACATTTTATTTCAGAAATTCATCTTATTCAATATCGTCTGCTCCTTGGAGTTGACTGATTACATCATTACTGGTTTAAAACTAAATGAGTGCACTGCCATCTTAGCGGTGATTTCTGAGTGACAGCAGGGAAACTTTCCTGTGAAAGCCGTGCTCCACCAAGACGCATCCTCCGCGCCGGCCCCCGGTCACAGGGCCTGAGAGTGCAGAGCACTCACACTCCCGGAGAGTGAGCCCCTGGCCCGTGTGCTGTTCTCCAGCAGCCCTGGCGCCAGTGTTGTGTGTGAAGTGTGTGGTGGAAGGGCACTAAATTTCTTAAGTTCCATATATGATTAGCTCACCATAAGCAATGAGGACAGGACAGAGATGTCAATCTGTTAGGCATCGCCTTTAGCATATTTTTATTTACTTTCTTTTGAGAAAAGGTGGATGGAAGGTAATATGTTTAGATTTATGTATTAGGTATGTTTGGTTTAGAATGTAAGTTAGCGATAGTTCCAAAAGGCCAACTCATTCTTATTATGACAATATTTAGTATAAAAATATGAATACACTTACCATAAGATCAAAATTTACTTTCCTAATTATTTCTAAACTCTGGGCTCAAGTATCTCACCTGAAACAGGAGTCACACCCACCCCATGTCTAACTGTCTTTTCTAGATACTATTCTAGCTCTCTCCTTTTCTCTAGAACCAAAGTTCTGAGGAAACTGTCTACATGTTACAGTTGACCCTTGCATGACATGGAGGTTAGGGAACTGAACCCTGTCACCACCCCCATGCAGTTGAAAATCCACATGTAACTTTTGACTCCCCAACAACTTAACTGTAGTCATCCCTCAGTGTCGACAGGGGTTGGTCCAGGACCCCTGACAGATGCCAAAGTCTGCCGAAGCTCAGGTCCCCCTTGTATGAAATGGCTTAGAACACCACATCTGGTCGGCTCTCTGAGACTGCAGGTTCCAACCGCAGACCCCCAGTGCTGTTTTGCGCCAACTGTGCTTCCTTGGTTTCTTTACTTCCCCCGCCCTTTCTTCAACCTGTGCCAAAGCCAGCTTCCACCCCCATTGCTGCACTGAGATACTGCTCGCTGAATGAGTCACCTGACTTCCATTTGTTTAAATCCAATCAGCATTTTTAGTCTTTGTTTTACTTTGTTTATCCTGTCCTCCTTGAGGGAACTTACAAATCCTGGTCAGAGTTAAAATATAAATCACTAAGAAAACTATTTTAAATTATTACATTCATAAAAAGCCTTGTGAAGACTTCGAAGAAGAAGGGTCAGCAAAATGAAACTGCTGACAGGCCAGCATGGCATCCTGAAATGCTGTCTGCTCACCTGAAGCAGTATTCTAAAAATCTGGACGAGTACCTGGAGGCCCACGTGTGAATCACTCATGTGGTTTGGACGTCCTGCTGGGCTGCTCTGCCGAGTCACCTCCGTGGCTGTGCCTTTGAGAAGAGAGGTGTCCGGTGCTGCTGGTGGAAGGGCAGCCGCTCTGGAAACGTCCCGTGTTCTGCTGGAAGAGTGCTTCTTGACCTTTGGCCGTGACACACGTACAAAATTCAAAGCCTGGGTTTAGTTGTAGCCTGAGAGTTGGGAACAACACCAGTGGCAGCAACTTCTTACCAAAACATTTTTCTGCTCAGTTGGGTCAGGTGCTGGCCTTCGATTCAGCTTTTGGCCTCTTTGAAGGGGCAGCCTGGTCTTGTATGCATTGCACCTAGAAGACCACTGATTCAAGCCCTCCCACCTGCGGGATACTCTCCGGCAGTCTGTTTCCCTTGGGAAGTTCCGTGACCCTCCTGAGGAGGAGAGGGTTCCCGTAAGGGTCGGAGAGGGCATCTGCAAAGCGTCTGCCACAGGATGGCCACTCAGTGCCTGCTTCTCACGCTGGACCACACGTGGACCTAGATTAAAACTCTGGGTCAACACTTCCCTTTTCGTCCGCACACATAATTATGCTGTTCTGTTTGTTTTAACTTTTAAAATGGGGTGGGAAGGTAACCTGATCACCGTTTGGATTTTTACTGTGGGAAGTTATTTGGCGTATACATTTTAGGCAGACATATTTCTATTTATAATGTAGGATTATCCTGCAGATGGCTGAATTTGCACTTTAAAACTTCAGGTCGTCAGGACAATGAACTGAATAGGGCGGTTAACCGGGAGGCCTTGCGCAGGATGGCACACTGACGGGGGAGCCGCCTTGCCCAGCACAGACGGGCCTCAGCACCGCGGTCCCCGTGCACTGCAGCTGGGGGCACTCACTGGGATTTGGACCCACTTTGTCAGCGAACCTCAGACCGCACTTACGCTCCTAGCTCACTGGGCCTCCTTTCTGGGGAGAAATCGAAGGAGTGGGCATTTTCACTCATCACTGAGCAGAAACCTGCTCAGGCCCCGTGGGATGCAGCTGCCAGACTTCAGTTCTTTGAGCCCAGACTCTGTTGCTGACCCTGTCTCAGGGCGCTGTTTGCTTGTCCTGAGTCTTTTTCAGGAGTAAAACAGGAGGAAATTGACTTCATTTGAAACGGGAAATTTTGATTAGGCACAGCAGAGATGATGAAACACCAGAAATAGGCTGTCGAGGGAGAACATGAAGTCTCTGTCCAGTTACGTCAGTAATGGCTGAGTAACCCACTTTCTGAAACAGCATGTTAGGAACCCAAGAAGAGAAGTGGGTGATCTCTCAAGACTCTTCACCTCTAGGTTGTGATTTCCTAGTATCTCAAAATGACTGTGTCTTATAAAAAATACCAAAAAAGAGAATAGGAATATTTGTAGCTTAATGCAACTGATCTTTAAGAAAATAAACTTCTTTTTCACTCAAGACAGACAGCATGGAATAATGCTAAGAAAAAATGAGATGCCTTGCAAGCATTAAGGAAACATGCCTTCTGCAATAAAGCACTTGTCCCCAGAACTATGGAAATGTCGCATTAGTAGTGATTTGTTTAATGTATTTGGGCCCAAGCCTGTACTGGTGAACTGGAACAGATGTATGGTGGCTGGAACTCTTTGTACCGTACAGGATGGCCGGATGACATGTCTGGTGATGTGGTCTCTGTGGCCTCATCAGCAAGTTGTCGCCTGTCTGACTGGGCCTTCCGTGTATTTTCAGAAGGCAGAGAGCAGGGGAGGTTCAGGGAGGCAGGGAGGGAGGGGCATAGTAGCTTCTTGGTCTTCCCAGGGGAGGCTGTGGCCATTGACTGTTGCCTTTCTCTTCAAGCCTTAGGAATGTGAAGGGAAGGACAGACCCTCTATACAGAGAGAGCTTCTAAAAATCCAGATAGATTGTTACCCTTCAGTGTTTCTTCATCTTGGTGTGAAGTAGTTGAGAACCACATAAATTCTTCCCTAATTGCCAAGCAAATCCCGCCCTCCCCCCCCCCGACATGACTGGGTTTTCAGACATTTAACACATGTTTATAAAGCACATATACTGTGTTCCAGACACCAAGGTAGACACTGAGAATACCAAACTCCACAACACGAAGTCCCTAGAATGTACAGGTTTCCAGTCTAGACGCTAGAGAACACCAGGATCCCGTCGTCTAGATGGGAGCTGGCCTTCCGGAAACAGTACCGCTATGTGGCCCTAGCCATGCCTGTCCCGTACCAATGGCAGACTGCTTACAGGGTGCTTCCCCAAACAGGAAGGTACCAAGTTCCCTGGTGAAGATTGCCACCTGTTTTCTGTCTGGCCAGCCACAGGCCCTTGTGGTTTGGTACTTACACGGGCTCACGTCACTGCCAGTTTTGATGGCGGCCCTTTCTCTTTTAGGACCTCTATGGTTGTGGGCAGATACCATGTGCATTTCAACCATCTGGAGTTAATAGCTAGCTCCAATATTTTAAGCTTGGAAAACAAGTTGGTATCTTCATTCTAGAATAAACAAAATCGTATTCAATAAGGCTGGTGCATTGAAATGAGAAACCACTGTAGGTTTACATGTAGCCTCTAGGACATCAGTTGTTACGTTCTCCAAAAAAGTTATCGGGAAAGCCTGTGTCGGATAAAAATGCTGAGTTTGTTAATGATTCTGCCAGCAAGGAAGAGCACTTTAAAAATGGCTTGTGCACCTTTAAAAGGGAAGTTATGGGAGAAATTTCATAGCGGTTAAGATTAGGGTTAGTGTTAAAAGTGAGGTTATTTCAGGACAGGCTTTCAAAAGCGGGGAATGGGTGGGAACTGGGGAAACTGGGGAGACAGTAGTCACTTCCAATTGACTTGCAGGTTGGAGCAAGTCATTCACAGAGCAGAGATTTCTAAGTTGTTGACAGAACTTCTAAGATGTTCTTTCTTGAATAGGTGGAGTTGGTTCTTTCTTGATTTATAATCTTGGTAGATTTTTATGTCTCAGATTTATAAGTTTGATTTTTGTGTCTCAGTCCCATACAGTCAAATTGGGCTTAGTGAGATAAGCTTGCTTAGCCCTCTTTTGGAGTTCTTTTACATTGCATAAACCCGAAAGGCAGATATTTAGGATATTTTTGCAGCTTTTTAGAACTTACACACACACACAGGTACACACATACTCACCCACAGCCCAGGTCCTCAGGTAGTGTCATTTTGTTCAAAGTCATTTCTTTTTAACACTGAGGAGGTACCCTCGGAACTTAGCTGTCATTTATATTAATTAGCCCACAGTACAGTTGGTTTAATGAAAGTCACAGAACACATTGCTGACGTTTGGTGAGGACTGCTGTATATTTTGTGTGTGTGTGTGTGTGTGTGTGTGTGTGTGTGTGTGTGTGTGTATTGATGTGTGTGTATCCCTGACCATCCTATGCATCTACATTCCTTTTTTTCAGTTGGCAACAGTGGTATTTAAAAGAACTCAAGCATAGAACTCAAGAACTCAAGAACTCAAGTTCATGATTTCTTGCTTAACTAGTTATATCTTTTACTTTGCAGCCTGACTGGACATGATAATTTAAGTGATGCTGCACAGATGAGCCCCTTGGCACTTTAAACAAAGATTGAGAGATAATTCTGTGAAGTCTGGTTAGAAAATGTCATAGTCAAGTCTGAAGGGCAACACTTGGAAGAACACTACTGCGAAATAGGGAGGATGCGCATAAAAGTCTGGTTTATTTATGTGTATCTCAGTATGTGTATTGTGTACCTATCATGGGGAGAAGTAATTTCTGAGATATGAAAGGCATCTTTTTAGCAGCTACTAACTTAACCTTAATGAACAACTAACTTACTCTAGGTCTGCTTTAATTTAGGATGAAGAATTGTATTAAATAAACCACATTACATCCTCACTTAGGGGCTGCCACATTAAAGGAGAAAGGGAAGTCTGTTTTCCATCAGTAGCTTTAGAACACAAAGCAGATCTGTGTAGCGCTGTGTTATCCTGTACTGTGTTAATCACGTACAAGGTGCGGCGGAAGCCAGTGACAAAGGGCTTTCCTGAGAGGGAGCAGGCTCTGATAACAGGCTGGCTGAGGCTTCATACTGTCTCAGCGGTTAAGTGGTAAACAAAGTGATAGAGGACTTCAAAAAGGATGGCACACCCCATACGAAAGCAAGCCGTAAGTTTTTCATGACACTTTAGAATCTATGGGAACTGAGTGCTTAAGATCGTACTGTCAGGATCTGAGAGGAGAAGAGAAGAAACACCTTTGACTATAAGACAAACTAAAGTCTCAAAGGCTGTCCGGTGCCCTCCTTGTGAAAAGAGGCATTTCAAAAATGAGGAAAGAACAACTGTATTCCCGGAGTATTTCCACAGCGGTTTGATAGGTTTTTATGACGTGGCCCAGCTACGCCATCCCTCAATGTCCATAGTTCCTTCCTGCTGATGACCCGTGGGGATGGAAGGGGGAAGCAGAGAGTTGGGGCACAGAGGTTTGAGGGAATAGATTTAATTGATATGTGCTGAATTTATTAAATTTTTGACACTGGATATTCCTTTAGAGTTGCTATTTAACTTTTTAAAATAAACTTACACTGCCAGTGTTCTTCAGTGTGGGGGGATAATCATTTCAACAGCTTTATGAAGTAATGGTATTAATCATGGGCTTTTATTTATAGAATGTTAGGACTTGGGTCAATCTTAGATTTGTTTCATTTTAGAAATGAAGAGCCAGAGACAAAAGATACCAACATACCTTTAAAAGGTTGCATACTTCTCTTCTTATCAGAGCTAGAACCAGAACCCAGGTCTCCTCGCTCCTAACCCAGTGTTCTTTGCGTTATACCATGCCATATTATCACTTCCGTAGATTCAGACTCGGAGACAGAAAGAGGCTGTGGTGTTGCCAGGGTTGTTAAACTCTCCTCATTGAAGGGAGACAGAGAAGGTCGTTGAGGCCCGAGAGTCTGGAATGCTGGCTGTGGGAATAGGGTAAAGTCTCCGTCTGCTGCGTTTCACTGGAGTGGAAGAGAAATAAACAAAACATGTGTGTTTGTGTGTGAGAGAGAGAGAAAGAGCAAGACAGACATACATGCACACAGAGAGACCAGGGCTGGGGAGGAATTGCAGATGCAAGGTCCTTAACATGTTTTGTCTTGGGAAAATACATATCTATTTTACCTATTTTCAGATTGTCTTGCTTACATTTTTAGTGTTAAAATGACCTTTCTTTTCTAAAAATGATAATAGTAGGTGGCAGATGCTTCACATTTATTGTCAATGCCCTGACATTTGCTTTGGGGCCTTTCTTGAAACCTAAAACCCTTGGACCCATAGCCCTGGCCTAGGAACAACAATGGCTGAATAGACATTCAGTGGCCATCAGCTAAAATATTTGATTTTCAAGGAATCTGTAACACAAAAATCAGTGTTTTAGAAACAACCAGCAAAACTCTAACCAGTGTTTACTACTAAGGAAAAGGAGAAATGAATGATTGAAATATATTTTATGTTCCTCATAAAACAACGTGCTTCATTCTGGGATGCTGTGTTTGCTAAACATTCAAATACCTGAGGCCGTATTTTCACAAATTAGAGCAAACCTTTCTGGCACAAGTATAATATCTTAATAATGTTTGATACTTATCCTCTAAATTTAAAATATATATATTTTTAAATATTTCCCAAAGTTATCTATTAATACTAGAATTGAAGTCATTGAAAACAGGTTCTTTTTTATTGCAGTTCTCGCTATGGGTATTTTTTTCTATACTTTTCAACTTTCACTGGTTTTATAACATAAAACTCCAAGTATTTTTGAAAAGTTGTGTTCTTACTGCTGGAGACTTGCAGGCCTTGATAGTGCTTGGTCAGTTTGCTGTTTGCTGTCATCTCTGACAAAAGCCACACTTACCTGTGGAATCTCAAGGCCACCTCTCGGGAAAGCTCCACTTGGTGTTGTAGCGGGTTCGTTGTAGTGTGGACCTCTAATCATTGCTGGATATTTTGCAAAACATAATTTTCTGTACTGTCATCAGGGGCGTCCAACCTTTCAGCATCTCTGGGCCACACTGGAAGAAGAGTTGTCTTGGGCCATACATTCAATACACTGTGACATGTAATCACAAAATCTTATGATGTCTTAAGTAAATTTATGACTTTGTGCTGGGCCATATGCATAGCCACCCTGGGCTGCATGCAGCCCGCAGGCCACAGGTTGGACACCCTGCATAATTGTACAGCTGAATAACATGTCCTGTGTCATGCTTCCCGAGGGGAAGCTGGGTTTTTTGTTTGTTTTATTTGTTTCTGAAAATCTGGAGACAACCGTAGTGTTTTCATTGTGCTACCCTGTAAACAGTAACGCCCATGTGAACCATTGCTGGTTATAGAGAACAGAACTATTTAAAATTGGAATAAAATCATTTGTAATAAGGAAAATGACAGTACAATCTATAGCATTGCTACTATAACTTTTTGGCCTTGTACTGTTAAGAGATGCCTTGGTTCTGTGGGTTTGTTCAGTCATAAACTGATGAAAGAGAGAAGGAGGAACTGGAAAGGAATTCAGATTGGTGAGAGGCTGGTCTTAGCACACTGAGTCCTAGGTCTGTGCCCAGGACACTGAGTCAGGCTTTGGTGTCCCAAGTCAGCCATGGATGCTTGTGGCTACATGCAATTCCTGTGTTTGGATCTCTCAGATGGCGTGTGGGTAGTCTCTTTTTAAAAATGCAGGCATGCACATTCAGGTTTGTTAACAAAAACATGATATATGTTCAAAGGTGATAAGGAGACTTAATTAGAAAGGCTGTTTGTGAAGGAAACAGCATCCCTGTTATACGTTTCTACATTTATTAAATCTATTTTTTTTATTTATTTGCAGAGAGGAGAAGGGAGGGAGAAAGAGGGAGAGAATGTTAAAGTAGAATAGGAAAATCTTATGAGAAGGGTGTAAAGTGATAGCTCCTAGAATAAGCCTAAGTGTTTTTCTTTATGCATAGCATTACTTACTAGGCTAAATACATTTTATGGCTGTGTGGTTTAAGGATTTACTTTTTCAATTATACCTACCTCTGAGACATTTCACAGTTATTAGTAAAGAGGCAAACCCTGTATTTTATATGCTTTGGGCACTCAATTGGGTTTTAACTCTTGTTTTTACACTAGGAAATAATATGCTTTAACTTAAGTTGTAATAAAAAATCAAATCATATGTTTTTCTGTCATCTTCCTTGAATACTTCTTCATTCAGATAATCATATTTAAAATTTTTCTATCAAAATGAAAAGTTAGTTTTATACCTCTTGCCAAGTGAATTAAGCTAGTATTCATAAAAGAAACATTGCCACTTAAAATAGTTCTAGTAGTTAGTGTACATTTAATAGGATTTCTGGTATTATAAGGCATATTCTGGGAATTTTGGTGGCTTATAACTAACTTATATTTTAGGAAAACAAGCCAGTCAGTATGGAGAATTACTTGTCTCAAATATCACTTTTCTTTTCATTTGTGCATTAAATTCTTTACCATTATGGATACAATAAGTTCTTCTTCTTTTGTAAATGTGTGTGATCATTCTTAAATTGTCGGCCACCTCTGACATGACAGGGATATGATTTTGCAGCTGACGTGGAACGTGCACAGTGTGCACATATGGAACCGAAACTGCTGTGCTTCAGAAGTCAGGCACTTCAAAGAGGTTCAAAGTTGACACTTAGTATTTAGACTAAATTATTTTGAAGCTAATCACTTTGCCCATGTTGCACAATTAGCACCACTTCGTATTTTCTTTAATTTTGGAAACCCAAAGTGATCCACTAAAATCTGTAGCCAGTGAAACATTTTGTAACAATGTCTCTGTGCTGCTATTTTTTCACTGCCTTTTCCCCCAACACCTTCCCATGTGTGGGGAGGTCAGTGAGAACGTGACTGAGAATACAATGTGTGATATGCTTACTAGACTGGAAGCTGCTTCCTCCCATGTCATTGCTCGGTCAGCAGCTGGACCCCTTCATAGAATCTTAGAGCTGAAAGTTGACCTTGGAGGTCATTTATTATATGCATTCACTGAGGAACCCTCTCTGCGGTGACCTGCTAGGTGTTCATTTATTCTCCGTTTAAGTGCCTTCTCCACATTGCTGCCCAAGGTCACTTCCATGTTCTGGGCTTCATCTTCTCATTTGTAAAATGGCAGTAATTATGGTACCTAATCTAGAGAGCTGTTACTTCAATTAATTAACAGTAATGGCTAACATTAAGTGTTTTCAGTATAAGTTTATAGGTCTTCTAAATGCTTTATCTGTATTTTTTCATTTTATTAGAGCAGTTTATGTATAATCAATGATTGAATAATTGTTTAAATTGTCGTATCTAATCACTGTAACTATTCCAGCATGATATGGCATTTGGATTAGGATTTACTGTTTATTTATAAATTGTCAATTTCAAATATAGGTTAGCATTGAAAATATAACTTAGAGTAAAAAATCTCCTTCAGTCCTTTAAATATTGAAATTATAACAGTTGAATTAATAAATGTTTATTATTTTAAAAGTAAAATGCAATAATGTTTATTATAGCTTTACTTTTATATAATTTAATTTTAAATGATTATGTTAAGGAATTGACAACTCATAGGAATGTTAACAGATAACTATCAGAAAGAAGGAAAACTTAATAATTCAATGGCAAAATTGCCATTAGCAGTACCATAGCCCCAAAATATCTCCTATCTCCACCATTATCAGTTGAGCCTCAGTTTGGGTAAAAGTTGCTCAACTATTTGACTAAAATGTATATTTGGTCCGTCTCTTAATTATCATGATCGAGCTGACTGTTGGAGGACAGTGCTGTTAGCTGCACCCTTCCACCTCCTTTCCAGATAACTGTACACAAAGGTGGCAGAGCTAAGACAGAGGACTTTAAAACTAAGAACCCTAGGATTAGCATAAGAAATGCCCATAGCCTTTTTTTTTTCATCTATGCTGTAAGTGGCTCAGTCCATTAATCGGTGAGTAAGTACATCAGTCAGAAGTAGCCACAGCCTGTGGGAAAAGTAAAAAGCTGGACAGGTTCAGCCGTATGTTATCATTACTTGCCTTTTGTCCTTCAGAACCACTCTCCAAGGATGCTGTCTGTGAACAGGTACTACCGATACAGCAGTGAACAAGCCACAGTCTTGCTTCTTAGGAGTTCATGGCTGAGGCAGGAGATAGACATATAAAGATGTAACTATGAAAAAATAAGACAAACATTATTATTTTGTTTTCTATAGTAACCGTTTCAGTACTTAGGAGAAATACTTTATTAGTGTTTCCCCCCCACACTGAAAAGTGTTATCTTAACAAAAAGAGCAAAAAATGTCATCTTAATGCTTAGCCACCTGTCGTCAGTGCCATGAATAATTACAGCTACAAAACCCTGTGGAAGGTGAAGTCTGATTGCTAACCTCAATTCTAGCAATAAAGAATTTGTGAAATTTAAAGTTTTCCAGTTTTTGCCACTGCCTTTAGCAACTGGTAATCCAAATAGAGATGTCTCTAATATATGTATTTAATTGATTTTCATTGATTATTGTGTAAAATCATTCTGAACAGGTAATTTTAATGTTTCCTCTGACCCAAATGATGACCCCCCAAATTCTCATGAGATAGAAGTACGGTTATCCGAGTGCTGAGGGCGTGCCTTCCTGAGCTTACCCAGTAATAGTTGATGCTTCATTTTCAATAGGAGTACGATGAAGAATGGGCCAAGAAAATTCAGAGTGAGAAGTTCCGCTGGCATAACTCCCAGTGGCTGGAGATGGTGGAAAGCCGCCAGATGGATGAGAGCGAGCAGTATGTGTACGGCGATGACCGAATCGAGCCGTACATCCATGAAGGAGACATTCTCGAAAGACCTGACCTTTTCTACAGCTCAGGTGAGCTGGTGACCAGCGGTCTGCATGCTAGATGTAGGGGTTTTGATCTGCCAGCCTGGCTCCTTCCTTCCCAAACCCTGTTAGCACTTGTAGTATATAAATGTCTCCTGCTAATGATTTCAGACGTAACGTCAGTACACGCCAAGTAAACCTATTAACTCACTGTTATTTTTTTCCAAGTGAGTCTTTGATGTAATCTCTATAAAAAAGGTGGTGGCCAGGAAAATTAATTGCTCTTGGTGTATTACATTCTAGAATATATCACTTAAGATGACATCTTCAGGATTTCAGATTTCTGTTTAAAAATGCAATGTTTATTTTTCTTTATCCATCTCAATGTATAACTCACTAATTTATGTTTTGGTTTCCATGCATTTCATTTGAACAGTCTAATACGGCCATCGTGTTGCTCTAGTTTCAAAGCGGTAAACTCTATCGGTGCCTCTCTTTGGTTAGGATGATGCCGACACTATACAGCAATAGTTTTTCCTTCTAAACTCTGCTAATGTTTTCAAGGTAAAATTTAATTTCCACATAAATCCTACATATATTATGACCTTGTTGATTCTGCCATACTGCCATTTTCCCAGGATGAGTTTGGCACAAAGACTTTGCATATTTGTGCTTTTAATGTACTTTACAGTTGCCAATATTAACATTACTTCATGGAAGTCGTTTAGTTTAGCAGTGGAAGGAAAGGATTTCGAATTAAGATCTGTAGCAGGTTGGAAATGAAAAACATGAAACTAGTTATGCCTAAATTATGGTTCACTTTTTCCTGCCATCTTCTGCTTCGTGTGTTTTCATAATTGTGTGTTGTGCAAATTGTCCATACACATTGCATTGTTTTTTATGTTTGATATTTAAATCCTGGAAAATTGATACTTTATTTTAGAAATTAAATAGATTTCTTCCTAACTGAACTTTACAGTAGTTATGAAATACTGCTTTGTGTTTCAAACCAGATGGTGTAGATCATTAATTTCAACCAACCAGAATTTCTCAGTCCAGTAATGGCAAGCAGCTGTTCCTTACATATTCAGATATTCATGAAGTAAAATGATGTAAAATATATATGATATGAATTTTTTGTTAATAGAAATCAGAATTTCTTGGAATCAGGTTTCTTGCTTTGAAGATTGATAGCTACTTTTTCAGTGTGAATCAATTACAGTTTTCAAAACCAAATCAAACTTTTAACCATCACAGTATTCAACTTTGTTGTTTTAATACAATTAGAATTTTAGAACAGATTTTTAAAAAGTTAAAGTACATTTCCAAAAGAATTTATTTAAATTAACCTCTTAAATGAAAATAAAAAATATTTTTCTGTAAGATATTTTATAAACTGTACAACTTAGACTTTTGTGAAAAATCTAAATTAAATATATTTTTATATGTCAAAATTGCAAAACAGCCAGTGCTGTTGGAAAAATAAATAAATATAAGCATTTGAAGAGTGGAACATTATCACTACGTAGACTCATGGTTGTTTTTAGTGCCTGCATCCTGCTGATGTGGAGGACATTCGACGGTGGGGATTACATCACTGTGCATTTACAGTTCTCATATCAAGCCATCTATTTTGTTAGTTCATTATTTTACCTATAGTTTATTGTCCATGAATAGCTCCTCTACTAAATGAATCTCTGTGGTACCTCTTGGTGTGTGTCACAGAAATCTGGATAACACCCCCCTCATCTTCACCGTATGCAGTTGTATCTTCAGAAACTTCAGAGAAACTTACAATACTGCAGATTCGAATGCTTGAGCCCTCTTACTTAAGTTGCCAGGTCTCCAGGAAACTTTAGGCAGCTTCCATAAAAGCAGGTTTAGGAGCTTTTTAGCCAGAGGTTAAGCTAATGGCCCGCCCGCCCGTAATTCCCTGGATCTTATCTTTTACTCAAGTGTAATATCATTTGCTACTTCCTGGTCATTAGGATTGCCTTCTATGTTTTCAAACTGTATATGTTAAAATGTACGTTTCTCTCCTGCTTTTCTTTTCTTTCTTTTTTTTTAAAAAAGGATCTTAATGTTGTCATTTGGATTAGGAATCTAGCATTTCCTTTAGTTACAGTATTTTTTTCCTTAGAGTCTAAAATTATGATTGTAATCAGAGATTAATCTTTTTTGTTGTGAAAATCACTCTGTTGGTTAGCACATTTACCCACAGTTGAAGCAGATTACAGTTTACGGTAAAGCTGTACTGCTGCCGCACATTTCTGAATGATGCCTTACTTCGACATTGTTCTTCATCAGTCATGGTGAATCTTATTCTTGGCATTTGACATGTAAATATACTTCTGTAATATGAAGCTTAAAGTGGCTTTTTTCTGTCTCAGAAAACTATAGTTTTCATTTATGTGTGTGTTTCTGTGATGTGTTTTATCAGAGACAGCCAAATAAGTTATGATTTATCTGTTTTAGTCCTCTCTCTCTCTCTCTCTCTCATTTTCTTCGTTATTGATATCCACTGCTCTCACACAATCGCAGCATCACTGTTAGCTAGGTCACCAAAGAGCCCTGTGGCACGTTCTCATTTGCCTTTTAAAAAATACCATTTATCTCAGGACAATATATAAAAAGATAATATTTTTGTAATTTTTACTTTCACTCACAATGTGTATAAGAGAGATTTTTTAGCTGACTTTCAGGAGTCATAAGGCTGATGCATTAGGTCTGCTGACAGCGAATGTGCTTTCATTTCGCCCTCATCCCCATACATCCTCGTTTGGTTTGGAAACGTGTTTGCCATCATTGCTTGGAACACCTCGGAAAGGCGTGCTGGCTACAGCCATGGTGTAAAGGCTCCCTGTGATTTAACGACCTCTGTGTGTATCATACCCTGCAGCTTCCAGAGGCCTCTGGTGGATATCGTCTGTCTTCCGTTTGTTCCCTGGCTGTTTCAATGGGATGTGAAAGTCCCTGGTTCCTCTTTGCTCTCTGTGCAGCAGCGAGGTCAGAGCAGGAGCCTGAGAGGGGCACTCCTAGATTTACCTGGAGTTTGTAATCAAGAATGTATGAGTCCTGTTTAGTATTTCTGTAAACAAGTACTTTTGGATGCAGAATGCTGAGAAACGGATAGTTCTGAAGAAGTTGAGGTGCTTGAATGGAGGATGAATTTAAGGTATAACTTAACTTTATGGAATTATGAATAAAATCCAGTGAAGAAAGATTGCTCGTATGTTAGAGTTGCCTAAATTTTGTCAGGCTGTTGAGGGCACCATGGGAGCTGGGGTGCGCAGAATAAATTGCAGTGTCCTGGGGTGTTAAAAAATAAGTTCAGAAGTGTACGTTTTCTCTTTTTTACTCACATAATAGCCGGCTTATTATATTGTTAAACAAGTTGTCCTCTGGGCGTATGAAATTCCTGGCTGAATCTGTAAACTCAGAACCACTTAGTGTGATCTGTCTGAGGAGCCCCCAGTTCACAGCCTGCTCCGCGTCCTGCTGATTCTCTGCTCCTCACTTTCCCTTTGAAGGCGGTGGGCGCTCTGAAGCAAAACGACGATGTTGAGAATCTGACCAGACTTCTTTTGAATTTAATTTCTGCCTAATCTGGCTCACTTCACTGGCTCATGTCTCTTGTAACAAGTTTAAAAATATACTTTAGGTATATTTTTATTTAGTTGTATTTATATCTGAAGTTTTTCTGAGTGTCAAATCTTTTATTCTACTGGCATGCTGAATATCTTTGTATTCATTTTCACAGTGTGGTATGCATTTTATTTTGGCACTTTATTTAGCTTTGTTCCTCTAAAATTGTCAGATTTCTTAAACCCCAATCCTCAATTATTTGGTTTTAATTTAACAGAGGACCTTATTGATTTTTGTGGTCTTAAACTTGTTAATTTTAGCCACACTTTCACGAAGTGTTAGAGCCATATAAAGTTAATTTTTTTAGCCACTCAGTTCTCTATGCTCTCATGGCATTTCCCACAATTTCATTTTTTTGTAACTTTTTTTTTGTTTAGCTGGTCTTTTACTTATGGAATCTTTAATTTTTAGAAAACATAGAAACTGGTCTAAATATTACTTTTAAGCTACCTTTTTTAAGTCTTTTAAATTTACTAAAGTAATAAGACAGATACCAAAGTTATTCATTAACAACTCAACAATTAAATAATAATGTCTTAATGGGTACATGTACCAAATAAGTAGTACAGGAGTCTTATGGGAATACAAATCACCTCACTTACTCATTTTCCAACTCTATTGTTTTTCCCGTTCACTTGACTTTTAGTATTCTTTCTCCTGAAACAGGTCATGCCATTAATGCTGACCTGCCTTTCAGGACCCTGTCATTTACACCGCTGCCTCTGTCCCTCCCCCTCTCCCCAGGGAAGGTTTCCTAAGCCCCGTAGACATGGTGTTCCCACTACAGCTTTTCTGTCTTCTGTGCTCATTTGGTGCATACGACGTCTGTCCAGAAAAAAGTCCAGCCGTTGTTAATAGAACGAGAATAGTTTGCAAGACATCGATGTAACCTGGCAGCCAGGGAGAGTGGACTGGAATGCACATGTGTGAACAGTGAAGACTTCACTGCACTAATCAGTGGGGGTGGCAGACTCCATTGAGTGAGCAGGTGTACTGTGTGGCTGTCACATTCAAAATGGCTGAGCCAGTAGAGCAACAAATCTGCATCACATTTGGTGTTAAACTTGAACATTCATTCTACGGGAACTATTCAGATGATTCAGAAGGCTGCAGCGATGGGCAGCTCGTGATAGGCAGCTTCATCATAACAACACGCCTGCATCACGTCTCGTGCAGAGGTTTTTGGCAAAACATCAAATCACTCAGGTGACTCAGCTCTCTACAGCCCAGATTTGGTGCCCTGTGACTTCTGGCTTTTCCCCCAAACTAAAATCACCTTTGGAAGAGAATAGATTTCAGATAATCGGTGAGACTCAGGAAAATGTGACAAGGCAGCCAATGGCTATTGAGAGAACTGTGTGAGGTCCCAAGGTGTCTACTTTGAAGGGGACTGAGGTGTCATTGTCCTATGTGTAGTGTATCTTGTATCTTCTTCAATAAATGTCTCTATCTTTCATATCACATGACTGGACACCTTCTAGACAGGCCTCATACATCCATTCCAGTTGTATATCATTTATTAATGAAATGTGTTATTTAATTACATCTTAAATGCCTGTTTTATATTTCACTTAACCCAAGATTCTTGAAAACAGAAACCATGTGTCGTTGTTTCTGCATCCTCCACAGGACCTAGGAAAGTACTGCTGTGCATGTGGTGGGTGTAGAATGGCCATCCGGTGACAGGATGACTGACTGACCACACCCCAGAGCTGTCATCGGCATTGTGGGTGTGGCCTGGCCAGTATGCGCCTAGAGGTCACTTAACACCCCAGAATACATTCTTTTTATTTACTTATTTTAGTTTTTATTGACTTTTAGAGAGGGAGAGAGAGGGGAACCTTGATTTTTGTTGTTCCACTGACGTATGCATCATTGGTTGACTCCTGCATGTGCCCTGACCAGGGCTCGAACCTACAACCTTGGTGTATCAGGATGATGCTCTGAGCAATGGTGCTGCATGGCCAGGGCCAGTTTGCTTGTAGAATAGGAAACTTTGAGAGGCCTGACAACTTTCCAGATAGTGACTACAAAAGCCGTATCTTACACTACACTTGGTCAGTGCAGAGGACAGTCTTGAAGCTGTCTCTTAGGCCCTTTTCCTCAGATTACCCTTCATTTGTTCATAATTGTGTCAATAGTAGGCTATCTGGATTCTCAGTCTGGAGCCATGAGGAAATGGTGTTATTTGAAAATCAGTAAGAAGTGATAATAAAACTTGGACTTGGGAAAAGAAGTACTTTATCCTTGGCAGACAAGAACTCAAAGAGCACAGCAGTGCAGAGCTGTTCAGTGTGAGCGGTCAAGTGTGTCTGAAAAGCTAGGGCGTGCTGTACAGTGAATGACACGTGCAACAAAGATGGAGACATCACAAAGCATTTAAATGTGTTCTGTGCACTTTTAAAAATACAAAGATTTCTGATCCAAGTTTGTGTGTGTGTTTTAAGGTTTGTCAAGCATTGCTTCCTTAGAATCTCACTTATTTGAAATATCCAGTTCCCCAATCGTGTTGCACAGATGAAGCTGTGTGGGTATAAGGTGCGGGGCACACCAAAGTTTTGCACTTTTCTGACAGCCTGCTATTTCCTGTCAGCCTGCCTTCACTCACTGTGCTTCCTTAGCCTCGACCTCGCTCCCTGTCCGTTGCTCCCTGCCTTGCCCGTCCCCTGCTGTCTTCCCCACCAGACTGCCAGCCCTCGAAGGCAGAGGTGGCCTCACTCCCCTCTGTACCAGTGCAGTGCTGCTGCGCAGCAGGAGCTCAGTGAACGTGCACTTGCGCTGGAGTGTTGTTTAAAGAAGAACAACTGAGGACGTGTGTTCTTCCGTTCATACTACCAAGAGAAGAGCGTGTCATGCTAACATGTTCTCTGCAGGTTAAACATGCAAGTTGTTTCGTGTTGTGTTCCGTGATAGAACACTTTCCTTCTTGTTCCCTGCAAGTACGTTTTACCAGTGACCACTCTCCTTCTTCCTAGATGGATTAATCACCTCTGAAGGAGCTGTAAGCCCAGAATTCTTCAATGATTATCACCTTCAGAACGGAGATGTAGTTGGGCAACATTCATTTCCTGGCAGGTAAACACTCTTTCTGAGAAAAGTCATATATATGATGTTTCCCCTGCTTTTGAAAAGCTAGAATTCGCTTCATTCCCCATTTTTCTATCTTTTTTTCATTAAAGAGGAAAAGTGCTCAATATTTTCAAGGACATGCTTGTTCGGTTTTAATTTATGAAGTCATGTTTTCTATGTAAATGGAGTCACAGATCTAAAAAACATATATGCTTCATCACTTTGGAGAATACAGGCTGTCTGTTGAAAGACACAATACTTTTGCCAAATTAATGAGCTTAGATTGTTTTCCAAAGCTAATCAATTATAATATAAAATAAGGACACAATACATGTATTTTAACAATTACTTAGACATTGTTCTAACAAGTTGATGCTTTGATTAAAAACTTTTTCTCCCTAGATGACATGCAGGTAAAATATTTAAGGAAAAAAAAGTCTGACATGTCAGCATTGTTCTACAATTGATTTATAAAATTTTACCAGAATGTGTAAACAAGTATTTTCTTCTCTATATCATTCCTGGAGGTGGAATATTTGAATTCAAACTGACTGTTGAAATTTCACATTAAATTATTCTCATGAATAGCTGTAGCCTTATTTGCCATTAAGATTACTTTTTCTTAAAATTATTTACTTCATTTCCTCTTCCAAATTTGTACTTTTCATTCACATAAACTGTTTGGAGGATGTGCTTATGTATTTTTTAAATGAAAGAATACGATTGTGATTAATATTTTATAACTCATATGGATCACTTGTAATACGCCATTTCGATCCAACAGTGATTGTTGCAACCATTGCTGATCCTCTGTTGTCTGTAACCTGTTTTACAAGTGCTCATGGTGTTTGTTTTAACTGCACAGTACGTTTTAAGGCAAGTATTGTCATAGCCACTTTACACATGGACAAATGAAGCCTCTAGTAACTTGTGACCCACTCACCCTAGGAGGATGTCACAGAAGAAAGTGAACTCAGGTCTGTGTATCTCCAGAGTTCATGTTTCTTCAAACAGGATGCCTAATTTAGAAGGAAACATAGCATGTTATGGTGACTTCTAAGCATTTCTTTGTCCCTCATTAAGAAATACTTTTCGTGTCGCCAGCCAGTGCACACATCCCCACTCATTTATGTATGTATGTACTATATGTATGTAAACAGAATTTCTTAGAACAGCAATGACTCATACTCCCTGTAAGGCACAGCGATACGTTCTGTTTATTCTGTTATTTTCGACATGCAGTTGCAATCCACTATATTGGTTTCACAACTCATTGATATCCGGACTCAATGTTTAAAAGCATGGCAGAAAATGTAGTTATTACATGAAATACGATACCGTATATGTAGTTCAGTATTCTGTTGTGGACTTTAAATCTATAATAGCACTTTAGAAAGTTTGATTGGTGCCCTGGATTGTCATGGTAAGAAACTCCTTGCCGTAGGAAATAAAAGTTAAACATGGTTACATACCAGAAAGCATGTGGCTTTTGATCACTTCTGATGTTTCTGTCTGTATTAGTTATAATTGTTTAAATGGAGACTCTGTCTAATCATTATAACTACTATACTCCATCGTGGGACAGTTCCCTGTACAAATGTTTTCTAAAACATAATTGGAAAAGGAAAAATGATTTGGGTTTATAGTCTTCATATTTATATGAAAGATTTTTGCTGATGGCATTTACAAGATTAATTGTTCTGCCATTTTTCTTTCACTGTGAGCAAAACATTTCTGTATCTCCTTCAGACACTGCCGGTCTAAAGAGAGCAGGTTGATACTAATTATGCATTACTTACTTAAGAAAGACTTACCCTCATTTTTATATAATTATGCAATTTTTAAAGAATCTGAACATTTTTATTAAAATTGAATATACAAAACAGTGAATTTACAAGTTCAATTCAGCAACATTTCTCATTTCTGGCTTTCAAAATGGTCATTTTATAAAACAGTAAACATGTTCTGAGAGAAGCCTATGCTCAGTGACTAAGCTATTCCCTTTGTCCAAAGATTTCAGGGTTTTATTTCTTAACTCTGTTAATAACTATTTTATTTCTTAGCTTATTTTTATTTTTATTTTTTTTATTGCTGTTCAAGTACAGTTGTCTCCATTTTCACACACCCTCACCCCCCTATCCCTGCCTCCCACCCTTGAACCCACCCTTTTGGCTTTGTCCATGTGTCCTTTTTACATGTTCCTTGATGGCCCTCTCCCCGCTCCTCTCTATTAACTGTCAATTTGTTCCTTATTTCAATGTCTGATTGTTTTTTACTTCCCTGTTTGTTAATAACTCTTTAAAAATGACTAGGAAAATTCTCTTATCTTTGTACTCTCACTTCATTTACAAGGATAAAAATATTTAAGTAACTTCATTTATATAATAAAAAGCATATCACAGGAATGTTGCCTTAAAGATTTAGTTAATAAAACTTACTACAGACTCTTCAAATCAAAAAAGTGATATACTTATTATAATCACTTTGATTTGAGAATTGTTTTTGCCCTTTAAAAAGAACTTCCCCTGCAAAAGTTGTCTTTCATCTCTTGTCTTTTGTAATTTTTCAGCCTTTAAATCATGTGACTATATCATTTTCTTTTTTTTATTTCCAGAAGAAATAATTTACAATGAATTTCCTTAGGGTTTGTTTTTTTTTTTCCCCTGGAGGCAATAGATCAAATAAGAAGGAACTCTCTGTTGAATCAGCAGAGATACAGAGCACGTCTAAAGCATGGCCCAAACTCGGTTGTTCTTTCTACATTTTCTACTCTGGAATCATTTACTCTTGCTTTTATTCAATCATTTTTGATTGGTTAGGATTCTCTTTTAATAGGATTTCTATGCTCTTCTTTGATAGTAACAAACCATAGATCTTATCTGGATTATTTTTTAACTCTGCTAAGATTTAAGTATTTTAAATTGCTACATAATTATTCACATATTTTGGCATGAAAATTTTGCCACAAAATGTCCCAGATGTGAAATCTTAAACTAATGGCTACCTTTCAGCTTCTGACATCCAATAGGTAAATTTAAAGCCTATTAGATCAAATAATGTTGACATAAAATACTACTATTGAAATTTTTTATTTTAACTGATTTTAAGCAAAGTAGGAATATTTTTTGAGAAATATAAAGAGTGGTATTGAACTCTCATTCTTCACCCTCACTCTGCAGGTAAGAGTAAGCAGATCTAATGGACAACATGAGGAATTTGGGTTAGCTATGAAAAAAATGTCTTGATTGAATTTTGAATATTGAAAAAGCTGGTTGCTACCTATTTTTAGTATTTTTTTAAACAGGGAAATTGTCCAGATTAGTTACCAATTCTTTCCCTGTTTATTCTCATGTATCTTTGATAAGTAAGCACTGTCAAGCTATCTGGAAAAAGAATAATAAGAAATGAATGTGCGAAATGTGAATTATGAGTTACCATCATTGTTTCTAACGCGAGACAGCGTGGCAGAGCTGGTGGCGTGCTCTGCAGCCAGCACGCGTGTCTTTTCCATCATTGTGGGTTTTTAACACGTCAGTGTCACTGAGCTCAGGTAAGGGAGAAGGTTCCAAGTTCCTACAAGATAAAGAATAAATTCTAGTTATAGTAAGAGGTTGTTTTTTTAATTGTTGGAAGTAAAATCCTTCACTTTCTTCCTAAAATGGCAAAATTTAGTAATTGGACATACCTGTAAAGTGCGGAAACTGAGACAGATTTAGAGAATTGTTTAAGTAGTTCAAATTAGTCTTTTTCTTAAAATTCAAGTCAGCAGCGGGGGGTGGGGGTCCTTCTTAATCTGAACGCCTACATTTTTGTAATACAACAAGGCAGTTTGAATGGAAACATTGAGAAGTGTGAACTTATCTGTCCTGTTCTACAAGGGAGCCTGGATGTGTGGCAAAGTGGACGTGGCCCCTGGACAGCGACCCCTGGGCCTAGACCTGTGTCACTGTCAGCGTGAACCCCTGGCGCCAGAGCCTCCCAATGTGTTGGAGGTGATGCGAGATGCGTTAGGGCTCCAAGGCACCAGCTGTGGAGTTGCCAATCCCAGGGGGTCAGATGTAAACCTTCCCCTCCCTGGGCCCGAACTGGTGTTAAAAGTGAAGTGGAACTTGCTATTGAAGCTAATTAAAAATAATAGGAGTAAGACTAGCTTTTCTTCTCCCCCTGCCTTCTTTTTTTTTTTTTTTTTACCGTGTATTCGCACCATATTTTTGGACCATTTTTTATTATAACTCTTACTTTTCAAGACTAACAAGAACCTCATGTTGAGTATTTTTAAACTGCTTCCAGCTTTTACAAATCAGTTTTTGTTGCAGTAAAAATGGTCCATTTTTCTTTTATAGGAATCCAATTTTCATAAACTGGAAAAAAATTACAGAGGCTGCTTAGGTTCCCTTGGGGCTCTGAGCAATGTGTTTCCGAGGTCCTGGGGCCCCTCTTCATGGCCGCGCGGGCTGTCGCCCACTGGCTGTTCCCCCAGAGCTGAGGGGCTGAGGGGTGCGGGAGGGGCCGTGGTCCGAGCCCTCTGACGCTCACACTTTTGTTTTCTGTCTCTCATACTGCCTGCCTCGTTTTTTCTGTTCCTTAGCATACGTTGGCATGGACTTTTCTGTGCATGATATGAATTATATATTACAAATATGCACCTTTTATTCTGTTCACTCAATTTATTTTTTCAAACATTATGGTTGAACTGTTAGTTTTACTTTTAAAAATCGTACTGAGTAGATCTAACAAATTACATATTTCCTTAATATATAAGAAATAACCTTTTATTCAGTTTTTTAAATGTGTAACTTTTCCTAAGACAAAGACTCTTATGTGTCAAAATTAGACTATTACTTTAGCTATTAGACACCTTGATTATGCTCAGCTATTTATTCAGGTTTTTTTCCCTTGAGAAAAATACCTCAAAATTATATATTCCCTGTCTAAAATGCCTTGTGTAGTGATTACAGAAGTACATACTGGTTATCAGTATGTACAGAGGGGAGGGGGAAGGGGAGAATGGGTGAAGAGGTGAGGGGATTAAGAATACCGATAGGTAGTTACAGAATAGCCATGGGGATGTAAAGTACTGTAAAGGACATGGAGCAGCCAAAGAGCTTATATGCATGACCCGTGGACATGAACAAGGGTGGGGGGATTGCCTGAGGGAGTGGGGGTGCTGGGTGGAGGAGGGAGCAAAGGGGGAAAAAATCAGGACAGCTATAATAGCATAATCAATTTTTTTAAAAAAAGGAATAAAAAACTACATATTATTCCTAGACCTCTGTTTGAGATTATTTCAAAGGAGTTATTCAAAAAAGAAATGAAATTATTGTCTCTTATAACCCTTAATTTGGCCAATTCAAACTTCTTTTATATTGAGAGGAAAGTAAATATGCCTATAAAATCCCTTCTTTGAGAAGTCCTTTATCAATTTTTAATCGATAACCCAGTCTCTCCCATTTGTTCTAACAGTTTAAGTTCTAGTTGCCTTCATTACTGTGGCAGTAATATAGACACTGTATGAAAAGATCCAAATTTTGGAAAGAAACTCCAGGAAATATTTCCTTTGACAAACATCGAGACCAGCGATTTGTTCAGCATTATTGTAGGAGCTAAATAAATTGGTAAATATTTATTAAATCTTTCAAAGATAATCATTAACTAAATCATAGCTTTATTTAGTGCACAATTAGGTTTTCATCAAAAATGAACAGCATCTATTATTTATTAACATCTTCTGTTTTTCTCAGCAGAGAACATCCCTCACGGAACCTTTAAAAAACTCTTGACTTTAGAATTTTTCCAGATACAGTGGTCACAGAACAAAGCAGCCAGATTCCATTTTGTCCATCAATAGCCAACGATTTTTTAATGCTGATGCCCACACATCGGAGCAAAGAGGTGCTCTGACATACCTCCTGTGGGGACTGAGATGGAATAAGCCCCGTGGGAGGTATGTGGTGACAGGGACGGGAGCCTCACATTGTTCGCTTCCTGTTAGTCTGTAACTACATTTCTAAGAATTTATCCTTATGAAGTAATTGAAGATACATCCCACATAAATAAATTATTATTTAAATGAAATAAATTTATGTCAAAGAAAATAGATCCACTGAGTGTAGTGAGATATACTTACCTAATTGTGGAATAAACATTATTTTTAGCACTTACTTTTATACCACGTGATTTTGTTTACATATTAGGTTATATCAGTGTTCTGATTTAACCTAATTTAAGTCAGTAGGAAAGTCAAAATAGGTAAAAACATATATTTAACAATAGATATTTACTTAACATAAAATTCTCACTTTCTAAAGAATTGACCACAGATAGCTTATAGTTTGCTTCTTCCTCACTCAGAATTCTTTTTTGTTAAAAATGTTATTCACCTGTGATGTCTTGATAACGTAAAATTGAATGTCTGTAATTCTGGTCATGGTATCAACAGTGTGTTTGGACTGTTCAGTTGTCCCATTTATACTCATTTGCATGGATTAAAACACTGTGACAGTAGATTCATTGATTTAATCCTAATATATAAATATAATTTTATTTTAAGACAAGCCTATTATCAAATAATACATAAAATTAAAAAACAAAATCTTACTGAATGCTTACGTGAGACACTGTTACACACTTCATTTACTCTTTGTCCTTGATTTGCAGAGTGGCACAGGTCCCGCATCCTTGTTCTTAGCTGCACTCGGTTTGAGGCATTTGCCACAGCTGCTTCTCAGTTTAAAAGGAGTTTTGTTCACTCGCGATTGAAGCGCATAGAGTAGAGCCTCTATGGAAACAGTAGGGCTCGGAAATAAGACCGCATTCTGTTAGTTTTAAAAGTTGTTTTATTTCAGAGTGCATTATTTGATTTGAAAACATCCAAATCTGCAAAATTTATTACAATTGTATTTGGTTATCCAAACAACATTGTTTTAATGTAAGTAAAACATATATTTCAAGTTCAGTAACAAGTGCTACACCTAGGTATAATCAATAGAAATAACTTTAAGTTCTCCCCACCTTTATCAGTATTAACCAATCAGAAATGAATGGTAAAATTTCTTGAAATGAATAAAACCATTCATAAGAAATAATACTGCATTTAAGGGAAAAATGTACCTAAAGTAGCGAAGAAGTCATTTTACCCTCCAGTCTGCGGGACCGGGAAAGCCGGCGAGCAGGAACGGCAGTCACCCCAGAGCACAGCCCTGAGGAGAAAATGGAGCCTGCGCGAGTCGGTGGTGTTCGCGCTGCGAGGCTCTTGTTCTCACGTAGCCCTCGTGTTAGATTGTATTTTTCTGCATGCTCCCATGGCGGTTCTGCCAGTTATTTTTTTGTTGCTTCAGAGGGTGGAATGTCTTAGGAGCCTTCTGAAAGTTTCAAAGAATAAAATTTAAAAGGCTTCTGTTAGACCAAGTCTAAGTCTAGAAAGACGAAACACTTGCATTAGCTAGCGTGTGTGTCATCATGCATCTCATTTCAGCAAGCGTGTGAGATCCATGCAGCAGAGAGCAGTGTGGCCCCTATTTGAACGAATGTAGAAATTCAGTCTAAGGGGTTTTTAAGGGACTAGCCTCAAACCAGACAGCTAGTAAACCGCCAAGCCTTTGTGCTTGGCAAGGAGCCTCGCTCTTACTATCACACCCTGCCTGCCTGCAGACAGCCAGGCACTGTCTCCGTCTCACGGAGAGCTGTGCTTTAGAAAGCTTTAGGGTGAGTGTTGTCACCGCTCATTGTGACATGTACGTTTCAACACAACTTGTTTGCCTATTTTGCTTCGATACATTTGACATGATTTACTGCAAACTGGTGCATTAGATTGCTTGTAGGCAAATTGCTACAACCAGATTAACACATTAAATACTTCACCACCATTAAATTGCCTGAAGGACAACAGTCAGTCCCTAAATTTCGTTCTCTACCAGTGGATCACATTGTGTAAAGAAATGAGGACAAAAGGAGTGGGGGCAGTCTCAGTCTGGAAGGGTCAGTGTCTTACGCAAATCATTTATTTAGCTAATGAGCCAGCGTCGGTGTTTACATACATGATGCTGTTGTTTGATGCCTGGAAATGAACCCTTATATGTTAGTTGTTCTTGATTAGACTTTTTATAGAGACAGTTTCCTTCGAGTCTTGAAAAGGCAAGGAAATTCGGTTCCACTACTTGGACACTAATGATTTGCATTTCCCAAGGAGAATTGAATTAGGTTTTATTAGCAGATTGGGCCTATAACTTTTAAGGCCAAATTTTATTAGATTATCACACATCAGCATTAGCAAATTGTAAACTTTACTGAAATATAGAAATACAAGCCAAAAATCAAGGCTTAGAATTCTGGAAACTTGGGAAGATGTGTTACCCTAGAGAAATTATACTACTGACTTGGGAAAATATTTTAAGTGGTTTACTTTCCTTTGACATTTAGCAGGAAGAAAGTCGGCGACAGAACTGCCCCCATTAAGCTTGTGTTAATTTTCACTCTGGTGACCTGAGCAGAGTTTTTGGAGACATGTGTGTTAGCTGTATATAAAGTCCAAAGGTGCCCCCAAAGAAAACCAGGTTTAAAATCAAATTTATTGTCACTTTATTAGGACTTCATTTAGGGGAAGAAATGTAGCATACCTGAGTCTATAAATAAAAAAGTAATCTGAATATGACTAGATCCTATAAAAATGTTAAGAGATCAATTATAGTGCAGCTTTGTACTGAAGAAATGGGAGCTAATCCAGTTGTGACTGAGAAGTTAATTAATTCACCGCCATTTAAGGGTGATTATCTAGTGTTAAAGTTCATAACGATTTTATTTGCATTAATTGCCTTATTTTGGCTGTACAGATATATAAAAATTAGTTGTAAATTTAAATGGAAAGAAAATTGAAAGTCCTTCAGCAAATATGACTGATTTTATACATATTTGACCTATGAAATCCTCTCATTTTTCAAAAAATTGTGAGGTTTTTTAAGGGAATAGTAAGCAAATTGCCATTAAAAAGGCTTGCTTAGTCATAGTCCAGTGATAAGAATAAAAATGTAAGCAATCTGATTGATAAGCACCATCACCCATCAAAAAAAATCAAAGAGAGAGGAAAGCAGAGTAAGTCACCTTTTATGTCCTTGAAGTCTGGATTCAATGATACTGGGCTTACCCTAAACTCAGGGATATTTTCTAATTTAAAGTCGATTTATTCTAGCCCAACTGTGTTTTGATTGAATTAACAATGTGATTTAAGTATTTATGAACAATTTAAAAAAAATTTTTGTTAGAAATGTTAAACCAAATATTTTTTCTTAAATATTTTTTGAAAAAACAGATGGAACCTAGAGCCTGTGGGTTTTAAAATGTAATATTAATTAATTCCCGTAGTCTCCGTGGCCCTTCCAGATGTGCTGTTACCGATAGCTCGCCCCCAGATGTGGGCCGTGCGGGCTCCGTAAACTGATTTGCACTTATTTTGAATGGGGATTATACCGATTGCTGATGAATTATTAAAGTAAATGTATTGCCAAATAAATCTAAGAGCAAAATATTAAACTGTAGTAAATGAGAAAGGAATGTGCAAATAAAGACCTGCCTGCTTTAATAAGTTCAGCAGTTCCCTTCTCAGTTTCAACCAAAAGAAAAGAGTTTCATTTTTTTTGTTATTGTGTTAAAAAAGAAAAAATGGTCTATAAAACTGCTTACAGAAGTATCTAAGACAAAAACAAGGAAATGTAATGTTCTAAGCTCAGCCGGTCCAAACCACTTGAGCAGCTACGACAGCTCATAAAACAGAGTGGTTTTTAACTGGGCTCTGTTTTACATTGCCAGAGTGAATTTTCCTCGCAGGAAGTAGCCAGAGGGTTTATTTAGTTTCCAGTCCATGGCTTTGATCTTTCTGTACTGTCACATCTCGGGTTACATAGCTCTTTTTCACTGCAGTAAATCTGCAACAGTTAATGAGAATAAAATTTCCTCCTCCTTACTGATGCATGCTGTTAAATGCCAAACCACAGCCAACTGCATATTTGCAGAATTTCAGCTACAATGTATGAAAACAGTGCAATCAGTTTAATCTTGTTGTCTTTGTAATTCATTTTATTGGGCTTTCTTTCTTTTTAAGTGACCTACTTTATCAAGTAAGTGGCTGCAAGGCCAAACCTGGGAGAAAGTTTTAGAATGTTAACAAACAGAGAAAGACGTGCGTGTGCAGAGGCGGTGGGTGAGGGGTCAAGCACGTTCGTAAGCACTGCCGCTAAGATGCATCGTGGGTCTGCTTTAAGGTTCCTGAAAGACCAAGCCTTTCTTTCTCCTTAAATAAAGTGGTTTGTTATTTCCTCAATTATGTTGTATGTTCAGTTTCAACATAAATTTTCACTGAGTGTTTACTTAATGTCAGAATATTATTTTTAGCTTTTGATTAAAGATTCCATAGTATTTAATGGAATTGGAAGGATTTCAAAAAACTTGATCTCTACATTGTAAGATTTATTCTTAAAGTAAAAATAACATTGTTATAAGCATCTTACCAAATGGGGCCTTATACCTATTGGAAATACTATAAATATTTGTAAAATAAATCAAAGAAAATTTAAAATCACACTTAAGCAAACTATTTTAAACATCATTAAACATGCATGTTGATTCTGAACTACAGTAAAATCTCATGTTTTTATTTGCTTTTTTTGCTACGAAAAAGCAAATAAAACCTCTTGGTTGAGGCATTATTAGATTCAATTAATATATGTTGTTAAATTTATTTTTCGTTTATACCTTTTATCTTTGTTACAGTCTGATTTTGTGGCTGGTAACTGGAACTTATCTCTGTCAGGAAATTCAGTCTTAGAAAGCCATTTCAGATGATAGCCATTGGTAAATACATTTATGAATATTATACATTTATATAGGTCACAATAACGTGTAAGTATGAAGTATTATAAAGTAAAGTACGTCAAAGAGAGAAATCAGCTTCTGGTTTCTCACTGCTGGAGTCCCACTTGTTGGTATCCCAGCCGTGTGATTCCATAGAGGAAATCATTTGTATTCTCATAAAAATAAAAATGTTGCATATGAGTCAATAGTATATTCTTTGATTTAGATAACTATCATAAAACAATAACTAAAATTGTATTGAAGCTCAGAATAATATTTCTAAATTAGGGGCAATAAAGTCAGATTTCCTGATAAATAGAGGACCCGTTTGGAAAAGTGCCTTTTGTTAGTCACCCCAATAAGAAAGGGTGATTTCAAAATTTTAAAAGGGTGCAGCACTAAACTGGGCCTTCCCCAAAGGTGTTGGATAGAGTATAGAAATGTTGAACTCTAAACTAAGCCTGTCTGTGTGTGCTTAATCTATAACATCATAGTTTTCATAGGGAAGAAAGAGGGAGAGGCTAAAACAGAACTTCAGGCGCTTGTATCCGGCCCTGGGGTGGAGGGCGTGGCTGTTCTGCAGACCGCATCTTTCTGTCTCTGTGACAGCTGGCAGGCTGTGCTAGACTGTCGGTCCATAATCCATCCAGTATTCTGGATCTAAAAGTCCGCAGAAAACTTCTGCACAAAATGAACATCAATTTTAAAAAGTTTTTATTCTTTAAAAAAGTAAGAAGAATATTAAGTGAAATTGCTCAAAAAAGTTTATCTCTGGAGCATGAATAGTCCAGTCCAATTTTAAATGAAATTACTGGCAAGAATTAGAAACAACTCAAGCTTCAATGGCACATAGATTTCATCTTTGTTCCAATTCAATTATTTGAAACGTTCTTTTCTAAAACAGTTTGAAATCTGCCTACAGTCTGAGACCCGTTGATTAATAATAACGCTAGTGTTTATTAAAATATGTGCGCCCTGCGTGCCAGGCAGTGCGAATGGCTGAGTGCTCTTTGGGATGGCCTGTCTCTCTCAGTCTCCACGACGGCTCGGGGAGGAGCCGCATCACAGGAAGCAACTGGCCCACGGCTTTTTTCCCAACACTGGCTCCCTACTCGTATTTTCACCCACCTTCCTTTCCTCCCTCTGCTTGCGTGAAGGGGGTGTCCTTGTGCAAGTTCCGGTCAGTCCGTTCTGCTCTGACCCCCATCCCTGTGGCCTTCTGCAGGATGCCTTTGCTGTCATTCCCTCTTCTCCCTTCTGCTGGGTCATCTCGTCAGCACGTAAACTTCCACCAGGACCTCGAGAGTGAGACTCCCATTGGCCCTCATCACATTCCAGCCACTGCCCGCTTCTCACTTCCCCTCGCACGTGCTTCTCCGAGCACCCTACTCGTCTTCACTTCCTCCCATCCTGTCGAGGCAGCCAGCAGTCTTCACCTGGCCAAACCCAGTGCGCCTTCCTCCTGTCCAATTCTCAGCAGCATCCAGGTCCTGCCTTCTCAAACCACCCTGTTTCAGCTCTCAGGAGACATCATTTTTCTGTTTGCCCTCCTGCACCCCTCTCCATGCCTCCCCAGCGTTCTCTGCTGGGCGTCCCTCCGAGTAGTCACCCTGTTCTGTGTCTGCCCTGTTGGGGGGCCTCTTCTCTAACTGCCCCCCCACCTGGAGGATTTCACGCAGACCCCATGGCTTACAGCACTACCCATAGGCCCGTGTCTCTCTCTGAGACCTCTCCTCTGGGCGCCAGCCAGCCTTCCTCCTCTCGCTACCTAGCACAGGCAGGTGCAAGTCGGATGCAATCACCAAACCCAACCTTCCATTTCCCACATGCAGACAGGCCCCTCCCCTAGTCTTCCATCGCCACCATGTAGGAGGTCAAGCCATTGCCTTTGGAGTCCACCTTGGTTCCTCCCTTGTCCTCACCGACTCCCTGTCCCCGGTGCCAACCACCTGTTAAGTCCTGTTGTTTTCATTTCTAGACTATGTCTCAAGTTTGGCTGTTTTTCCATTTCCACCATTAGCACCCTAGTCTGAGCCTGAGCCACCGTCGTCTGTCCCCTGATTAATTTCCCTGCTTCTGCACTCACCTGCCCATGCAATGCATTTTCTCTCTATGACTATTGTGATCGGCTGTGACCGGGTCATGTGTCCCACCTGCCTTCAGTGCTCCCCACACCCCAGTCATAAGATGTAAATTCCTTACTGGGCCGATAGTGCCCTGTGGCTCCTGACTCCATGTCCACAGCCTCCTCCCCTGCCCCGGTCTCAGTTGCTTACTGAGTCCACTGGTTTGGGCTCTTTTCTGTTCCTCAGACACACACCCAGTTCTTCCCTCACTTCAGCACCTTTGTACTTCAGTTGAATATTCTTCTGACTTTTTGAGTAACTTGTTTGTTCTTGCAAGTCACGGCTCAGGTGTTATGCCTCAGAGAGTCTGTCCCTGACAAGATCCCCAGAGATGCTCCTTCCCCCATCCTCCAGTGGCCGTCTCTTCGGCACCCTGATCGTGTGTTTCCTGGTGCATGTGTTTGCCTCCCTTCTCCTCAAGAATGTCGTCTCCAGAAGCGTGGGAACTTGGCCTGTCTCCTTCATGAGTAGGCTCCGAGCCTGGCACACACCAGGCTCCCGGGGGTGCTCGTGTGATCGGTGAAGTCCCGAGGGCAGAGCTGGTGCTCGCTCACACGCGTCTCCCTCCGCTGCCTGTGCCGTGGGCTGCTTTCAATGTGACCTGTTTTTACAGTGTCTTACCTCTATATTTAATCTTTACTATTTCAGTATCGTACTGTTAAATGTACAGTGTATATAGTACAGGGTGGGGCTTGTATTTATTTACACACAGAATCGAGATTTTATGTACACACACACACACACAGTGTTACATGCCCACACTGTGACATTGTTGTAGGAACCTGTGCTGTGTATGACAGGACCGTCTTTTAACTTGCAGTGTTTCATAGAGATGAAGATGCCTGCCTTCAGTGTTAAAGTCTAGGTGAGAAATTCTCAGTCCATATGTGTTATACTACCACAGATCTAATTGGATGTATTGAGAAGTGCTTACCTGTACCGAACATAAGCATTTTCTGCCACACATTTTTTTTTATTACTGGGAAAAGAAACTTTCAGCGTCCCAGTATTAACAAGTGTTGCACTACTTTTATCAAATGGCCTGTGTTCTACAGAAACACGTTCTATATTCTACTTGTTCTCGTTTCTTTCCTGTTAGTGGGTCTCAACTGATGACCTCTTATGACCTCCTAGTAACTAGTTCATGAGAAGTACAGCATATATACAGTTGGAGAATGTTATTGCCAAAGATATATCTAACTTTTAATATTTCTGTGATGAGAAATTAACTTTGCAGAGTGTAAAATCAAGATATAACCAAGGTAAGGATGTGCATTTAATGTTTCCTTTTTAACATTAGCGTTTTCTATATTTTCTAACCTTCCTAACTGACAAGGACTTGGACGGGCCCCAAGGGTGTAGAGATGAGCAAGAAACAATCCTTGTTCTCTTGAAGCTGATAGTTAGTACAGGGTTAAAATAAAATCTTTTGAGATGACTTAAAACACAATATTCTTTATTTCAACTTTTTTCTTTTTGAAAATATTAAGGGTAATAATATTATTAGGCTTAGAAAAGGAATGAAAGAATTACTACAAGCACAGTGCCCATCTTGGGACAGTGGTGGTCTTCTGTGTGTTCCATCTCCCTTTGCCTTACTCCACACCTTGGGGGGTGTGTGTGTGTGTGTGTGTGTGTGTGTGTGTGTGTGAGAGAGAAAGAGAGAGAGAGAGAGAGAGAAACATCTCAGACAGTTCTGGGTTGTCCTTGGTCTTAAGAGGGCACAGAATTAATCATCTTTGGAAAAGAATGCCACGTTCTTAAATGATAAACACTTTTTTTAAAAGAATATGCTATTGGGAGTGTTATCCATCATTAACTTTCATTACAAATGATTATACCTTTAGTATTTTTTTTAATTTATTGATTTAGACAGAGGAAGGGAGAAAGAGCGAGAGAGGGAGAGAGAGAAAGAGAAACATCAATTTGTTGTTCAACTTATTCATGCTTTCACTGGTGGTTTCTTATATGTGCCCTGACCAGGGATTGAACCCACAACCTTGACTTATTGGGACAATGTTCTAACCAACTGAGCTACCTGACCAGGGCCATACCTTCAATATTTTCTTACAGAAAAAATATCAGATAATCTGATGGGTGTTATATGTGAATTATGAATCAAAGCTGGAAAAGTAAAATTTTAAAAATTTAAAGATACTATGATGAATTTTCTTAGATAAAAACATAGATTTTTAGATTTAGGGTTTCGTTTGTTTTTTGCATTTTATGCCAAGCAGTGCAATTTTTGACAAAGAATCACATTATTATTGAAATATAACTTCCTGAATTATATAGGCTGTTTAGTAAAATGCTGTACTTTGATGATCTGGTAATTCGCTAGAATTTAGTTACTTCATTATAACAATAAGCTCTTTGGAAGAATTAGCCCAGAAGGAAGCTTGTTGTGGCTTTGTAATAGAGATAACGTCCTAAAAAACATAATTTAAATAATTGTGAGATTTGAGGAAAGCTGTTGTATCAAAGAGTTTATTGTAAACGATTTTTTTTTTTTGATGCCTCCCATCTCATGAGCAAAGGTTTACTGAGTAGACACTTTGTGTTTTATGAAGGAAGGGAGGGAGGGGAAAATCATAGCTATTGATGAATTCTCAAAACTTTAATAGAGTTTTAGATCACAAAGATTTGTTAAAATGGATCAGGTTTTCTCATTTTAAAAAGGCAACAAACCTTTATTGATTGATTACTTGGCAGACGGAGGAGATGTCTGGAATTAAGGGGATTCATTCTGCGCTGTAATTCCATACACTTTACCTGGGGGACTTGTAGGCCAGCACCAAGGCTTTCAGCCCAGTCACTCGGTCTCTTAACTACTTAGCGCCTGTCGGTGGAGTAGAGCTCAGACCTGTTTCAGAGAGACGAGTGTGGCTCTCTGTCACAGAATCTAATGACAAATGCTATTTGCTTTTATATTTGAGAAGAATATTAGTAGCTTTCTAAACTTCATGCTTCTATTATTAGAGTAACCATTGCAGAATATAAAACCTTTCTGTGTCTACGTTGGCTTTCATGTAAAAGCTGTGTACCTCATTTTGGACTAGAGAGGCACAGCCAACCAATGCTTCTTATGCCCTTCGGTTACGTTTGAGGTTAACGTTCAGGTCTTCTGAATGGACTTCCAATAAACAGGAGCAAAGTCAATGATTTCCGGAATATCTTCTCTTTTGTGGACATTAGTTGGCAGGCACCCTGTATCATGTAATGTAATGTACATATATATATATATTTTTTTAAGCCTATTTTCTTTGTTTACCCTTATCTAAAGTTGACACATCCCACTTTTCCAGAAATTCTTTCCATTTCATGTTTTTCCTAGTCAAAATCAAAGCAACTTCATTTAGGCTGTCAGAAATTAAAAGGCAAAGCAACCCTAGAAATGAATCCAGATTTGAGTCTATAGTATGGGGTGGCTAATTTAGAGCCCCTCAATTGAGGACGGAGAGGAGGAGGCTTCTAGAAACATAGTTAGGCAAGTACATTTTGAAGTTGCAGCTGCAACTTAAAATTACACCTTTTCAAATTGATACGAGAAAACCATGAAGCTATATTTACATGAATATTAAAACTTCATGCTGAGATAGCTTTTGAAGTGGTGAACAGGAATTCTTAAAAGTCTCTAAAACATTTTTTAAGAGGGTTACTGGGTTTTAAGGACTATGTAAGTATTGAATTATAATTTAACTCGTTCTCTGTACACACGGAGGCAGCAAGAGACACTGTTACAAGCTTCTTACTGTTGCAACTCGCCTTTTTTCCTGAGTCTGGGGGAGGGAGGTGAGGTTTGCCATCAACAAGGTAGCACCGCAGTCATTTAAAATAAACCCATTTGCCATCTCTCCTTGTCCTGCGTTCTTGAAATAACTAACAGAGGTATACAGTGGCCCCTGGAACAGGGCAGGGACAGGGGCGCCCATCTCCAAGGCAGTCGGAAATCCGCGTGTAACTGAAGTCGACCCCTCATACGCGGACCCCCACGCGGAGTTTACCCTTGAACAGCGTGGTTCCCACAGGGCCGGGCCACTGAAAACCGCGAGAGACTGACCATGGAGTCAGGGCCCACATTGCTCAAGGGTCAAAGCACCCGAGTGAGTCTGAAATGCCCCTGTCGTGCCTGTGGTCCCCCAGGTATGCGCTGCATCCCACCTCCGTGCAGAGGTCCCCTCCTAGTCGCCCCGCTGCACTTCCACGGCCCAGATTGTTGGGGTCGCCCAACAACCCCAAGGCCGCGAACGCCCCGGAATGAACATATCCCACCCTGAACCCTTCCTTGACCCGTGCCCTTTTCAAAGAGGAGCCAACATGGTAGCAGGGAGCCTGTGTGCGGGATGTGTGCCGCGTGAGCGGGCATGATTTGCGTGAAACACCTGAAAGCCTTACCTTGATTTGTTACTTTCAAAACAAATTCCCTGAACATAAAACCAGATGAAAAAGCGCCACCAAGGTGCTGGCTCGATTGCGTCAGCCATGACAGAGCGTCCGGAGGGCTCCAGTTAAGGAACCATTTATACAAGCAGCTCGCTGCTCTCGGTGCGGTGACGAGGCTGGGCATCATTTCAATGCAACCACGGAGAGTTGCCTGGGTGCAGGCCCTGCCTCTGCGGGTTCCTAAGAGCCCTGGGAGAGCGAACCGCCGCCCGCGAAAGAAGTGCGCCGCGCGGGGGCGGTAGAGAGCTCTCCGCTGTGTGGAACTGGGCCGCAGCCAGGGTTGGCCAGGGATTGGAGGGAAGGCTCTCATTTCCGTGTGTCTGTCGTAGCGATGCCACCACCGGACGTGGAAGAGGCGCAACTTTGGAAATGTAGCAATCTCACGGCAGAGCCAGGTAAACAGGCACAGCCGCTGTTCCTGTTTCCCAGCAGTGATCCTGAGAGAGGCAGTGCAAGATGCAGGTCGAAACAAGTTGTGTTAGTAGAGACAGAAATCACGTTCGGATAGTCTGGTTTCGAGATAATTGCACCCAACTAACTTAAAAAAAATGTAGGAGTTGTTAAGTTCATAGTGAAGTTGGTTTTGCTGAGTTTAACAAACATAATTGCCAGTGTTTTTAAGTTAAGGGAGACAAATGCCTGTATACATTAGTATTTTAAAAGTTTATATTGCTTTGAAAATAACTTCAATTTAAAATATAATAGGGTACAAGTCAAAAAACTATGTGTTAGGATTGTACACTTCCACTGTCCAGTCAGTCTGCACTGACCTGCATGGTACCAATTCACTGTGCCCAAAGCGTGCTGAGCCCCATTCTGTGAAAATGATAAGGAAATGACTTGTTTCACCATCAAAACTCTACAGTCTGGTTGATTGGAGGACTTGAGTCAGTCCATGTCCTGACAATCTCAGGTCAGCCTCAGGCACGGTAGAAAATGGACTTTCCTTGGGTTTTTCTCTTTGTTTTTACAGATCCGGAACATAACATACATTCTCAAGGACCAAGAGAGCTTGTAAAATTTAAGAGTGGGTTTACTTTGGTGCCTGTTCTTCTAGTGCTGTGTGCAGTGTGGGTGCCTTGTACAGCATAGTGGGGTCTCAAATGCTGTGGAGGGCACTGGGTAACTCTGAACTGTCTCTCTGACCTGTGCTGCTGACCGGTGCCGTGAGTCAGTGGCTGAAGTGTGCCCACAGCACTGCCCAGCCCGGAGGAGGTGGCTTTGGGTTGTAAATTTGATAGTATAAACTCACTAGGAGTCAAAGTTTCAAACTTCCTCGCTTAGCTATTTTAAATTGGACTCTTTTAATTTGTTTAAATATTATTTCTATTAGAATTACTTGTGCACTCAGTTTTGGAAATGCATTCCTTAGTTTGATTTAGCTACAAACAGATCTTTACTTATTGGCCATTATTTGATTTGTATCAACCAAAGGTAATTTGTAGATTATTTAGCCTAAAAAATTGAGACAAGTGACTAAGTAGACATGATATAAATTGGAAACTTTATGTTAAACTTCTTATATTTGATAAGACTTTTGAGATTTTTTTTTTCAATAGACGTCTATCCACCTCTTACGTAAGGTAGTAAAAGAAAGTGAAAAGTTTCAAAATGATATCAAAATATTTCCAAACCATGTTGTTTATTCAAGGACTTTGGAGACAGGGTTTCAGCAGAAGCTGAACAGTGACTTTCCATTTCCGAGGCTAGTACGTCAGCAGGGGCATTGTGCACGCTCGATGGCCGAGTCGCTGTGATTGTGTCCGTGCGTCGGGTTCCCGGTTTCATAAAGGAAGAGGGGCGTTGACCCGGTCCGTTTCGTGCAGTGCCCGCGGTGACGCTCGGTCCCGTTCCATTCCTGACCAGGTTCATCCTGATAGTGCAGTATCACTTCAAGGTTCTGGTTGCTGCTTGCGTTACCGTAACTGGAGGTCATTATTCACATTTTCACTGGACTACAGAGTTTCTAGTACCAGCGTTAACTTTTGAATTATGCACGAGGCCTTCGACTTTACAGCATATTTAGTTTCTTTTCACTTCTTATTAGTATTTTTCAGTACTTAATAGTCCCCTGCTCCCACCTCCAACAAGACCGCTCCTCTCTGCTCAGCATCAGAGCCCTTTCCTCTCTGGCTTGTGCTTTCTTGTTCCCCAAGCAGCAAAGGCAAATTGGAAAGTTCAGCTGTCATTCTTGGAGGGTCATAGATCACACTAGCAGCCGGAGTAATCCAAGAGGTTTTAAGTATCATAGCATTTAGTTTAAAGTGAAATTTGCTCTGACAGGGCTGGCAGACCAATAGGAAAAAGAAATATTTGTGCTCGGAGAAGTGCATGTGTAGAGACCAAGAGTATAACTGATGGCTGGAAGTGATTTCAGTCTAAAAAAACAAATCATTAAGAGAGTGCATAGGGGTAAAATACACAGTTCATATTTTAAAGAGTCTCAACATGAACCAGCAACTAAGGTTAGCATTACACAGTAATTAGCTGGGGAGGTGGGGCCTTAACTCGCTCGGCACCAGACAGCACGGTCAAGCCATCACCGCGAAAACACCGCTCCTTCCATCCTCTCTGCTCTGGGCCTGCAGCCGCAATTGCTGTACCTTAAAAAATCAAGGTATCTGATTATGTAAATACCGAAGCAGTAACAGACAAACAGTTATTCAAAGGAGGTGCTAATGACTCGGTTTTTTGACCCAGGGGTTACTTAAGCAACTCAGGAAACTCCCCTGCACGTTTCAAGAAGTCCTTGAACTTAAATGAAGAAATGTAACTTAAAGATACTTTCATTAAAAGATTGCGAGAAACAGTTTGAGACCATTAGAGATTTGAGTAAATATTCACATCTGCTTGATAACCACATCTGACAGCTTCCACCAGGCACCTATCAGGGTATTTTTCCCCTGTTAATTGCTGCAAATGAGGAGAAAGAAAGTATCTTCTCACGGTCAGCTGTTTCTTCCAAATCCTTGTTCTCTTCCAGAAAGCCAGTTTTGAGTCACAGGAAGACAAAGCTTATAAACCCTCCCCTTGAATGTGTGGAGCAGATTCTGCGCATTCAGCTCCAGAAGAGGAAACTGGAAGGGACTTCCAGCAAGATGGTAGACTGAGTGGGCTTGGAAGGGCCCCTCCAAATATGACAACAATTTGTAATTTGTGGCCAAATTCACAAAAATTCGCAAAGACAGGGAGCACCCCCGGTGACACACATGCACAAGAAAAGAGGCGCCCGTAGGAACGCTAGCCTGGGCAGAGGGGGCACTGTCGGGGCAGAGCCGCCTCCCTGATGGAGGGTCTGGGACTTCAGAGGGCTGCCTTTTCCTCATCGGCTGAAGAGAACTTGTGAGTTTAATTCACCAGCATGCTCCGTGTGCACAGATGGGTCCAGAATTTAAACTGTAGTCAAGTTGAGGGAACCCAAGTCCAGAAATGACTGTCTTTTCAGGACAGTGAAACCCCCAGGACCTGGAAAGATGGCAGACAAGTCAGAGCCTTTGTGTGGAAATACATCCAAACTCAGGGGCCAAGAGACAGGCCACAGAAATATGTAAAAAAATAAAACCAGAACCTGGGCACATTAAAAAATGACAAAGCTTGTAAAGAGGGGATTGCCATAAAGGAAAATTGTCAGGTGCAGCGGTAAGAGTGAGAATGCCCAAGAACTAGAGTTCATAGAAAAGTCTCAGTGAGACTATAAAATAGTGAAAATGTGAAAAGTAAAAGGATAGAAAATGCAATGATGATATAAAATGAAAAAGTGCCAACTATATAGCATCACCATGTTAAAATATAATAGACTCTGGAGATGCTTGCACAACAGATAAGATGTGTAAGGAGAGAAATGTGAATGGAGTGATAGTGCAGGAGCATCGATAATACAATGGATTTCTTTCATTTGGAATAAATTTGTGACTGCTTTACACACACTTCCCCCATCGGTAGTGCAAACTAGTTTTAATCAGAAGCATCTCAGTATAGTAACTAAATTGAAAGGATGTACATTTCCCCCCTTAGAATGGACAGATGTCTTTTTTTAAGCTTTTTTAAAATAAATTCCACATGAGTACTTTAAACACAACTTCCCCCTAATGTCACTTGTTCCCAGTTTGGGGGGAAATGTTACTTTGATTTTACCTGAAATAGGATTCTAGGATTTAGCCATTTAGTTTTATCCCAATAAAAGGGAAGCTGCTAATCACGCAGGTGCCTGCGAGGAAAGGAGAGCCTGGGGGCTGACAGCCAGCACTGACACAGGCGGGCAACCCCCACCTCGGGGAAGGACGCTTCGCTGCTCCTTTCCTCTCTGGCGAAGAGACTTGGTCCAGGGCAGTTTTGTGACACCTGCGAGACACCTGGGTGTGCGTTTATCACATGGAAACTGATGCGAGATGCCAGTGGTAGGCTGACGAGCACTCCAGAGGCCACTGCACAGCAGCAGTACCTTAAACGCACACACCCGTCGCCCCTCAGGGTCTGGGACAACACCTCTGTAAGGTGCTGCTCTGAGGGGCCCCAGGGCCACAGAGCCCTGTGTGTGCGTGGTGCGGAGTTCTTTGTGGCTCTGAGTGCATTTGCTCACATGTGTAAAATGAAGACATTGGTTATATGAGGAAGCAATGCAAACCACATTCTGTCAGTAGTAAATATGCTGAGAAATTTCAAGTCTGATACAGCTTGCTTGAAAACTAAAAGTGCCATGTTCAGTAATAAGACAAGCTCTCCATCTAGTGGTTGATCCGTAAATTACAAACCCTTGGATCTCGATTTAACAATACATCATTACCAATGTTAGGTACAGTTTTATAGGCATTATCTCATTCGATCAGTGCTTCTCGTGATTATATGCGTATATAAGATTAGCATGGAAAGATCATCTCTTCTGCCAGAGTGGCCCCGCCCTTCCTCCTGAATGCAGAGGCAAACCACTTCTGCAGTGTGGCTTCATCTGCGCGGAATGCCACGTCCTCTTGGCGGCTGGGTGGAGCACATTCTCATATTAAAGAGCCAAAATTGTTTAACCCCAATTAACTATAACTTATACAATTTCCTGCCAATTTCTATACCTTTCCCCTTATTCCCAGTTCCCAAATAGTAAATGTATAACTAAAAACCACATTTGAAAAGAAAAATACTTGGGTCGTGAAGTAGCACATTTTTGACCCCTATTTCCGCCAGTGCCCCTGCAGACCACCACCGCCCCACAGCGGACAGTCTGAACGTGCCCACAGACGGCCCCCACGCTCTCGCCTCACCACGGTCAGCCCTCCAGGGCACAGAAGCAAGCTGTTGTCCTCCTTAAAAACCATGGACAACTCTCCAAAAGCATGTTGTTCTTACCATGGCACATGAAGGACTTTCAAAGCCTATTCCAGCCTCTTTCCAGCCTCGTCCCCTGCCACTTGCTTCTGTTACACACCAGAGGCTTCAACCCTGTCACCGCTCTGCTTGGCCCTCCTTTCCTGCTCAGACTCCCACACTCTCTGGAGTCCTCTCCACCCCTGAGGTCCCACCCGTCCTTTGAGATCCACCCATCCACGCAGACGGGTACATTTTGGATGGCCACTCCTTGCCAGACACAGAGATAGATGCTTGTGGCATAACAATGAATAAGACACTCCTTACCCTGCTGGCGCTTGCGTTCTCACAGGAAATAAGACCCAAACAGAATGTCAGGAAGTGACTGATGTATTAAAATCAAAGTGTTTTCCATGAAGCCTTTCTAGACCCCAAGATTCTTCTGTAACAATTTGTACGTACATCTAATATACTCTCACGTTGTATTAAGTATGTGGGCCTCTTCTCTTCCTCTGTGGCAGTTTATAAATACCCTGGGGTAACATAGCATCATCTTATTATCAGAATTTTGTTCCCTGTTAGTTGCCTCCAATCTATGGTCAGGGACCATGTCTTATTTATTGTCTCCTTCCCAGCACCACATTGTCTAAAATTTAAAAAAACAAACAAACAAACATTGACTCTCAACACTTTACTTAGTCTGTTGTAGGAGCTCATGTGCTATTTGGGTGGGTGGATGGACGGACTAAGGATCACTATTACATTGACCTAAATTTTCCATGACAAATCATACTTAAGCTGAAGTTACTCTGATAATCAATTTATAATCTATCTAGAAAGAAAGATAAACATACTGATTTTGATTCTATGATCAATATATTGGAGTAACTGATTAAAGAATAGACCCTTCTAGAAAGTTATTACCATTTCATTCTGTTGTATAACATTCTGGAAAGTTTCCGCTGAAGAAAGTTAGTCCAGGTTAAGGCCTTTCACTTCACAATCTCAGCCTTTGAGATTAATCTTCTGATCTAAAGAATTCCAGCCTTTGACTAATCTTACGGATCGCAAAGATAGGTAGTTAACAAGAATCACTCTTCCCTAGTTATAAATTGATTGTCATAAAGGATTTTGTCTTAGGGAGAATAGAGTCTCTAAAGAAAGACCCAAAGTAAAAAGAAATTCAGCATGGGAGTTACAAGTGAAAATTTCACGTGTGTCTGTGTGTGTGTACACAGAATTGCACACACCCATGTACATTCAGTGTAAGCCCCTCTGTGGCAATGGCACCTTAAGAAACTTGTTTAAGATCAGCTCAGTGTTAGCCTGCATTGGGAGAATGAAAAATAGAATCTCATTAGATTCTATACTGGTTTCAGTATATACACATTTCGAGTAACACATTTTCAGCTTCTTCATTTTAAGAAAAATGCTGAAAAAAGTTAACTTATTTTAGAGAACAAATGAGACGATAAAGGTTTGAGAGACCACCTCGTGAGGAATGACTAAACGAGAGTTGTAAAAGAGATACTCTAAAGAAGAATTAGACTGCGCATGCGGCTGCAGAGGGTGGTGCTAAGACTGGTAGAACCAGACCTCAGATTGCTGTAAAAGAGAACTTTCTGACTGTCCTCCATGTCCGTGAGTGGCACGAACTGCCCAGAGAGTGGGGTGAGACCTGTCGAGGGTGGGGGTGACGTGCGCACGGAGGATTTCTGGGAATGGGCCCGAAGATCCTGTGAGCCTACGGAGAGAGAACGGGGCTTAGGTTTATTCTTTCTTTTTTTCTTTTTTTGTAGCATCCACAAATGTATTCATTATTTACTCTGCATTCATTTTGCTGGCTGGGGAATTTCAAAGGAGGAAAAGACTTATGTTGCTCTTGTCTGATTCTGATAAAATAACGATACGCTTTTCACTTGCGCAGCACTTTTCACCCGTGGATCCCCAAGTGCTTCGCAAACTTGCACTAGTTAAGCCTCCCACGCAGCCAGAGGTAGGTGGCTCCTTCCCTCCCCGCAGGTGTGCCCGCTGCGGCCTGGGTCCCCGAGGACCTCAGAGGGCCTGGGACTCCTCGCTGGCTGCTGTCCCCTGTCCTGTGCTGCATGTGATGCGTCGCTTGTCATGCCTGGGTTTCTTCCCCCTTCCCCCATCATTTCAAGGTTAGAATTCTCGTGAATGCTGTTAAAAATGTGTTTGAAGCCTTGTAAATATTACAGAAGGCTCAATCTTCTGCTTGCTGAATGCTGATTCGACTTCTAAATGTTAAGCAAAACCTAGGTGTAGTTTTCTATTTGTTGTTGAATATCAAATACAAATTTTGTGTTTATGGAGAATGTATCACCTTCCTTTCTGGGTGCACTTCGCCCCTTGTCTTCTCACACCAAACAGTGACCATTGTCATTGAACTGGAATTATATGTTTTCAGGAAGAGATCTTGCATTTTGGTGCTTTTCTGATTTAAAGGTCCAAAATGTGATACCTGGACACTGAGGATGAGGGTCACATGACACAACCTGTCCTGGAAAGGACAGGTGGCCGAGTGGTGGCACACTCCGATCTAGAGGGACACACAGCTCTCTGGAGCAGGTCGGCAGTGTCAGGAAGAGGCCATGTGCACACAGAGACACACGTGCCATGTGGGACTAAGTTCCCGTATCAACAGCCAGATGTGCACACTTCCCGGAAGCAGCTCAGCCACACAGGCAGGGGTGGCGCGGTATGCGTGCCCCAGCGTAGACACCCGTAGCCTTCAGGTCTCCATTGGGGGCACACGGGCCTTCGATACTGTTTGCTCCGAGTCTCAGTGGATCGGAAAGCAGGATTTCTGCTGCTGGGCTTCCCTGTTATGTTCCTGGTCTCTGACCTTTTCTGTAAGGACTTACCTAAAGAGTCTGCCCTCTTCTGTTTAAAGGAACACTTACTCTTGGGCTCTCCTGGTTTGGAACCAGGTTCCGCATTAACAAGTCTATGTGCTCATGCCAAGGGAAAAAGCAGAGTGAATAAATGTCCACGTGTCCCCAAAGAATAAAGGGGGCTTCAAATTATCCTCCTGTGGAAGTTCAAGACCTTTTGTTCTTGACATTGAACTACACACAGATGTCTCTGCGTAAAGGGAACTTAGTCACAGGACCCTTGCAGGCTCAGCAACTGAAACTCATCAGTCTAGGTTACATCTTACTTTCACTGACATGGGTACGAATTCTTATCAATAATGTGACTGACATTTAAAAAATATCATTAAATGTATTAAAAACATAATATCCACATGTCAATTTACAGTGAAAAGTAACCATCAGGCAAATCAGATAATGTCTAGGTTTATTCTTTACAGTGCTGGCAAGCTGCATGGAAAAAGAGAGACCAGAAGGTTGCCTGTTGGTCATAGAAATAAAGCACAGAAGGCTTTGTAGTTTGAATGTATCATGGCCTCAGACGCTCAGAACTTCTATTGAGGCTCCTTCCTCAACAAGGACAAGCCTGCCAAAACGACCGGATGCTCCTGGTGTGGTCATGAGTCACCCTGAGGGGCTGCTGGGTTTGGTTCCACCAGCATGGCCTCTGAGGAGCTCCGCCATGGCAGACAGGCTCCCTAATGAGCGTCATCTTCCTCTTGGAGACAGAATTAGTCATATCGCCACCGTTCCTCTGTAAGAGGTTCTACTTTGAAGGCACCTTTGTCACCTTCAATCAATCAATATTGATTGAATCAATCAATGAATCAATATTGATTCACTGATCTTCAATGTGCTTATTTCCAGCTTCTTGAAAGTGATCTCATGATAGCCCCTACCTTTAGAAACACAGATAAAATTAACTTGAGTTTAACCAAAGTCTGCTGCTGCTTAGCCTCAGGAAGAGATGCTTTAAAAAAAAAAAAAAGGTAAGGAGTGGCAGAAGGCCAGTCATAAGTAGAAAGATGAAAAAGGACGTTGGACCCCACAAGCTGTACAGTCACTCTTTATGGGAGAGAGTTGTTTAGAGACAGGGGTGCTTGTTAGCCTTGGTGCTTCGGGGGAGAAGTTTTTAACAGCCAACTTGCACTCTGATTTTAAACTTATACATGTGCATCTCAGCTCATGGACTCTGTTAATTTCTGAAACGTCTTCAAAGCTACCTTGAGAGGGTGCTATCATAAAATTTAATCTTCGCATAGGGCCAAGGTAGGAGAGGTGTGCTAATAGTTTGCCATTTTAAGATAAAATTTGGACTTAAAAATTTCAACGAACATTCAAAAATTATAGAGGGAGCCCCCAAAAGTTTGATCACATGCTAGAAATCTAAGCTGAAACTTGTTTCAGAAATTCCATTCCTTCGAGAGATAGATTCGCATTAACTAACACGCCCTGTGTGTACTGTGACTCTTTACGTTTGGTGTGAAGTCCTATCCCGATCCACACACGCAGCGCCCTCAGATTATTTAACACCTGACTCTTTTAAGTTGCTTCCAAAGTGTTTTCCTCTCATTTTGAGTCTTGAGAAGGAAGTTAGTGGCTATGTGAATATCGGGATTTTGCTGATAAAAGCATTTTCCATCTACTGTGATCTCACCTAATCACAAATCATTTAAGCACATTTACTCTTTTGGAGCTTCCATCTCTGCATCACATACCATCGGCTTTGACTGGAAGTAAGCACCGGCGGCCGCTGCATGAGCATGCTGGGGCCGCCACGGACGTGGCGGAGGGAGAGCCTCAGCCTCTCTCGGGGTGTCAGGCAGTCTCTGACCCTCAAAGTGTGCTTTGCAGAGCAGATTCTCTTCTAGAGAACTTATTAATAGAGGAAAGAATCATTTTTAAAGGAATAATCAAAGGTCATCCACTGTCAATTTATCCTTATAATTTTAAAGGTTCCCTTCGGGCTTCTGTTATTTCCATTGGATAAATTGAACCCAAATTTATAATTAACTTGCTGTTACTCAAAAGAAACATGTGCTATTGAGTAATTTTTCTCACCGAGGAGTCAGAAGAAGGGGTGCAGATCAAATCTGGCTGACTCTGACACTCTGTAGCATTTCCTGTCTTCTCCCTGTACTCCTGAGCTCATGGCACGGTTTGGCCCTGAGTGAGCCGTTACTGCTGAGACTCACACTGCACGGCCTTACAAGAGTGGCTCGGTGCTGCATCTTCACGAGAAAGAGAACTCCTTATAAACAGCAAAACTCAATTCCCACCGTTTCATCATCTCCTAGCATCGTCTTTCCAATCACTGCCAGCATGTAAAATCTCTCCACCTTCTGGCATAAAAGCCATGTATGACCCACCGAAAGTGTTCTGGTCTGTCCTCCTCGTCATGAATGGCTGCGCAGTGTCAGTGGTTCCCCACACTTTAACGCACGTATTGGAAGTGAATATTATACATGTTTTATGGCTGTATTAAATTTTTAAAAGGATTAGTAATAGCCACATAAATCACTTTCACTGCTGGGAAGAGAATCCTGAAGGTGTAAAGTTCCAGGCAGTGTGGGTGTCTGATGAAAAATATAACTTACATTTCTTTTTCTCTTTCTAGCCTTGGAATGGATGGCTTCAGCCAGTCGGTGGGCCTTCTGGGACGCCCCGCCACGGCGTACGGCTTCCGCCCGGATGACCCTTACTACTACGGCTACGGGCCTCGGTGAAGGCCTTCCTCCCCGTGTGTGCGCTTAGCTTAGAAGAAACCTGGGGGGGTTGGGTTGGCTTTGAATTTGGGGCTAATAATGCATGTTGATGCTAGTGCAGGTCTGTGTTTCTTTTATTTTTCCGTGTTGTTAGCTGCAGATTGACTTCACCCCTCTGCAGTCTTGTGCTGAGTGCAGCGGATACTCGACCCTCCTCCCTCCTCAAACGGCCTCGTGATGCTGGAGAGCGTTTCTCATGAGACTCAAAGCAAACCCTGGAAAACAAACACTGCATTATGTATATTAGGTGACTAATTTAATTTCTATTAAAAAGAAGCATAAAGTACAAATGAATTAGAGAAGGTCACGTGTCCCTATTTAATGTGTTTCATGAGGAGTTACATGCTAATGTAGGTGCAGAAGCACTTCACTTTCCCCTGCCCCCTTCCCCCCTTGTAAACTTGAGTATTTCATGTGATATGTGCTACCCTGAAAAATCTATAAATGATGCCACATTTTTATTCCATGCATGTGCCTGAAAGGTTGCTTCCCAAAGTTGTTAACTAGGAGTTTTCTGTGAACAATGGAACACGTGCCGTAAGTTGCTATGTATGAGTGCAGTCTCTTCAGCCACTCAAGTTCGTGTCTTTCTGATTTTAATGTAGAAAACCTGGGACATCTATTAGTATGTATGAAACTAGATGACTATTGGGCTTTTAAATTTTATTATTTGTGAAATCTAAAGTATGGAGAAGCTAATTATAAGTCTCATTGAGGAAAGCTGAAGAACAAAATTTTGCTTCCTAAGATACTTGTTATTAAAAGATAGATTTAGTTAATAAGAAATGGAAAGACATTATCATTAATAATGAGTTTTGAAAATAACTCAGTGTTATAATGCTGACAATTTACTTAAAGCAAATAAAATAGCCACGATCTAGAGATATTTTCTTGAGCACTTGCTGTGGAAGAAGTCATGTGAGGCTTTGAAGGGAACACATGGATCGAAGACAACTACCGACCTTTGGTTATGGGTTTCATTGATCTACTACACCATTGGCTTGATTTATACTTTAACTATAGAATAGAAGAGTGGAAAGAGCCTTTGAAATAACTCAGTCCATCTACCTATTTGAGAAACCAATATATCACATAAAAGTTTTAAATATAATCAACAGATTTTTAAAACTACCTCCCATGTATAAGGAAATACATCATGCTCCTGAGGGAATATGTGACTATAAGATGTGATTTGTGTCTTCGAACTTACAACCTAATTGATCTTTCTGAAAACATACATTTTTCAGGGTTTTTTTTGTTGTTGTCATTGTTGAATTTTATTGATTCTAGAGAGAGGGGAAGGGAGCAAGAAAGAGAGCAAGAGAGACATCAATGTGAGAGAGAAACATCAGTTGTCTCTTGCACACTCCCCGACTGAGGACTGAACCCACAACCCAGGCATGTGCCCTGACCAGGAATTGAACCTGTAACCTTTCAGTTTGCAGGACAAGGCCCAACCAACCGAGCCACACTGGCCAGGGCTGTCTTAGTTTCTATTTTAACCATAGAATATTAAAGCTGGAAATGGCCGTACGAACAACCCTGTCAAATTATTTCTGTTGAAAACTCTATGGCCAGGAGAGATGAAATGATTTGCCCAAGCTTATCTGTTTGGTCAGTGGCATAGCCTGTCTTCCTGCTTCCAACCCAGAGCCTCAGCACTAAGTATCTTTCTTATCTTATTATCTGTCATATGTACAACGTATGGACACATATAATGTACATAATAAGTGACATTAATAGAAAGACAAAGCACTCTATAGCTGAACTTCCCACATACTATTAAAAGTTATTTAGGAAGAACATCATATGCAGTACCTAACACATAGTAAGTACTCAACCTGTGTTAGCTACTCTTACCACATTACTGTGTTTTATTTTTTCTTAGAATTTACCATGATCTGAAGTTATCTTTGTTCATTGATATGCTCATTGTCTCCCTTTCTCCTTGTACCTCTGTCCCTCAGGTACAAGGTCTGTTGAGAGCAGGGATTTGCTCCACTTGCTTGTGTTTCCTGAGTCTCTGGAGCAGAGGCTGGCCCTCTGGGAGCCCTTGCTAAGGAGCAGGAGCGCGTGGCAGGCAGAGTGCAGGGCCATGTAGCTCAACTCCAGATTCACATGCGGCAGCTGTGAATACTTGCCTGCTGCTGGTAGGGCCAGGTGCTTTGGCAAACTAAAGTGACGTTACTAGCACTGAGCTTCTAGCACATCTTCAACTCCTTTATTTAAAAAAGGCTTTCCTTGGGTCTCTCAGACAATACACTGTCCTGCAGTGACTGTTCCCTCATTTCCTAGTGGTCAGCAGAGTGCCCGGGACAGAAAGGGTGGGTGTGAAATACCTACGGACTAAATGTAGTCTGTGACGTGAGGTTACATGTTCTAGAACATTTGTGTAGTGTTCACACAGCCAGGCAGTATTTGTCACAACAATATGGGTGTCATGGTGTCTATGGTTCACCTTGAATTCCTTCAGCAGAGACAGTGCGCTGCTCTGTGTGGGCTAAATGGTCCAAGGCAGGGTGTCCAACTGCCCAGCTTCTCTGGGCCACGCCAGAAGAAGAGTTGCCTTGGGCCACACAATAAATACATTGTGACATGTAATCATAAAAATATCTCATAATGTTTTAAGTAAATTTACCATTTTGTGTTGGCCGCATTCACAGCCATCTTGGGCTACAGGCTGGACACCCCCATGGTCCAAGGTGTGCCCTTGAGGCAACCAGCCTTCAGGAATCAGGAATGCACACCCCAGAAAGGCCTCATTCCAGAGATGGAGCTCCAAGTACTTTAACCACCTTGATCTCTGATAACACCAGATGTTTTGCTAACAGTGTAGTGTCATGAATGTGTTTTTATTGGCAAAAATAAGTTTATTATCACAATGTACACTAGAAGTCTAAAAAGAATTCAAGGTAGGTGATTTGGCTAAAATATTTTAGGAAATGCTCTCTACTCCTGAATAAACAGGGTCAAAACATTCCAGGAGACCTCCACCTTTGGAGATGCCATCTGAGACTTCGTCCCTGGTAGTCCTGGCTCTGTCACTGGCCTGAGAGATGTCCGGTCACCAGAGGATGATGCTGAGGATGACCATGGTGACAACAGAATCCAGCCTGGGGCAGTGGTACCTCTGCTTCTCCACTTTGTAGTGCAAGGTGGTGGTTAGACCTCCTGGAACTGCTGTCTCCGGCATGGTCGTGACCCTCCACGTGTGACCACCAAGCATGAAAATACGGCCAGTCCAAACTGCAGAAATTAAAGATCTGATCTTGAAGGCAGTACCAAATATCTCAATAATATTTTTATATTGAGTTTATATGTGAATGACACCTTCTGGATCTACTGTGTTAAAGCAGTGTTCAAATTGCCTTCATTCTATGGCTACTAGAAAATTTAAAACTACTCATGTACCTCGAATTCTGTTTCTAGAGGACACAGCACTGGCAGCACAGAGAGCGCGGCTGTCATCAGGCTGTTAGCGCAGAGTGAATGCTTTGTGCGTCTGCGTCCTAGTACGTATTTGATTTCTGAATAAGGGACACCATTGGGTCTGCAAGTTGCTTTCAGTTAACCTGGAGAAGACATTGCGGGCCGCCTTATCCATCTTCAGGTTTCAGCTGCTGTTATCGACCATAAAGAATGTAAAAGTTTTAGATGATCGAAAGATTCGGGTCAGCTGTCATCTGTGAGGGTGTAGACACACTGAGTAGGAGTGACGGCGACCACGACCACGCAGAAGACAAGGAAAATACATTGTGTTTACTTGAGTCACGCAGCTTTAAAACCATTACGTACATTCACTTTACTCTCACAACAGCCTGCTAAGTAGCAGTCATTAACGTAAATTACAGGTCTCATAGTGCCAGATTCGACTCTTGCTGAAACAAGTGTAACTTCAGACTTTCCGTCTCCGGGGCTCAGCCACCGTGGAACGCAGGACTTTGGACCAAGGGGCTCAGCCAATCAGTGCTATGGAGAGAGCAACGTCACTGTCCTGAAAGTCCTAGGCCACACGCCCTCCCTCCGCCCCGCCCCTTTGCTGTTTGTCAGACGCGACTGGGGGGCCATTTTAGATTCGGGCGGAAATGAAATGAAAACCCAGGGTTAAAAGCCTGAACATTACGGTCCGGAGGAGGCTGCATATTCCGCTTGGGCGGTGAAAGAGGGGACCTTTTCATAGCCCACCAGGCCGCTGCGAGCGGTGGCTGGGCCGCAGGGTGGGTACCAGCGCCCGCACTCGAGATGGCCCCGGCCGGAGCGTCCCCTGGGCGGCCGCTCTAGCTCGGTTCCGGGTTTGTGCATCTTGGTGGTGGCTTCGGAGGGCCGCAGGCTGGCATTCTGTCCGGCTTCCGGACCCGTCTCTATGGTGGCGGAGGGGCCAGACCCCGAAGACTCTGGGTGTAGTGGCCGGACCCTCACAGGGGAGGCGAGGGGTGTTTGGTGTCAACAGGCGACAAAGAGGGGACCGGAGCGAAGACCCTCGGCCGCTTCCCGCCGCCCTCCGGCAGGTAATAGGGCGCCACGTCCCCGTCAGTGCGACCTGGGCGCGGGGAGAGGTGGGGAGGGGCGGGGAGCGGGTGGTGGGCACGCACCCCGCTCGCGGGTCCGCGCTGGGGGGCGGGGCGGGGGGGTGGGGGGGAGCTCGGCGGGGTGCTGCCGCGGGTTGAGCCTAGTCCGCCACCTGCGCACAGCCCCCGCGGCCGGCAGGGCACCCTCTCCGCGGGACTGGCAGGGGTCCTAACCCCGGGCGGCGCTGGCAGCCGGACGCTGGAAGGAAGCTGCGGAGACGGGCCTCGCAGTTAGGTGCGGCAGGTGAGGGGCAGCCTAGCAACACTGCCGCCCCCCTCTGCCCCGACTGCCCCTGAGCGGCTGCCACAGGACCCCGTGGTCTGCGGCCCCGGGCCGGACGGGGTGGGCGGTGTCGCCAGAGCCGGGGACACCGGTGTCGCGCTTCCGGGAACATCGCCTTCGTCTTGGACGCTAGACTGGGGCCGGCTCCAGAGGCCCAGCTGCTGGCCTTTCTGCGACTTGCTTTGTATTTAGAATAAAGGTGGAACATCTGTAGGAAGCCGTGTGAACGCAGGAGCACCGTGAATGCCGGAACCCCTGTCACCGCTGGTCTTGGCACTCGTGTGCAGCCTGCCCCACGTCGCACCCTTCTCTCAGCTAAGTCAGACTCTGTATTGGGTCCATAATGTGTCGTGGTCCCCTGGCAGGGCCGGACCGAGCTCCATGCCGGGACATACACCTGAAACAAACCAAAGCAAAGGACACCAAGGAGCGTTATCACCAGATAATGAGAAACCAGGCCTTCCAAGTGACTTTTGAACACACGGTGCTCGCCTTGGGTGACTCTGAGCTGTGGGAGCCTGCGGGAGCCAGAACCATGATCGGGACCAAGGTCGCGGAGGCTAATTGCTGTGGACTGAGCAGAGGGAGAGCTGTTCATTCCCCAAGGACGTGGGGTTCTCAGTTCAGGGAGTTGCCCAGGGACCCAGACCAGGCCTAGAAAGTTGGAGTGCTGCCCAAGAAAGCCAAGGGGTGGAGGGCCATGGACGAACACATTTCTAAACACAAGACCGTGTTCAAGTCAGAAACTCCAGAGCGGTTCATTGTGGGCTGAAGACAAAGGTCCTGCAACCCACCAGCTCTCACAGCCCGCCGCATCAGGGTCCCTCTTCTACCTTCTGTGACTTGTTTCAAAGCCACAAGATTGCAGATTTTCCCCTGTATGCCTCAAAATAAGAGCATTTTGGAAATCCAAGTGTTATGGTTTATTGGTCTTACATTTCAGTAAGTCCATTTTAGCCCAGTTACTTAAAGCACTGCTTATAGCAACAGTTTTAGTGCCTCTAAGGATACAGTTGTGTGAAGGGAAGAATCAAGAATTTCTGCTTTGAAGACATTTTCAAATTGCAATCAGCATCACATCTTTTAATTTCCCCCAATAAGTTTTGCCATGGGCATAGGATAGAGCCTTTCTGTGAGCGTTAATCAAGCTTTCCAAAAACAGCATCTTTCTCGTGTTCTCGTAGGGCCTAAGACCCGAAATGCACACTGCTAAGAAAAATGACGAGTTTTAACCCCTTGCTAAAAAGCTTTCATAACCCTAAGCTGTTATTTGCCTCTTGAGGAAATTCATAACATTAAGTCGAAGGTCAGTGGGTGTCGTAAGGCCCCGTCTCACCACTGGGAAGCACTCCACTGTTTAGAAATGACTAAAGGCTCAGCCAGAGCACTGCCTCCGAATCCTGGTGACCCTCTTACCTGCTTTGGGGACTCGTTAAAACTGAGTAAACTGCCTGAGTTTCTGCTAGGCCAGTTTTCATTTTCTCGGTGATTTTTTGGAATGCCATCCTTTGTGGCTAGGAGAGTTAGGCTAGCTTCAGAGAGACATTTCCAAACAACACTTACCAAACTTACTCCTCTAGTCCAACTGGTTTGGCGGACTGGAGGTGTTGAGAGAGGAACAGAGGTTTGTGCCTAGGAAATGGCAGTTGGTTTCACAGAACACAGCCCCCCTGTGTACACGGGGGTCACAGTGGGGCAGGGGGCTGGAGGGTAGTGATGCTCCCTGGAGACGCCTGGAGCTCTGCTCCTGATGCCCCCTGGCTTCCTCTGGGCTTGCCGAGTGCCCGCCTCTGCCCAGCTTTGGCTGGTCACAGCCCTGACCCAGCCCCATGGCAACCCTTTACCTGCTGGTGGTCAGAAATACCTCCTGGTCAGACTCCTGGGGAGACAGCCAGGCACGGGTCCCAGAGACGCCTGATGTGCAGAGACTGCCCTTCGGCGCTGGGTAGGCAACTGACCGGTTCACTGTGTCCAGGAAGAGGAGAGCAGGACCCCAGCGCTGCCCCCGACCTTCCCTGAGCAGTGGGGTGGGGTGGTCACAGGCTGGGCAGGTGCTGCGGCCTGCTTGGAATAGAGTAGTTACTGCAGTTTCTTTTCTCCACGATCCCACAGACACTCACATTTTCTTTGTGGTCCTCTCAGAAAGGTGAACATCACATGTTGTTGAGACACGTGGCCTTTTTTAATGGTTTTTGACTTTTCTGTCCTTAGGAAAGGCACGTTGCTGAGTGGTTAGGAGCCCAGCAGATTTGTTATGGAGCTGACTTCCTTCTTATTCCCAGAACCACTCTTGGATTTTGAGAGACTGACCCCATGGTGGCCAGCACTAGCCCTGGTCCCCGTGTCCTTAGACTGTGGTGTGCGGGCACCTGTGGCACTGGGACATCTCCGTTTGGGGCATGCATCCAGAGTGGCATCGCACGCTCTGATGCTGCAGGGGGTGCTGTGGGGCACTAGGCCTGGCCCATGTGAGAGGAAGGGCCAGCAGAGGGTCTGTGTGTAACAGTTACCCAGAGGGTGCGGATTTTACGGCAGAAATTTGAACGGCCCATGGTCCACGTTCTCTAAGCTGTGCCAAAGCCAGAGCTAGAGTCTGCCACTTAGTTTTAGGTGTATGGTTTGACTTGTGCAGGCTTAAAAAAAAAGTGAGCCAACCCGTAGGGACATTTCCACGTAAGTATTAAGGTCCTTGGCCCTTCTGACCCCTCAGGCCCGTCAGTCCAGGGTCAGGCTGGGGCCTGCGCCTGCCCAGTGGCCCCGTGCTGGCCTGCCTGCAGGCTGCTGGGTGGCACCAGGTGACCAGGCGAGCCATTTCCCTGTTAGCAAGGCCTGGACAGAGCAGGTGCATCATGCATGTCTGTGCATAGGAGTCACCCCTGGCCTAACGCCCAGAGCAGTACTCTGTCAGCCTGTCTGTGTGTCCGTGTGTCTGCGAGTCTGTGCCTGCAGATACGGGGGTCAGCGTACCATGCAGGCTTCTCTGTAAAACACCTTTAGTGAAGTATGACTGAGGCGCAGTAAACTGAATGTATCTAATGGACAGTTTTACAAGTCTCACATTTGCAGCCGCCCCCCTACCTGTCTCCCTGACTGTTCTGTTCGAGAAGTGTGTGCCCGTTCCCCCCAGAGGTCCCTGCTCCCCCTTCACCCCCTTTCCCCTCCCCGGCCCGCTGATGGCCCATGCCTGATGGCACCCAGTCAGCTCTGTGCCATGGAGAGTAGTTTGCGTTTTCTAGAATCTCACGTGTGTGGGGTTTGTTTTTAGCATTGAGGTTGTGCAGTTGTGCATTTTCCCTGTGTTAGCAGAATGGGGACGAGCTGGAGGCCACCCTCTTGCTACGCTTGGTGTCACGCCTACCCAGCGGGCTGTCTGCCTCCTGCCCCAGCTCTCCCCTGGGCTTCACGTGGCCCCTCTGAGCTCCCACCTGCTACCAAGTTTCCAATTGTTAGACACAGTCTGCAGTTTGTGTTGTCGCCTTTGCGAGTCAGGCGCAGACACAGGGAAGTTTCAGTCCTGATGGGGTTTCTGTCCCCTGCGAGGCGGTTGTGTGAGCAGCTTAGGGAACGTGAGGGACCCGAGTCTGCGGTGCCCGCCGTCCACCCTGACCATCCAGAGGCTGGCTGAGGTCGGGGCGGTCACCATGCGGACTAGACCACCTGGCCAGGTGCATCGTCTAGAGCTCTCAGCTGCTCACCTTCGGTGTTGCGGGCACCTCCCTGCGACTTTGCCTTTCCACCATGAGGTGTCCTCAGCCATTGCAGACCCTGGCAGGTTGGCCTGGCCATGTCTGGGGCCTCGCCTCACGTTCAGAGGCTTGAAGTTCAACTGTGTTCTCTGTTTTCTTTCAGGTCCGTGGCTCTGGGGAGGGGCTGCACACCGCCCCCCACCCGAGGGATGGGAGCAGAGAGCAGCGCCCTGCAGAGCTGTGCGCTGAAGGGGCCCCCGGTCACCCTGCCCTCTGGGCTCGCCGTGTTCCCTGCCGAGCTGCAGGATGGCCGAGTCGCGTCGGTCTTCGTGTACAAGAGGGAGAACGAGGACAAGGTCAACAAGGCCGCCAAGGTCTGTGGGGGCGACCCCAGCAAAGCCAGTGCTGTCTACTGCAGAAAATACGAAGCAAATGAAGGGAGGTGGGGCCTAGGGGTAGCATTCTCATTCATGGCCTTTGAAAATCTAGTTGTCCTGACTTCCGGGGAGGACCCCCAGCTGGCCTGACCCGGTCCAGGACCACGGGGACATTCAGCGAGTGTCACGGTGCACAGAGGGGTAGCATTCCTCGTCCGCTGCCACTTCACAGCGAGAGGGTGGTGAGGGGACTCGATGTGGCTGCTGCAGACAAGGGGAGCTCGCCTCGCTGGGCACGGGTGCTGCAGTGGTGGCAGCATCTTCATAGCGTGGTGACGAGGCCTGCGAATGACATATTTTGGGGACCGTAACTCCAGGTTTTTCTTTTCCCAAGGCTTCGCGGTGCGGCAGGCAGGTACAGACAGATTGTGTGTCCACCCTTGTTTCCGTGTGCGGCCTGGCAAGAGGCACGCTTCTCCCTGCAACGTCTTGCTGTCTAGCTGAGGCCCCTTGGTTTGTGTTGTTTCTTGGATAGCCTGCAGTGATGGCTGTCTTCCTGCCTGAGACCCTGCCAGCGAATCCAGGCTGCAGGGCGCTGCTCTGTGCAGCTGTCAGAGGGAAACAGCCAGTCAGGAAGAGCAGTTGCGAGCAGTCAAGCCCCTCAGCGTAACTCTCCGCACACCCGTCATGACGGACCCCAAGAAGCAGGCCTCGCTTGCGGTCAGCATTAGGTCTCTGCTTGGCGTGGGCCAGCTGTGTCCTGCCTGGTCGTGCAGCGTAGCCCCAGAGAGGGCCTTGCTCAGGCTCTTCCTCCGCAGATGCCACGGCACAATGATGGGGCATAGCAGGTGTTCAAGACCTTGGGACAGGCACGTTCAAGGTGCCACCGTTCAGGCTTAGCCACCGGTCTGCCCCAGAACCACAGCGGTGTCTTCCGTCAACGCTCACAGGGGAGCTCCCTGAGCGTCACACGCAGCGCGTGCACCTTGCCGCCTGCTCCATTCCCTGCAGCGGCAGAAGCTGGGATTGAGAAAGGCTGCGGTTGGCTTTGCCACCGCGAGCCTCCCCCATGAGTCCACGCGCAGAGTTCAGGCATGGCTGTGCCGGAGCAGAGCCTCCGGCATGTTCCCGCTCAGACTCGGCGGTGAGTCCTTCTCCCTGCAGGAAACAAACCAGGAGTCCCTTTGGACCAAGGCTGTTTGGGCAGGCAGGGCTGAAAAATAAGCACGGGAAAGGAAGTTCCTCCATTAACCAGGTGGGCGCTGGCGGACAGCGTTGCTCGCCCGCACGGAGCCAGGTGGCCTCCCTCTGACTTTTGCGGGGCCCGGAGCTCTAGAAGGAGAACAGGAGAAGGAGCACAAGCCCAGGGACAATGATGGGCCCTAGGACAGAAGAGCCTAGTGGGGAGTTTTTCCTGGAGGCAGCAGTGAGGGAGACTCCCCTTGGGGGTGTCTCTTCCCCCAGTGTTGACCCTGGCTCCGTAGTCTGCAGGCTCTCGGGAAGTGGTCCGGGCACTTGGTTCGGAGTTCTGAGCAGCCACCTGGTGCTCCAGCTGCCAAGCACCACCCTGGTGGAGCCGGTCGGCCCTGTGGTGTCAGCCACTCAGCCAGTCAGAGCGTCTCCTTTGCGTTGGAAATTTGGGGGGGGGGGGCAGGTAGCTGGGGAAGGGGGGCCCTGGAAGGGACCTTGAGTGCAAGTTTACATGTCCGGACTTTTCCTGGGATGCATGTGAAACTGGAGCAAGTGTGGTTTTGAGGCATTAACTTGGGGCACTTCTGTTTGTGTTGGAAGCACTTGAAGACGCTCCGGCACCCGTGCTTGCTGAGGTTCTTATCCTGCTCAGTGGAGGCGGACGGCATTCATCTGGTCACCGAGCGGGTGCAGCCTCTGCAGGTGGCCTTGGCAACGCTGTCCTCTGCCGAGGTCTGCGCCGGCATCTACGACATCCTGCTGGCTCTGATCTTCCTGCACGACAGAGTGAGTGCCTGGACACAGGAGCCTGGGGTGGGGGGCGGGGAGTGGCTGAAAATTATGCTGCGTACAGAAGTTGGGAGTTCCTGTTCTCACTGGAACACCCCCCGCCCCGGGAGGGGGGGATGGTCTGAGGAGTTGGGGCAGCTGGTTAGAGACTTTATTTTGGTTTGCTCAGCTGCCTCCAGCTGGCGAGAGTCTGTACATGAAGACGTGGGTGAGGGCAGCCACAGCCGACACTGGTTACAGGTACAGAGGCTGGCGTCGGCACTGCTGTGGACCAAAGTTCCTCTTCTTGTTCGGTAGTTTCGTTCCATTTGTGATTTTGAAGGAATGATTGTTTGTTAGAAAGGGGCAGTTTTACCCATCTCTTCCCATTTGAGCAGGTGGCACCACTGAGAGCCCCTCTTGGTCCTGTGGATGCTTGCCCTTGGAGACAGAGGGACCCTTCCTGCGCCCTGCTGGGCCATGCTGGGCGGGGTGGGGAGCACTGTGGCTTGGAGGAGTTCACGCTCCGCAGTGGGGGCTGGGGCACCTGAGGGCAGAACACCAGCGAGAGGTTGGAAACACTGGCATTCGACTTGACTGAGTGCATTTTTCAAGACTTTTCTGTTAGTGGGAGATAAGCTCTCTGACCATCACTGTGGATTTCTCCTCTCCTAAGAGTGCGTCTGAGGTGCACGTGGGAGAATTAGTGATGCTTCACTGTGGGGGTGTGGCCTTCGATGGAGAACACACAGGCACAGCAGTGAGAAGTTGAGCAGCATGGCGGACGCAGAGAGACCGGAGCCCTCGCCCGCACTGGCACGAGGTCGTCCCAGCTCAGCCAGGGCTCGGCCGCTGGTCCAGAGGGGTCTGCGTGCAGCACAGCGGGCCTCGGGGCGCCGAGCTGCTGCTGCTTTCCTCCGGTGCGGACGCACCCCCTGCGCCGTCCCACACCTCCCCTCAGCATAGACGCACCCGCAGTGTTCTGTGTGAGAACAGGCGCATGCGTGCTCTCCTGGTAGAACATACTGAAAACGCGCTTGTCTGCTGGAGCGATTCCTCGTCTGGGGAGAAAGCCTGCCCTTCTACCTCGGTCTCGTTTTCTTCCCTCCTACGTAGCTGACCAGGCTGTCACGGTTTTCAGTTCGGCCACTCTGGTCTGTGAGATTCCTGGTCACCCTCCCCGTCAGTCCCTTCTTGTTTGGGCAGAGTTTGTTCAGTGCCTGCTAGGGCAGGATTCCAGTGTCGCGGGCTGGGGTCGAGATGGAATGTGGGCAAGAAAGAACAGAGGAGAAAATTAACTCGGGAACCTGTGGGAACAAAGGGGAACGTGATCTCTAACCCAGTGGAGGTCGTGACTGAGCCAAGAGATACAAACTCTTTTCCGGAATACTGTTACGTATACCAGGTACGTAGGTTCAAAGTCAAGACTAGCTTGAACGTTATGGCTTAACAGTCACATACAAACAAGTATGCACCCGATATATGTAATGGTGTTTAAGAAAAGAATTTGCTTGTATCTCTCAGATCAGCTGTGCCCTCCACGGGGTTAAAGGCTGGAGGCAAATGGATAGGGTCCAAAGGCCGGTGAATTTCTGCTTACGGACCTGCGGGCACAGGGTGTGCGGTGACTGGCCCCCCCGGGCAGGGGTGACAGCGGCCTTCCCATGGCGTCTTCCCCTCTTCGAAGCACAGGGCTGGAGCAACGCCTTCAGCCCCTCCAGCTGGTCCTCCCCAATGTCGGACTTCCGTGCAGTGTGAGGACTTGCCAGGCCTCTTGTGTGGGGATTAGTGTTCGGTTTCCTCAAACCTCGCCTTTCAGAGTCAGAGTGGCGGACTTCTTCCTGTCCCTTTTTTCCAGGGACACCTAACACACAACAACGTCTGCGTGTCATCGGTGTTCGTGAGCGAGGACGGGCACTGGAAGCTGGGAGCGATGGAGACCGTCTGCCAGGTGCCCCAGGCCACCCCAGAGGTAAGCCACAGGGGGCTTGCGGGGGCCTTCCCTCCAGCGTTGGGGTGATCCCAGCTTTGGAGACGCAACTCTTCTGTCGGTGCTCATCCGCCTTAGAACTGCGGGGTTGATTCTTCCGAGGGCACTGGGGGTGTTCACCCGCTTGTCCTCATTTGCTGGCTGAAGAGCCCGAGGCTGAGAGCTAGAAAGTCTGGGTCCGCTTTTCAGTTCAGAGCCGTTCCCCTGCTCCTGAGCTGGCGATGCCACGTCCCGCTGGGCACCGAAATGCCCCACGCATCCGGCTCCTTTACCCAGCGTGACAGCGCCTCACGTTTATCCCTGTAGCTCTGCCCAGAATGTGCTGGGCGCACAGTAGGGACTCAAGAAATGTTTGCTGCACAGCCTCCCAAGTCGTCCAAGTCACACATTCTGTCCCAAGGCCTGAAAGTAGGACCTGTGCATCTTAAGTCCTCCCCCACCCCCCCGGGCGGCATGGCTGCCACCTGGGGCCCTTCGCACAATTCCGTCAGACGGAACTGGCGACCTCCATGCTCCATGTGGTTCCTCGTTTCCCCCTCGGCGCCCATTGCCACCAGACTCGGGGTCTGAGAGAAGAAAACACTCCAGCTGCAGGAGCTCCACGGAAGCCCTGCCTCATGTGCGCTTCCCCGCGCTCCCTGCCGCCCCCGCGCCTCCCTCCCGTGCTCACCCATGTGGTGTGTGTTTTGTTACCACGGAGACACTGACCACCACTTCCCACTGTCACGCTCGGACTCCCCTCACATCACATTAGGCTCTCAGGGAGCGGTTCTCTGTGGGTCACACTCCACACCCTTGCTCCCCCAACCCGAGGCAGGTGGGCCCATCTCCTCCCCAGCCCTCCCTGGGCTCCACCAGCCGCACGCTGGCACTTGTTGAGCCCTGTCTCGTGGCCGTGCTCCACGCGGGACCTATTGCGGTGAAGCAGCAGAGGAGCCCAAGTCAAAGACAAGCCTCGTACCTTCCTCGAAGCCCTCCTGCATCCCTGCCACGCCCTCAGCACATGTTGCTGACACTTGGGTTTTCGTGCGAGGCTGCGAGTGCCTGCGGGACGGGGTGGCTGTGCTCACTTCGTAATCCTAGTGCCCTGATGGTACTTGGGACCTGTGAGCTCTCGGAAGATAGCCTTGGTTTCAGCGAAGGAGGGGACTGATGTGAGCTTCGGCTTGGCAGCTCATGTGGCAGCAGGCCTTGAGACCGACCTGATGCAGTGAGGTTGGTGTAGGCTGGCCCTTTGCCAGAGAAGCCCTCTGCTCGTTCTTGTCTGCTGCATGGGAAGGAGGGGTCTGAATTCCCACATAGGACGTTGGACGCCCTGGTGCCTCTGGGCAGTGAGGAATCTGTCCAGCCAGCTGCAGGGGCAAGGGGCAGGGACCGACACAGAGCCTCCCTCTGAAGCCTTGCGCTGCACTGGGCCTGCCTTTACTTTGTGTTAGGAAGGTTTTAAATTTGTGTATCTTGATGCGTGGCCGTGGCGGGGCGTGTGGCCATGGTGGGATGCTTCCTGGCGGCATCTCTGTTGCTCGTCACTCTGTAACTCGCTGGCAGAGGTCGGTCCAGCAAACATCAGAGCGAGCCCTTCCCTCACTTTGTTCCTCTCTCCAGTTCCTGAGGAGCATCCAGTCTGTCAGAGACCCAGCATGTGTCCCTCCTGAAGAGACGGTAAGATGACACACGTCATTCTCTGTGTAACCGAGTGTGAGACTGAAAACACAGTCTCTTGCCCCTCGTCCTGTGCTGAGGCAGAGAGGCCCCCACTTGCTCTGGCCCTGGAGGCTTCTGAGAGACATCAGCGCAGGGAGCCTTTTCTTGACAGTCAGCTGACGTTTGATCAAATAGACACCTGTGACATCGTTTAAAGACGGAGGGACCTTAGTCGTGTGGAATCTAAAGGACAAAATCAGTGGAGACACAAAACCGAAGCAGATGTATGGAGAACAGCCGGTTGGGAGGTGGGGGGCGGTGGAGGGACAGAAACCGGTGCTTACAGAGCAGTCCCGGGGACCAGGGCAGTGGGACGTGGTCCGTCCTCCCAGATTCACCGCACTCAGTGTCGGGGTCAGTGTTGGGTGGGTCCTGGGGGCAGGGTGGGCAGGGCACCTGCCACTGACACGGACACTGAAGCCCAAAAGGGAAGTGTGACGGACGAGACAGGGAGCGGGATGTCCACGCGGACAGCGCGGGTGCTTCCCCCCGCTCCTCCCAGTTCACAGTGTCCTCCCTTCACTGGAACCTGGGGTGGTGCTGCTGGCAGAGACGCTGGATTTACCTGGAAAGCTGAGAGCAGCTGCGCTCTTTAAACGTGTCTCGTAACCGCTGTGCCCGGCTGTCGGCCCCAGAGGCATGGCCAATGTGCTCCGCACAGAGCGTCCACCCACCAGGTCTGCCCGAGTCAGCACCGTGCGCGCTTGCTGGTGTTTTTCTGACTGACAACACGAGGGGTTTCACATCAGCTTAAGGGTTCTAACAAGCACTTGGAGGGAGAAAAACACATAGAATGTCATTGGGCATCATAGGTGGTGGTGTGTACCACTGCCCTGTGAGACTTTTGTCTCTGTTCCGTGTGCACCGTATGACGTCCGTATGACAACGATGATGATGACAACGTGCCGTTCACTCAGTTGCTGTCAGACATGTTTTGTGGCCACAGGCAGCAGGAGCCCATCAGTCAGAGTGAGGGAGCTGTGGCCCGGTGCCCTGGCACTGACGGCCTCTCCTGCTTCCAGGCCCCAGAGTTCGCGGCCCTGCCTGAGGCCCACGGACACGCACGGGACGCCTATGCGTTCGGGAAGCTGGCGGAGAGGCTGCTCACGACCCTCAGTGGGCAGGGTGAGTAGCGTTAGACTGCGGCGTCCACAGGACAAGCGGGACCCACCCATGGCCTGTCCCGTGGGGCTTGGAGGCCTGTGGACCCGACTGCAGTGAGGACCCAGTCACCCACCGGGCACCCAAGTGGGTAGATCCCAACAGCGTCGAGGAGGGAGCCGGGGTTTCTGTGCTGCAGGGGGAGGCCCTTGGACTCTGGCTGCCAGCACCACGTCACCGCCTTATTGGTGCGCGAGTGACAGTCGGAAGACTGCTGGCAACAGCCAGGGAGCGAGCCCGTGCCCGGGGACTCTGTCACCTGTGGCAGTCAGGCGCCTTGTCACTCATTTCTAGATCAAACTCAACCTGTTTCTCCTCGCGTCCTCTCGTGGCCCCCCAGCAGCCTGTGTCGCTGTCCTGCAGCCACTCGGGCCTTCAGCGTTGCCCGCTAGGTGTCCCGGGCACACGCCCGTCAGGCCCCTCGCGGGCCTGTGCCCCCACTGCCGCAGCTTCCTGTGGCCCTGCCCCAGTCTCCACCGCCAGGCCCCCGGCCACGACCTGAGGTGACAGGCACGCTCAGGGGCCAGTCGTCAGGTGCCCCAGCCTCAGTGCTCAGAGTGAGCCCTGAGGCCCTGGGCAGGGTGGGCGGCCCCTGCGGGCGGTGATCTCCTGCTTCCCATGTGTCTAGAACGGAGGCAGTTCCATACCGTCCTTGGGAACGTAGAGAACATCATCCTTCAAGTAACCTGCCTGTGTGGCCTCTTTGGTCCCCAGCCGAGTAAAGTGACAATCAGGAAACAAGGGGCCTCGCAGGGGAGGCAGGTTGGGGGGGCCCTTCCCTGGGCAGGTTGGCAGGGCAGTTTCCTGCGTCTGCCCGGGCTTCTGGCTTCAGGACTGGAAGCTGTTGCGCCACAGCCAGGGCTTTGTCTGTTTGGGCTTTTACAGGTTGGTTTTTGCTCTCGTCAGCCTGCAGCTAGAGAGGCCCCGACAGGAGGCGGAAGCCTTGGAAACTAACTGTCGCTCTGGATTTCAGTTTCAGCAGACGCTCTCTGCAGCTTCCGACAGACCCTGCACTCAGCCCTGCTGCACCCCGCCCCGCAGCGCCGGCCTGCGCTCCGCACCCTCCTGCCCCACGGCTTCTTCAGGTGAGGGGCTGGGGGGCGGGGGCAGCAGCCCCCCTTGCCCTTGTTCATCGGGAGAGACCGAATCGTGCCCGCATGGGAAACGGAAGTGGGGCTGCTGCTCAGTGCCCCGTCAGGGGGCAGGAGGCTTTAGAAACCTGTCGTTGTCGGAGGGTCCTGAGGGCTTCTGACGGGCAGGAGCGAGGCAGGGCCCGGGGCTGAGTTGTGTTAGTGGAGAAAGCTAACAAACATGGCCTCACCTTTCGGCCACCATTGCATCATTGGGATGAGTTTGCTGTTGGAATTTTCTTGTTGGGGGCAGGAGTGAGCTTCCTTTTCTTCAGGCAGAAGACTGGTTTCTGAGTTTAGTGGGATGCGCGGGGACAGCTGAGCAGTGGGCCTGGGCGGGGGGGACAGACGGCTGCTGCTGCCGAGCCTCTGGAGGTCGGTCCCGTCACATGGCCCCAGGTTCCTCGTTGCCATGCAGTCCGGTCAGGTTAACTGCACCTCCATGCATGGCCTTTGTTAGCAGAGCCAGCTCTGTGTCTGTTGTGAAACTAAAACTTCTCGTTTGCAGTTGGAGAGCCTGAGAAAAACGGGAGCGAAGGGAAAGCTGGTGTCACCCCGGAGGCGGGGCAACCTCCAGGCTAGGCCTGGGGTGGGGGTGGTCTCATTAAACAGGCAGTTATCAGGGTTTTGTCACTTGTTTCCAGGAGACTGTTCCAAACCTTTGCCTTACTGGAGTCTTAACTGAGGGGTGGCCGCAGCCTTGGGTGACTCCTAGCGACACTTGACTCACCTGACACATGGTCTCTGCAGAGACGCCTCCGCCGTGACTAGATGCTCTGGTCCCGGTGTGACGAGAGTGCTTCAGGCGCGGAGGAGAGCCGGGAACACACTCGGGCACCCTTCCTGCAGCCCGCGCTCTCACACGGGGGGAGGGCCCAGCCTGAGAGCGGGTGGGGGCGGCTGAGCCAGTCTGGGGAGACCTGATATAAGACATGTGGGCTTTTTCTCTCTGCTGCCGGGCCAGCAGGAAACAGGGGTAAGTGTAGGATGTGGACCCCGGGGGGCAGCTGTGCTGCTGGGGGCTCTGGGCTGCCTGCCCAGCCTCACTCACTGGGCACCTCCCTGGAGCGCAGGGCACAGGGCGGGGGGTGGGCAGCAGTCTGCAGCCTTGGCTCCATGGCCCTGCAGGAAGCTAACCACCCCTCACCCTCTGCCCTGCCCCGGGGGAAAAGGGACCACAAGGTAGAGCAGGAGAAACGAGGAGACCCCAGTAGTTTTTACTTCCACAAAAGACTTGGGAATCAACAACTGTTTTATGATGGTAGCCATTTCTCCCCGATGCCTCATGTGGCCACACCCCATTACTGCAGAACAGGTGGACAGTTATGATTATTAAAACCACAAACTTAGTTCTTCGCATCTGTGTGCACAGGTGTGTGCTTACACACGTATCCCCTTCACACGCCTCTGTGGTAGTCTTACTGTTGGGCTGGCTGTGGGCCGCTCAGTCACAGCAGACCCTGCTCGAGGGCGCAGGAGGCGCCCCTGTGCCGAGGTGCCCGCGGTGCAGTCCGGGTCGTGGCTGCAGTGACCACGGCTTCTCTGATCTGCTGTCCTGTTTTTTCTTTTTGGCATTTAGGAATGATTTTCTAGAAGTTGTGAATTTCTTGAAAAGTTTAACATTGAAGAGTGAAGAGGAAAAAACTGAATTCTTTAAGTAAGTTCAGAAAGTTAACACCTTAAAATTCAGTAGCTTGGCCTGAGTCCTTGAAACCCTCAGGTGACCGGGGGCAGACCTGTGGTGCGCTGCCGAGGTTTCCTGAACACCCCCCGCAGGGCTTCCTGCTGGGCCCTGGGCGCAGAGCTCGGGGAGGGAGGCAGAGGGAGACGGGCAGCCCTTGGGCAGCCCAGGAGCACGGGGTGGGGCGGGCGGGGGGAGGGTTCCAGGCACAGCGGCAGCGGGAATGGTGCGCAGAGCTGCAGCGAGTCTCGTGCCTGGCGACAGCCGCTGGATCCTGCTTGGAGGACAGACGCTGAGACCCGGATGGGAGAGGGGAGGGCTCCCTTGTCCGGGGCAGTGAGAGGCACTTGTGCACAGGCTTCAGGCCCCGAAGGCATCCACAGAGGGACGCAGGCGGTGGATGGGCCCGTTTCCCGGGGATGAGGTGCAGGCCCACCTCCTGTCAGACGCGGACCCGAGAGCAGGCTGACCCGAGGGCATCCGGACATGGACATGAGGAAGACTCAGCAAGTGCAGTGGCCAGCCTTGGTGGTTGTCACCAAACAAATGAGGCCTTGGGCAGAGGACGGAACGTGCAAGGGAAAGGGTGGAGTGGGCGGTCAGGGGCCAGGGGCCTTCAGAGGACATGAGCCCAGGCTCTTGGCCAAAGGGGTTGACTCTCAGGAGAGGCCTTACGCTGATGAGCTGGAGGTGACTGTCAGGGTTCACTGCCTGTACTCGATGAGATCCTCCCAGAGGGAGTTGGTGGGGGAGGAGCAGCCGAGGTGGGAGACAGAGGACCGAGTGCGGGAAGCTGGTCTTCCCAGGAGCGCGAGGCAGGAAGGTGGACGCTGGGTGAAACCACCTCTGCAGGGAGCCGCGGGGGCGGTGTCAGAGCAGGGAGCATGGAGCATTGCCCGGGGAGGAGTGGGGTTGAGGTGGAGTCCTGGGGCTGGAAGAGGAGGGGGCAGTGGAAGCTGCAGTCCTGCTGGGGACTGTCAGTGCTCCTGGAGGGGAAGGGAGTGGTGGGCAGTGTCTGGGTGGGGTAGCCTGAAGTAAGAGGCCCTCGAACCCTGGGCGGACCTGTTTTTGGGTAGGGGCCTGTCCCTGGTGGAGCAGGGGCAGGTCACCTGCAGAAGGCAGTGGACGGGGAGGTGGTTATCCTTAACACTTCACATCTGTGGCCTCATCACTGAGAGGTTTTACAGGTGCTGTTTTCGTTGAGGAAGTTTAGTGACAAAAGCCTGTGTTCTCACTGCTGTGGGAAGTTTGGATGATTCAGTAGCTGCATCTTTTACACTGGGACTCCCATTCGCTGACCAGCAGGCCCAGGCTGTGGCGGGAGGGACGCAGCCGCTGGTGCTGAGGGTGACAACGTGGTGAGGACCACCTCGCCTCCTCCTGCCTTCTTCCCTCCCCCCCCCACCCGGGCCCAGTCTGGTTGCCTTCCCAGCTTCCTTAGCAAATCATCACTCAGATGGAGTGGGAGGCGGGCCGCAGGTGTCAGAAGCACATGCGTGGGCTGGCCTGTGTCACAACCAGCCCCCAGACTCTCCTCCCTGCCTGCAGGTTTCTGCTGGACAGGGTCAGCTGCCTGCCGGAGGAGCTGGTCGCCGCCCGGCTGGTGCCCCTGCTGCTCAACCAGCTGGTGTTTGCAGAGCCAGTGGCTGTTCGGAGTTTTCTTCCTCACCTGCTTGGCCCCAAAAAAGGTGCGTTGCTTTTTGAACTGTTGTGTGTTGCGGAGTTTGGGATTGCTGGCCTGTGTGGCAGCAGAGTGAGAAGGCTACATGGTGCAGCTGCAGTGTGGTGGCCCCAAAACCTGGGGCTCCAACCTGGGCACCGCAGCCCACGGCGTGAGTGTGGTGGCATCCTGGAGGGCGGACTGGCTGCATTTGGTGGGGCGGCATGTGTGTGCACATGTGTGCAGGGATGCCACACAGAGAGCACATGAGGCTGTGTCTTTGGGGAACTTGGGCATTTGCAGTGAATCGCTGAGGCCGGCACCTGCTGACCCCCGAAGCACTTGCTTGTTTTTGGTTTTCAGTGGGGAGATGTAAAAGCACTGAGATCACTTCTGGGGACTTCGGTTTTGTTCTGAGTGAGACAGGGGTATTACTTTGACACAGACTCTGTAAGCACTGCAGATGGTTAACTCCTCAGGTCAGAGAGCACAGCACCAGTGTGACTAGAATCTGAGTTGGGGAGGATCCTGCTTTTAGAGCTTCTGTGCTGAGACAGGCTCAATCCAGCCAAGCAGCATTCCGGGTAACTGTTACACCTGGAACTCCTTTATGCTCTACTTGGATGTCATTCCCTTTAGCCATGAACTTTGCTCTAGAGCTCTTCATCCGATTGTTACTCAGTAGGTCTGAGGTGGGGGTGTACCTCTGAGTCACCCCAGAGGCTTTCAAAACTTTGCCTGTGTGCTGGGTGCCCTGGTTCTGGGACAGTGCAGGCAGAGGTGTCATCTGTTGTAAAGGTCTCCAGCCCCCCGACCGCGGGGCAGAGGGCTGGCAGCACCAAGTCCTGTGGAAGCAGCTGGCACCTCCTGGTTCTGCAGATAAAATCGCAACAACAGCCTCAGCCTAACGCCCATAGAATTCCTCGCTGATTAAGCACAGATGTGTAACATGTTATTAATTCGGGATTCTACTTAAATGTAAGCTTTCCTTGTAGACCACAACGAATGATACAGTATTTTTGAAACACTTCCGTAAGGTAGAGAGTATTTACGACTCATGGGGCCCACGGGGAGCTTAGCTGCCCTTGGGTTTGGGGCCTGAGAGCTCAGGGGAGGGCGCTCCGCACTGACACGTGCTTGTTCTCTCCTCTGTCCGCCTGCGCCTGGGGCAGATGGGGCACCCGGAGGGACCCCGTGCCTGCTGTCGCCGGCCCTGTTCCGGGCGCGCGTGGTGCCTGTGCTGCTGCGGCTGTTCGAGGTGCACGAGGAGCATGTGCGCCTGGTGCTGCTGACCCACCTGGAGGCCTACGCCGCACACTTTACGCGAGAGCAGCTGCGCACTATCGTCCTGCCCCAGGTCAGCACGGGCAGCGGGGTGGGCGCTAGCCCAAGAGGCTGCAGAGGGGTGGCCAGGAGGGCACAGGGCTCCTTCTCCACCCTGCCCCCAAAGGCCAGTCCGTTACACGGGCACATCTGGGCGCGACCGGAGAGAAACCCCGGTCTGCGCCACCTCTCTGGGGCAGGAGCAGGCTTCCCCTGGGGGAGGCTGGCTGAGCACAGGCCCTGGGTCCGAGGTGGTTGAGAAGCGACTGCCACACCAGAGAGGGAAGGTGGTGGCGGCATCCGCACTTCCAGCCTCATCAGCCCCCACGGAGCCTCGTTAGGCCCTGCCCTCCAGGGCTCCAGGTCTGTGTTGGTTCCCTGTGACTCGTAGAAGGTTCCAGAAGTAGCAGTGCAGACTCAAGGGGTGGTGGGCCATGCTCCCTGAGGGCCCTGGGTGTGACCCCTTCCTCGCTGCTCCCAGCTCCTGCTGCTCCGAGCAGCCCTCGGCCTCCCGTGGCTCTGGCTGCGTGGCTGCAGTCTCTGCTGTCACGTGGCCTTTGCCTCAGGCCGCCAGCCGTGGGGTGGAGGGCCCTTCTGACCCAGTGTGGCCTTGTTTTAAGGTCACATTCCAGGTGGACATGAATTTCTGAGACTGTTCAATTCAATATACCGTTTTAGATTTTGTTAGCATGTGAAATCCTTCAGATAATTTGTTCAGCTAGAGGTTAGTTTATTGAAAAGTTGTAAGGCCTGGCACTGTGCCAGGGGCTGTGCCGAGGGGCACGGCACACTCCCTGCTCTGAGGAGCTGATAGAGGGCAAAGGCAGCTGTCAGCTGTGTAGGAGATACCCCAGAACACGTAGTGCCTTTGAACACCAGCCGTGGTGTTCTCACGGTTCTCTGGATGGACTGGGCCCAGCTAGGGGTTCTGTTCCACCCATGCAAGGTCAGCTGAGACAGCTGTCACCTGGACCTCACGGAGCCAACACATCCACACAGCAACGCAGCACCTCGGGGGGCCTGGCAGGAGCGTGGGGCGTAGCTGGGATGTGGGGATAGCCGGACCTCTCTCTCCACAATGTCCCTCGGGGCTCACAATCTCTCTAACAGGAGACGTGGCTGGTGCTGCGAGAAGTGCCAGCAGTTGGTACAGCATGCGCTGGGAGCCAACAGCCACTTCGATCCCATTCATCTGGCTGACGTGAGCCGCCCAGGCCCGCTGCGGATGGGGGTGTGCTTGCGGCAGCTAGCTGTGTGCACCTGCAGCTGCTTGTGCCTGAACGTCAGAGAGGGGATGCAGCACTCCAGCGCTGGTGGGAGAGGCTACCGTGAGTGTCAGCACAGGCACTGAGCGCTCAGATCCGAGAAAGACTCCAGGGTCAGCACTTGAGGCCATGAAAGCGCATTCTGGCCGCCTGCCCTGCGGGGGAGTCGCTCAGCCCGTTGCTGTGGGCCAGAAAGTTCACTTGGGTAGCAGTGCCGGGCTTTGGAGAGGAGGAAGCTCTAAGGACGGTGCCGCTCTGAGAGATGGCAGGGTGCTGGGCACTGTGGTGGCCGGTGATGGGGGAGAGACTCGGTTTCTCACCAGATGGGGGGCAGTTTGAGGGTGACTGTTGGAATTTGGCCTTGGATCGTTTGTTATTTTAGGGTTACCACATTCAGTTGATAGAACTCTGATCATATGCAAAGGAAACGTGCCTGAGTTCATTTGTACAGCTCTGTTAGCACTGGACCTGAAAATTATCATAAGCCCCTGTTGGCAACCTTGACCTTAGATAGACAAGGAAACCAGAAGAAAAATAAAATGAGGAATTAGTTATGTTGGGAATTCCCAGCAGAGTGGGACCAGGAGCTCGGGATTCCTGGTCCCACGAGGCTCTGCTGCCTCCACCACCGCGTCCAGGCCTCGGGTCCGGGGCTGCCTGTGTTCCTCACGTCACCTTCCTCCTGCACGCCTTTGCCACTCAGAACAGAGCCTCTCCTGACGGCCGCTGTGGCCCAGTGAAGCCCTTTGGCCAATCGGAGAGACCTTAACAAAGGAATGTGAGGCTGCTCGCCTGGAGCCCAAGGGGTGGCGGGGCCCAGAAGCCACGGGTCAGTCTTCGCTTCGCGCATCTCCCACCTGTGCCCGGTCGTCCCGATGGCTCCCGGCTTGAGCAAACCACAGAGATGAATAGCCAGGCTCTCTCAACTCCAGTTTTTACCGGGAAGATGTCATAACTGGCCCATTTGGGGCAGGTGTTCTACGCATGAGATAGAATAATGAGAGTTGTCAGGGTCGCTGCTGGTGGGCTTGCGAAGCTGAGAAGGTGGGTGAGGACGGGCAGTGCCGGCCTTCCGCACAGAAGTGCCCACCGTGCTCTGCGCTGTGCTGCTCCTGCAGTGCTGTGGGGATAGCCGAGGGCACCAGCATCTAAAGCCTTCAGTTATTTCCAACGTAGTCTGATTTTGTTACTGTATTTTTAAAAACCGTTTTTCAATCACAGTTCACAGACTGTATTACATTAACTGCGACTGTACGATGCAATGATCACACGCTTCTGTAACTGGAAAAGCAACCTCCGATAAGCCCAGCACCCCCTCGGACACCACACGCGGTCGTCGTGGCGCTCCTGCGTTCCCTGTGCCGCACCGTTCACCCCCGTGAGCGTTCGTTCTGTCACGACCAGTCCCTGCTTCCCTGTCCCTCTGCCCTTCCCCTGGCCCTGCCCCCGCAGCCATCGGTCTATTCTCCGCATCTTTGCATTTCTGTCTGTCCATTCCTGAGGTTGCACAGAGAAGCGAAGTCATGTGGTGTTTGTCTTTGATGGAGTTCCATCATGAGGCATGATGCCCTGTAGGTCCATCCACGTTGTTGCAAGTGGAAAGACTATTCTTTTTTACGGCTGGGTATGTCAGCATCCAGACGCACCACAGCTGTTTCGCCCACGCATCTGCCAACGGGCACCTGGGCTGCTTCCATGTCTTGGCTGTTGTCAACAATGCTGCAGTGAACATGGGGTGCACACATCTTTTTGAACTAGGATTTTGTATTTCTTTGGATAAACCCCCAGGAAGGGAATTGCTAGGCCATGCGGCAGTTCTGTTTGTAACTTTCTGAGGACCCTCCACACTTTCCCATGGCAGCTGCGCCCGTCTGCACCCCACCTGCCGTGCACTCGGGCTCCCTTCTCTGGATTCTCGCCGGCATCTGTCTGTGATGGCCATTCTGAAAGGAGGTGTGAGGTGATACCTCGCTGTGGTCTCATTGTGGTTTTAATTTGCATTTCTCTGAGCATTAGTGATCATGTAGAGCATCTGTTTGAGTGTCTCTGGCTGTCTGCGTGTCCTCTTTGGAGTAGTGTCTGTTCAGGCTCCCTGCCCACTTTAATGACGTTGCTTTCTTGGTGCTCAGCTGTGTGAGTGCCTTACGTATGACCAGCTTTGGAGCCACTTAGCAAGAGGAACAGGACACACCAAGGGCAGTGCTGCTTTTTTGCCGTTGTGGTCCTTGGAGAGGTTGTACGGTGATGACCAGAGGGGCAGGAGTGGGGGAGACAGAAGAGGGCAAAGGCGGGATGAGTGCCGATGGGAGGAGACCTGACTGTGGGTGCTGCACACAGCACTCTGTGGGTGATGCCTTGTGGGACAGCACAACTGAAGCTGAGCTAGAAGTCCGCGCACGAGCCGAGGCCAGCCGCTGACGAGGAACAGCCACAGGGGGAGGGCCAGGTTGGGGCTTGAGTGGGGTGGCTGGGGGTTTCAGAATTTGCAAGGTGGGGCGAGAGGTGCTGGAGGGACTCAGACGCAGTGCCGCTAGCTGGCTGGGCTTGGGGAGGGCTTGACAGAAGGTCGCTTGTGCCAGGACCCTGCCCTGGAGAAAGTTGCCTCTCTGGCAAGGTAGTTCCGCTTGCCCCATGGCCCTGGCCCCTTCTTTGTGGTGTCCCAGGAGTCTCCAGCAGCACGGTGCCAGCGGTGTCTGCCTTCAGGGTGCAGTTTGTGGAGCTGGCCATGTCATGGTGTTCTGGAGCCCTTTGTCACCGGACAGGGGCCTGGCCCCATAGGAAGGTTTTACAACATAAGTCCACATGACCATCAGGCTGTCCACTGGAGCTGGGACAGTGACACAAGGGAGGGCTCGGCCCAGAGGGAGCAGCAGCAGGAGAGCCCAGGCTGAGCTGCCTGAGCTCACAGGGAAGTCAGAGAAAAGGGGGCTTTGGGACAGGTTCGGGGGGATCAGCCTGGGGCCAGGTGCCTCGGAGTTCAGGGGGCGCCTGCCTGGGGGTAGAGAAGGGAAGGAAGGGACTAGTGCCTGCGGCATTGGTCTCTCTCCTGCGTCTCCTGCAGGTGGGATCCTGGGGGAGGTCTCAGGGGAGGGCCTCAGCAGAACACTCATCAGTTCCCCAGGTGTGTCCTTTCAAGGTCACGGGCTCCCCTGATTGGTCAGTGGCAGGGCAGGGGTTCCTTAGTCATTGCAGCTGGTCCTGGCCTTGCCCTCCTGGTTCTGCTGCTTTTCTGGACCTGGAGCTGAAACACCACTGGGGCCTGGATATTGTGTCTCCAGGGAGGAAAGGGGAAGGGGTAGAGATCACCCCGGGGGCAAGGTCCGTGTGTCCCCAGGTTTGCCCTGCTGGGCCTTTCTTCCACCCTGGGGACCATCTGCACCTGGACGTCAGTTGCTCAGCCAGTGTGTTCAGCGATTTGTCTATGTCTCCGTTTTCCTGTTCCGGCTGCCAAGGAGTTTTGCTAGGTTTTCACTGTCCTCACTGTGAGGGGCTCCATGGCAGGTCAAGGCCACTGCCAAGTGTTTTTAGCTTGGAGCGACCTAGTGGGAGCTACAGAGGGGTCCGCAGTGGGCTGTGGCGGGTGCAGGGCTAGGAGCTGTCTGGGAGGGGCTGTGCTGTGCACACCAGGGCTGCTGCCTATTGTACCGGCGTGCAGTTCCATAGTTGGAGCTGTGCTCCAAGTCACCTCTAATGGCCGCTCATGCCAGGCTTGGGGGCCACCTGATGGGAGCTACACTGCAAGCTGAAACCGGTCGCATCAGGCTGGAGGCAGCGTAGCAGAGACACAGGGCACTGAGGATAGCTCCTGCTCATTTGGGGCTTGTTGGACCTTGAGAGGTTTCCGGAAAGTCCACAGTGTGAACAGGGACTGTTGCTTGTGTGGAGGAGCTGCTGGGAGAGGGTCTCTGGGCCAAGGTAGGTGGGGTCTCAGGGAATCACCAGGCTGCTGAAAGGTGTTAGCCAGGTTCATGGAGACTCAGGTTTGGCACCTGCCAGCTCTCAACCCCTGGGGGCTGGAGGTGGGCCTGTCATACCCAGAGGGGGTCGCCCGGGCCCCTGCCCTCCAGCACTGCCCACGCCCCCCGCACGGCTCCCATGCTCTTCAGCCCCACGTGGGAGCTCAGAGCCAGTCCCTCTGTGAGCAGGCAAGTTGGGCATTTGAGAGCATGCTGGGGACTCAGCAGCCCTGCCTCCTGGGCACAGTCCCCACCGGTTTTCACAGCCAGATGTTAGGGGGACTCTGCTCTGGCGCTGGGACCCCTCACTTCTCATGGGGTCCTCAACAGCAGAGATACCCCTCCGATTCTTTCCCTGCCCCTCCTGCCCAGCTCATCCAGGCTTCTGTGATTCCTAGTCACAGACGTTCTGTCCTGTCATCAGGGTGAGGCTCTGCCAGTTTTCACTCTGAAGGAGGAGGAATCAGGAGGGAACATGTGGATACCGGGGCACAGACAGCATGAAGGCCCTGAGCGCGTGGTGGAGGGAGGAGGGTTGCCTGAGCCACTGCGGTCGGCCCACACCCACACCCTGTCCCCCACAGGTGCTGCTGGGCCTGCGAGACACCAGCACCCCCATCGTGGCCATCACCCTGCACAGCCTCGCCGTGCTGGTCTCCCTGCTCGGACCAGAGGTGGTTGTGGGTGGAGAAAGAACAAAGATCTTCAAACGCACTGCCCCCAGCTTTACAAAAACCACTGACCTCTCCCCAGAAGGTAAGAGTAATTTGAAAGGTCTAGCTCTTCACTGTGCTGCTCTTTTATCTGATTTCTAAAGCTGTACAGGTAATGCAAGTGGACTGTATTCTGTCAAGTGATACAGAGATGTGTAAGAGAAAAGAAGTGAGTCATGTCCCTCTCCCAACCCCTTCTCAGGATGGAAACCGACTGCAGCACTTCAGTGGGAACCCTTTCACCCCTTTCTTTAAGCCCCCAGAAGTGTCCACACTGTCTTTAAAAACGATGGGACAACCCCACGCACAGCCTGACTCTGCACAGCAGCTTCTCTGGGACCTGGGTCCAGGTCAACACGCGCTCAGGCCCATCTTCCCACAGCTGCCTCCCGTGCCCCTGAGCAGAGCTCACTCGGTGGCGTCCCTGCTGACAGAGGCATCACCTCCACCTCTGGGTTCTCCACCCTGCACACACCCTGCAGTTGATGTCCCCGCACACGTGCTGCTGTTCCTGGCTTGGCCCTGTGGGGTCACACCCTGGAAGTGGACCTGCGGGTCTGAGAGCAGCGTTTGCAATTCAGTCAATGTTGTCAGTCTCCAAAGGTGGTAGCGGCAGTCAACACTCACTGGTTAAGTTCCCTCGATTCTGTCAGCTTGTTGGGTGAAAAGCTGCAGGTGTTTAGGCAGTTGGGGAGACCCGTTTCTAGGGTGTCTGTTGGGTGTTCCGTGGAGGGAGCAGTGACTCCTGACCTAGATAGGCTGTCAAGTCAAGGACAAGATATGGGGTCAGCAGGGCCATGGCCTTGCTGCCCCTCACCAGCCTGTGGCCTGCCGCTGAGGCCAGGGCAGTTCCGAACATGACACTGGCTTCCTGAGGCTGCGGCATGCGGTCGGCTCCTCGTGGGTGTGGGAGCTGCCGGCCCTCTCCGGCTGCAGCCTGGGCACACACTGGAAGCTGGTTTTCCTGAAGGGCCTGGGGTTCTGGGGCGGCATGGAGGGGAGGGGTCTTCTCAGACTCCTCCTCCTCCTGCTCTTCTGCTGGTCACCAGGATGGTCAGACTCACTGACATAGGGGACTCATTAGATTGAGAATTTAGTACGGCTTCAGCAGGGAGGACCAGGACACCAGGCCCTGGAGGGTGTGGGCAGGGAGCATGGGGCCTGGTTGTGGTGGCTCAGCCCAGGCCAGTCCCCTTGAATTTTCAAGGCAGAGGAAGTACCTGGTCAAAATTTTGTTTGGAACTCTTCTGAGCAGTGAGATTTCTGAATTCAAGTCAACACCAAAATGGGTTCAAAGGCTCTAAGCTTCCCCACTAGGTGGGGTGCTGTCTGGCCCAAGCCCTTACCTGGTGCTGGACCCTTCCTTCTCCAGCCCACCAGGGGGCACGTGGCCCGCCTTGCTTCAGGACACCGGGACTCTGTTCCCACCCCAGGTGTGCACTTCTTCAGGTGCCCAAAGGTGCTTCCTCCCTGCACTTTATTTGGGTTAAATATACCCATTTCCTTTAATGAGCAGCTCAGTGTCCCTGTCCTGTTGACTTCCTCTTCATCATTTCTCCCAGGCCCATGGTCTGCGGCCCGCACAGCGGACCCCGCCCAGCTCAGAGAGCCCCTCCAGCATCGTCCCTACAGGTTTCTTTTCTGGTGACAGGCCCAGCGACAGCAAGCAGCACAGGCAGCAAGGTTCCCCCAACACCCTCCCCCAGGCAGGCAGCAAGAGCCAAGTATAAACAGCTTGCCTGCTGCTCAGGCAGACAGGTTCCCTAGCAGGCAGCGCGAGTCCCAAGCAGGCAGTGTGAATCCTGAGCACCCCGGGGACCCAGAGGCTGGTCCTACAAGAGCAGTCAGCTCAGGCGTCATCTCGCCTCCCTGGGCCACAGGGGCGTCACCGCCTTTCCCTCACAGCTGGGGGGTGGGGGGTTGACACCTGAACCCTTTCCTGCAGCACATACTTTACTCTGGGACTTTCGATGCCTCGGTGCAGCATTTTCCAAATCGTGCCGGAGCCATCGTGCTGGAGATGGCACAGTTGTGCCGCAAGGGAAGGGTGTTTGGGGCTCACCGAGTCTGGGGACGTGCTGGCAGGCGGCCGTCCCAGCGCCTGGACCGCACAGCAAATCTCAGAGTGGAGACACAGCGACGCTGGCAAACTCCCTTGCGTGCACACACAGTAACGCAGTGAGGGCAGCTGTCTAAGCTGAACATTTCTGCGTGTGCGGACAACTGTGCCAGCCACAACTGTCTTCGAATACTCAGGAAAGGACACTCTGATTGTCATGTTTGTGGTTCCGTGCGCAAGGACACTTCCCCAAATTACCTTCTTTGGTGATAACCCTTTCCCTTTCTTGCACATGTCACCACAGGTGACCAGTTCACTCAGACTACGAAATTTCCTGTCAATGGCCTTTCAGACGTAAAAAATACCTCCACAGGCGGTGGAGACGTCCCGCCAAGTCCCCAAGCGTCTGAGGACTGGCCTGACTGGAGCGAGCCCGAGGGGCCAGAGAACAGAACTGCGAGCACACGGGGGTGGCCTCCAGAGCCCCAGAAGGCTGCCGGGTCCCTGCTCCGAGACTCGGAGGCAGCGACAGGGACCCAGAAGGACCTGGAGTGTGGTGGCCCCAGCCCTGCAGTGAGCCTGGGAGGTGGAACTGCTGCTTCCACAGGGAGGCTCCAGGCCCTGCCCACAGTGGTGCCTCTGCTCACGGAGGAGGCTGACCTTCTGGCATCCAGCCGACCCCCAAAGACCAGCCCTGCCCCAAGCATGGATGACCCAGAGCAGGCCAAGCCACCAAAGGAGTCGTCGCAGGAAAGGCGCCCCCAGGCCCCCTCGGAACTGGGATTAGGAGAGGAGTTCACCATTCAAGTGAAAAAGAAGCCAGGGCAGGACCCAGAGTTGGACTGGTTTGCTGACATGACCCCCGAAATCAAGCCTTCAACCACTGTTCTCATTCTACCTGAGCTGAGGACGGGACGGATGGGCCCCCACGAGGATGCTGGCTCCCCAGGAATGCAATTTTCCTCAAAGTTCGCTGCAGCAGATACCACTGAGGTAAGGACCACCTGCTGGGTGCCCCCTGCCCTGTCCCCTTCATAACAGACCCCCAGCCGTCTTCCCGCCGAGGGGCTGGATGACGGTGCACAACTGGTTAGCACAGGTCACTTCCTGTTGCCACTTTTCCTTCCCCAGGAAAGGCAGTGCTGCGGGCCATTTGGTAGAGTAATCTCACCTCTTTGGATTAAACCAGGAAAAAGGTGTCATTTCTGATTTTGCTGGATTAGAAGGAGCTTAGACAGTGGGTCTTCTCAGCACAGGGAACTGTCCTGGCACCCAAGCCCGTGCTGGGGCCTGGCCTCATGCACGTGGAGATGCGGCCCCACGGCTGCCCACACTGTGCTGTGTCGTTGCAGGCGGAGTCTGAAGGCTGGGGCGACGCAGGGGAGCTGAACTGGGGAGACGGCAGCTGGTGACAATGGCTGTGAGTGAAACTCTAGGGAAAAGGATTCCTTTTTATAAGAAAAATCAAACTAATACCTCAACAGCAGGCTCTGCGAACAAGAACACCCCCACAGCACCCTGTTTTCTCAAGGCAGGGGCATTTCAGTCTGTGCCAACAGAGGCGCCTCAGGTGGGGGCCCTCACCTGAGGAGGGGGGCTGGGCCTCTAAGGCCAGGTAACTCTGGAAGTGCAGAAAATAAATACAGAACTTCAAGCTGATTAGCTTAACTTTGTGCCATTTCTTTACCAGTGAAAAGAATCAGCTCCATTAGGAATACTGGAAAGAATTTAGCTGTAACAGATAGAAATGATTTTAAATTGCTGAGGTGTCCTCAGGCAGCTTATTTATTTGTCTAGTTTCCCTGGGGGGCCTGGGCTGGTACTGACTGTTCCCACCTGTGTTGTTACGTGCACCAAAGTCCTTCCTGAGACAGACCCCATGACCCTGTTCTATAAATGTCCAATAAAGACTATTTTCACTAGATTCAACTCTACAGAAGTCTTTTTCTGGGTTAGAAAAGGTAGCCATAAGTACACCAATATTCTCATTTACAACACGTAGAATGACACGGCCCTCCCCAGTGGCTCTGGGCCATACTGCAGTCAGTCCAGTCACGGGTCCTCCGGAAGCCCACGGCGCGTCAGCTCACCCATCTTCTCCTGGAGCAGCTGCATCTCCCATGGGAGCCAGCCTGGAGCCGGGGACCTCCGCAGCAGAGACCCAATGGCCTCCAGGGCCCCCGTCGCAGCCCGCAGCGCCGACCTGTACTCTTCCTCCAGGCAGGGCTCGCTGCGGGCTCTCTTCGCATGAGGCTGGCAAGTGAGAGACAGCTGATGAGTGGAGTGAAGAACCTGTCCCCAAACCGACCTAGAGCCCCCCTTCTGCCCTGGAGTGAAGCTGCACACTGCACTTTGTTCACTGTTGGCTCACGAGGGTGGTTCTGCCATCGCCTGACAGAGTACAACACAGAGGCATTTTTGATCTGTCAGAGCGATTCAGGGACCTGACGTCCTCCGAGCCCAGGGTCCAAAGAAACTTTGGACACACAGGACCTTGCCCCAAAGTCCCAAGTGTGAATGTTTCTCAATGCTTCATTTTCTTTTCAATGCTACGTTTAAAACTGACGAGAGGAGGGTCTTTCCAGTGCCTCTGGAGCCAGGTTAGTAAGTGGTCACCACACAGGGAGGGGGGCACAGGGCCAAGACGCCCTTTCTGATCACCGTCTTCCCGAGGAAGGACATCGTGCATTCTCGAGGACTGACTGCCACTGCTGCTGGAATGTTTGATTTGACCACACAGACTTCAGGCTAAGAGTAGTCTTGAAAACAAGTGATTAACTTACGAAACTTACCAGAACATTGTTGTTCTTAGGGATTACAATTCCAAATACACTGTCAGTGCTCAAAAAAATATTTCAAATATCCTTAACAGTGTCAGATTTCTGCCTTTTAATAGGCAGATGCGATTTCTAGACACGGCCAAAACTGATTAGGCCGGTTTCTTCTGTGGTCCCAGGCGGCTGCCACGCAGCCTGCTGAGGTCATACATGTAACAGGTGTGTCCATGGCACATGGAGCGTGATGTCTGACATTTGCTTTTCTGTAGTCTACCTGTTTTACGTGTTCGTAACCTTTCAGGAAAAGGAATTTTAAAGCAGCAACTACTATAGAACAGTAGAACTTTATATGTCTAGATCTCTGATTGCTCTGACACTTAATGAGCTTGAGAACATTAGTTTGCTCGCTCTTGAGTAACAAGGGCAGAGCTTCCCCTCTGAAAGCGTGGCCTGTGCCACCCTGCAGTCCAGACCTGTGCAGACGATGACCGGGCTCCTCCTGACGTGACCCACGCCAGGGATTTCCAGAAAACCCCCTTCTCCTGCCGCACACGCTCCACTCGGGCAGCTGCCGTCTCGCTGACAAGCCCCGTCTGCCAGAGATTACAGAGAACAGGTGAGCAGTCACGCCCCACGCTGGGTCCTGTGGTGCAACCCTCCCAAAACCAAGCAGCCTGTGTAAGGCTGACTGGCTTCTCCTGGGCACCAGGCAGACTCCGGATGCTGGAATTCACACTCTCCGGGTGTCCTTGAGTTGTGGTGTCACGCACTACTCTGTCAGTGCTGCACTCAACCTGACCTTATGTCCTAACTATCCCTGTGGAAGTGTCAAAGGACACGAGTGTGGGAGTGGCAGCCTCGCTCCAATGGCTGGGTTCTAACTGTAAAAACAGCCTGAAAAAAGCCCCACTTAAAGTGGATCCTGGTCTCTCGGTGCAGCAGAGCCGTGCCAGGGTCACATCTGCATCCTGGTGGGAAGCATAGGCCACTGGGGCCTGCCAGTCCCGAGACTCTCGTCAGGGTCCTCAGGAGGCACCTCGCTGCTCCAGGCAGCATGACTCCAGGAGTCTGCCTCCCGGGACACGAGGCAAGCAGCTGCACGCTGAGCGAGAAGGTTGGCTACAGAGACAGTCTGCCTGGTTACAACATCACAATCGCTAACAATGTGGCAAGATAAAGAACAGTGAGTGACACCGTTCTTCTGATTCTGTATAAAATAAATACCTTCTCCAGAAAAGATACAACTTTGTTCTTCGTTTCTTCAGAACTGAGGCACTGCGGGACTATCTCTTCATGATTTGTACCCTGTTCAAAAATTGGTAAGACCTATTTTAATATACTTGATAAGTTGCAAAGACATGTACCTGAGTTTTAAGAGCTGCCTTAATCAAAAATGCATTTTCAAAGAAAATTGTTCCAGGAGATTCTCGGGGGATGGTTAGCTTGCAGCGCTTTCCAGGGCTATAGGGAAACCGCCATATTCTGCTGAGCACACGGCTGTAAGCTTCACTCTGCCCAGCTGCCCTCAGGTCCCTGGACCCCCTCAGGACCAGAGGTTCGACTGCACTGCTCAGGGTGACAGGGAGGATGTGGCCCACAGCAGGGCCGCCATCTCCACGGCACCAGACCAGCAGGGCTGTGTTCGGCAGCCTGACCCCAGGCTGGTTGAGGACGACACATGCTGTCATCCACCCTAAACACAGCGTCGGGAGGCCGCCTGAGTCAGCAGACCCGGCTGCAAGGGCAGCCAGGTTCTTACTGCCCACAGGACCTCAGGAAGGTCACCTTGTTTCTCAGTGCCTCATCTTTAGCAACTCCCTTGTGACAGAAAATTCTCTGGTTCTGGTACGGGAGCAGCTTGTCAGCGTGTCTGGGGTGTTGGGATACCCGGCACATTGAAATGCTCCACCGGCCACAGCCTTACCTCAGCAAACCGCGTGAACGCCTCCAAGGCGTGCTGCTCCAGCAGCCAGCTCCTGTCGGCCAGCAGCAAGGCAAACACGGACGACAGGGCGGGCAGAACTCTGTCCTGGAGAGAGAACCAAGCCTCAGCGGGGGGAACCTCAGCAGAACACAGCGACGGCACCCTCTGTGCAGCACCCCCGCGGTGAGGTTAGGTTCCATGACCCCGTCCCTGTGAGCAGCAGAGGCCGGCCGTTCGCCCCTCTGCTGGGACCTCCCACACCCAGTGAGAGTCCAGGGCCTGACCCGACTCTGGCCAGCAGGCCACCACCACCATCCTCTCACCCAGACAGGCTCCCTGAGCAGAGCCAGTGTCCGGGCCTCTCCCCTGTGTGGCAGACGCTCATCCCGGGTGCTGCGTGGCCCGCTTCTCGCTCGCACATCACCAAGGGCCATGCCGCCTCCCACTCAGCTGTGGCCGCGTGCACACGCGCTCACCGCAGTGCCCACCGCCACAGCACGGCACACCTCACCACCTCACTGGTCTGTGGCCTCTCAGCAGGGCGAGGCAGGGCTGAGGGTGGGGTTTCATTCATCTGGCTCATTACAGAACCCCCAGTGACTGAAACAGTGCTTGACACATAGGAAAACTCAGTAATCCTTCTTAAATGAATATATCACTCAATCTTATCTCATGGTTTTAAATGCTTCTCATTTGCTAATGAATCCCCAAAATTTTTTCAGGCCTTAACTTCACTCCTGGAACTATATGTATATTCCTAGGCGTATACAAGGTAATTTCTGTTAATAAAAACATCTGTTCTATAGGTTCTGGACCCTCTGAGGGTTCAAAAGCAGCAGCATTTTGGAAAACATTCATATGCTAAAAAGAAAATTCAGTGGAACCTCAGTTCTTGAACTTAATTCATTCCAGAAAACTGTTTAAGAAGCAATCGGTTCAAAAACCAAATCTCCTGTCTCCTGAGAGGCACGTGACTGACCACACAGGCGGCAGCAGGGAAGGGCTGTCAGGCAGCCACTGAGAGCTGAGGTTTTGTTAGACAGCCGAGATGGCCGAGACACGTTTTCCCTAAGCAGCTCGGTGGAGAATGGAGATTTGACTGGAGCTCAAATGCAAGACATCTGTGGATATTTTGCCCGCACAGCTGAAAACAAACTCAACATCTACACTTCTCGTGAAACTACCTCGTGTGATGAAAAAAATGGTTCGATATTGTTCACCTGTGGAAAAAAAGCCCTTTGGAAGCTAACTAGGTAAATTTTGGAGTTTCGCAGGTGTTAATCAACATGTAACATGCCTCATGGTTCTGCTCCCCTTACACAAAGGGCCCCCCATCAGGGAGCTCTTTCCATAGCCTCTCCCCTGAGGTGGGAGAGCCGACTCTGGGTTCGCCACAGCAGCCGCAGCAGCAAGGAAGGCTGCTCCGGGCAGCGTCTCCTTCAGCAGAAGGGCCTGCCTGCCAGGCCCTCACAGCAGGTTCTATGATCTATCAACTGCATGTCCTTGGCCACGTTTTCAAACTAGTGTCTTTACAAGCAAACAGTCTCCGTTCACAGATACAAAACTAAAAGTAACTTCAGTGAGTTACCTAACCTCGTCATTATATACTTTGTTGTGTGCTAACACCCACGAAGAATCCAGATTACAGCCAAACTCTGCACACATCATTTTTCTAAAAGAAAATAAAATGTGCCAGTTTGACAAAGTCACCCTTTACTCACAAAAAAACATTCTGCCCCAATTCACACTGCCAACAATCCACAGAACTGAAGAAATTAAGAGCCTAAGAACACCCCAGTCCCATCACAGAGTCATTGCTAAGAACAAGAATGGAATTCGGAGCATCACCTGGAGAGCTGGCGGGATCAGGAGCGTCCCCAGGGATGCCACGAAGTCGAGGACTGCCAGGCGCACGTGGTCGGGGGGCTCTGACTGGAGGAGCACAGCCTGCAGAGCCACCACCTGAGGAGCACAGACCAGGGGATAGTTACTGGTCTCCGGCTTTGCTGGGGACATGGGAAGGGAGACAAAGCAAAACCCAGAAGAGCCCAACCCTCCAAGTCCTGACAGGGGATCTGAATGAAACGAGCAACCTGCGGGGGTCCCTGCAGCGCTCTTCCCGCTGGCCACCGAACCCAGTGTGCCGGGCAGCGGTGCACAGCACCCTTCACTGAAGCCTCTGACACTCTTCTGTGCCTCAGATCCCAGTGAGCCGAGCTCATACCCATGAGCAGGACCGGCAAGCTCTCTACAAGCGGCCAAGGGCCCGGTGGTCAACAATGTAGACCTGGCAGGCCACAACTCCCCTGTTGCCTATTTTATTTTATTTTTTATTTTATAAGCCTTTCAAGAATGGAAAAATCACCCTTAGCGGCTGTACTGAAAATGGCAGAATCCAGCCAGGAGGCCTTGGGCTCCAGCCCCAACTTGAAGGAACGAGGAGAGACACCCTCCATTGCGGATGCAATGCCGACAATGGACAACTTACTTATGCTGAAATTCGGAGCTTTAGTTGCTTGGATTTTTTAAAGGTAGGCACAATTATATCAAATTATCAGTATTTAATTTTTCATAAAAAGAATACTAGAACCTTCAAAATCAACAAATTCAAAGTGTTGCATTCATAGAAAATGAGTGAATTATTTTACCATCTTCTCATTCCCTGTAATTTAGTAACCCATGTTACACATACAAGTAGTTAAAATACCTAATTGGCAAATATTTAAGTTTTACTCGTCACAACCACTCACCAGAACTACTAAAACCCAGCATTCCCAGTTTTCCTATTCCGTCCATCCTCCTACATAGCAATGGTTAGTTTTAGCTCGAAGCAGCTTTGCTTCCTTTGTTCCTCATGTGACTGTAAACGCAAGCCAGCTCTTGTTTTGGGGATTACTCTGTCTAGTCTGGACTCTCCGAAGCCTCCAAACCGTTTCAGGCAGGAGAAAGGCCAGTTCCCCTTTTCTCCCCGTCAGCCTGGAACCTCCCTAGTGGGGCAGAGGAGTGGCCCCTCAGCCACCCTACAGTGAGCCTGGCCCCACCCAGTCCCACCTCGCAGGCTGAGGTCCAAGAGAAAAAACTCAGCGGTGCTCTTCCCTCCAGGTCACTTTACTTCCTCAAAGAAACAGTGAGGACCAGCTCCGGTCCCCGCGGTTCTCTCCCTATCTGCCGGCCTCGGACGGACCACACTTCAATGGGGACTTCACCCCAGGGGCTGCCAGGGCAGTAACAGCAACGAGCCAGCTCTGACCACTCTGCACCAGGGAGCTGAGGAAGGACAGGCCCAGGCCGAGTGAGCAGCCCAGTTACCAGCAGCACCCCGCCGGAAGGAGGAATGAGAAAGGAGGAGGTTGTCCCTGGACAAGTGGCTCAACAAGACGGGCAGCAAGCAAACCGCACAACCAGTCATCAGATGTGGCTGTTTCTAGAGAGTCAATCTGGGTCTAAGTACCGCTTCAACGCCCTCCTCCACGGAGTACCAGCCTGCTTGCTCCTCCTACCTGACTTATCAGCTGAGGATCCAGAGTCTGGATGAAAAATCCCAGCAGTGGAAGTAAAAGGCTGAGTGTCTGCTGAACAGAAGGTTGTCCTGATACCTCGAATAAGAAAGAAAGTCATTTCAGTGCAAATTTCCAATCACACCTGAGTGTGCTGAGTGTGCTGAGTAGCACCTTCGCACAGGCACTCACCCTGCACCGCGGTGCTGCCTGCTGCCTCCCTGACTCGACCACACTTTCTGCTCACGGCCAGAAGGCAGCAGAGTGCCCCCGAGATGTCTCAAAGCCCATGCCTCTCCCCTAACCCTTCCGCTCACGCCCCGGTGCGCCGTCCCCGTGAAGCCCACCTCAGTGGCCAGTCACGGAGTGAGTGGTCTGTGAGGTCGGGGGGTGGGGATGCAGCAGTGAAGGGGACACACACACACTCTCTTCAGGCTGAAACACCCGTGACACCGTGGCCGGCACTTCCTGAAAGCAGGCCTGCTGCCATCAGCGTTAGCCGGCAGGGCAGCCAGAGGCCGATGTTTATTTCTACTTAGTCAAAGCAAACAAATGTCACAAATTCCTAAACTCCATGTTTTTGAGCTGCAGTCACCTGCAGGGCACCTGTCACTCCAGTTCTAGCCCGGGCCCCAGCTCTGTCTTTGGAGAAAAGGATACAAACTGGCCACACCCATCCACCTGCCCCTTCCACCTGCAAGCCTAAAAGATATGAAGACCCTGAGAGAAGAGAACGGGGGCAGTGAGTGGGTCCAACTGGTCATGGAAACAGGCGGCTGGACCGCTGCCCCTTTACTGACCCAACACAGCCACTTCGAAGAGAACCGGCTGCACACACCGACCAGTGCCACCACCAGCTGGACCGGCACTGAGGAGCTGAGGCCCCTCCCACCGGCAGCGCAGGTGCAGTGCCTGGTCCCCGCATTCCATGCAGCGTCTATTCCCAGGGAGACGACTGCCGGTGTCCTTACCAGATGGCTGTGCAGAGAAGCCCAAAGCTGACTGCTGACCTCCACGAGCTCAGCCTGCTGTCCGACCTCCAGGGTGTCGCCAGCAGAGCTGCAGACGGCAAACATGGCAGAGAGTGCCGCGTCCTAGGGGAACAGGCGAGGAACTGAGTGTGCCCGCAGCCCCGGACACCGAGCCCACGTCCCTATGGCTGCAAGGGACTCAGGACTCTCTGTCAAGACCCACGTGGACCCAAAGCCATCTTTTCAGCTGTTGCTTTAATGTAAGTCTATTTTGATTAAAAGGAATTTTCCCTAATAGAAAGCTGGTGGGGGGGGGGGAGGCGACTGAGAGGCAGTGACAAGGCCTCTCCCCGATCCACACCAACCACCACGTTGGCTGTCCCCTTCAACAGACTGACAGGGTGAGTCACCCACTGGACTTCAGTTTTGGTCATACATCAAAGATTTATTCAATTTTAGAAAATAGGTGGTTTTATTTGCCTAACACATATTTCTTTGTCTTTACTAAAGAAATTAGTGCACCAAAAAAATGCAAAAGCTGAAACAACTTAGCCTATTTATTTAATGGTTGCCCCAAACACTTCCTTTGGATTATGTAAATGTTTCAATTATGAAAATTATGGACAAGTGCCATCCAACAGCCGAGCATCGCAGCATGTGCATGCAGGACTGAAACGTCGGCCCAGTGAAAACCCTGAACTGGTGGGTCCAAGCCCTTCGAAGGCCCTGCTCCAACCCTGGCCTGGTTTCTCTCTGCGTCTCAGACGGACAGACACACTTCTCACCGACTTCCCTGCCTGACTCTGCCAGGAGGCAAGTGCATGTGAGCAGGGTTTGGTGCCGTCCTGAGGGACGGGGCCCACAGCGGGGCCCCGCAGGGGTGAGCACTCCCAGCATGTCCCAGTCGGTCAGCGAAAGAGCACACGAACAGCACGTGGAAAACCAAACCCTATGGACTGCAGTCGGTCAGCTTCTCAAAGTCACGCATCTGTTGCTTCTTACAGATGGATTTCTTTTTCACTCCCTTGTGTGAGGGGGAGCGTTCTAAAGAGGAAGGCCCATGAAGGCTCGGGGCGGTCTGCACTCACGGGTGGTGTCCTGCCAAGCAGGAGGGCAGTGCCTGACCAGTGGCACATCGGCAAAAACACCACAAATGGAGCGTTTGCCCTGTACTCCATGGTGGGCCTCAGACACCCGCACGCAGCGTCAGCCACCGCGCACACAGAGCAGGGGTCTCTGGGAGCCTGAGGCAGAGGCCACGCCCACCTCACCACTGCAGCCCCCAGGCCCTCGGGGACCCAGTAGGGGCCCTGCCCAGCACCACTGAGAGAAGCCCACCCGTCAAGCGGATCACTTGCCAGTGACTCGAGCTCTGTGGCCATGCGACTGCTGGCCAGCCAGCCCCTGTTCTGCATGGCACCGGCACTGGCGACCTCCTGAGCAGCCTGCTTCCTCAGCTCCTCGGGGAAGGCCTGGAAAGAAATGTGCTGCCACAGAGGCAGATTTTCTGCTTCTTTGGGGGAAAACTCCTGGATAAACTGCACCTGGAACACATTGTTAAAGACACATGAGTAACACAGGAGAGTCGGATGGACAGCTGCAGAGAAGGGCCCAGCAGTGCCCACAATCAATACTCCCAAAGTCTCCAGGCGGGCAGTGTCACAGGGTCCCAGGCCAAGGTAACCGGAGCACGAGGAGCGTCACCACGAGGTACCAGACCAAGGATGTCGACCAACTTGCTAGGACTTTATATACTCATCACCTTGCACGGTGAAGTCCAAAGTAATATTCCAAAACACGGCAACAAGAACTCGAAGCCGAGGTCTCAGGGCCTGCCCAGTGGGAAGCCCTGCTTGAGACACGCGGAGGCTGCCAGTGCAGAGCGCGCTCGGCCAGGGTGTCTGCCACCGAGGCAGCGGTTCCCAGTGCCCCACAGGCCACCTGGAAACCAGGGCTGTTTGTCAAAATGAGGCGTCAACACGCCAGACAAAAAGTGGAAAAAGTTCTAAAAAGCAGTTAAAATGTTAAATTAGTTCCTGGTGGAAAAACAGCAAAAACAACAGTGCACTTAATTCTTAAATTCAGTGTAATCCAACTAGAGAGTACATTAATGTAATTTTTAAGCACAATCATCCAATTTACAATATCCAAAACCTGCTTGTTGAATGAAAGATTCTCCTACATCAAAAATTTTAAAAAGCACACTATCCTAAATTGACAGAACTTTCTGCATGTTCTATATTTGTATTTGAATCTTACTTTGTTTGCAGAAAACACTTAGCTGTCAAAAAAAGGGAGAAATCACACGGCTCATTTCCGGGGCAGCTGCGAGAGCCAGAACCCTGACCTCACATGCTGCGCGTCTGCCGTAACCAGCGGCCTTGCACATGAAACCAAACAGCGTCCAGAAAGCTCGAAGGACCGTGTCCAGTCCCAACACAGGAACGATAAAAATAAGGCCTCGGACACCATAAAAGGGAACATGCTGCCAAAACACATCAGGAAGAAAGAGTGACATGTGCGTTTACTGCCCTGCGTGTGCTGCGGCCTGGGGCTGCTGGTGCTGCCGCGGGCCCGGGGGACCCGGCCGTCATTCTGAGAACTGGCTTTCCTCCTTAGCACCAAGGGTGAAAACACACCTGTGTGCTGGAAACCCAAGCAGACGCAGTCACTTTTACTTTCCATAGAAGTGGTAGCACAGCTGTCACCTGGGTTGAATCCACGCCCCTCAGGTGACCTCCTTGTACTCGGCTTATCTCTGTAAAACGGGGACACTGTGCCCAGTTACACAATAAAAGGAACAGGCGTTCAACTGTTACCCTCCACGCTGAAACAGTGAATACGCTGTCATCTCCCGACACACCGGCGCTGTCCCCTCATCCACCGTCACAGGTGCCTGTCATGGAGAACACTGCCGTTCTGGGGCTCTCTCGTGTTCACGCTGCGTCACCAGCACCAGTCTGGGTTCTTATCTCGGGACTTAAAGGGCCTGCACACTGACTTCTGGCCTCCCTGCCTCGGTCTGCAACCCTCTGTGAACCTGGCGGCCCCTGGGCACACATCCACGTCAGACTCACTGGGAATCAAACAGTACGACAGAAGCAAGTCCCTGAGCCTCACTTCATCGCCACCATGCCACAGCCACTCTGCTCAGGGAAGAAGGCCCAGGAGCCTGGGCTTTTTAGAGAGCTCCTGCCTCTTCAGGCACCCGCCAGTGGCCCGTGCGAGGGACCGAGAGGCTCCCAGGCCCGGCCACTGCGACCCACCCGCACCACAGAACCTGTCTCCCCACAACAAACCACGAAGGCTGTCTTTGCCCTCCTTATTCACCGTGAAACAGAAGACATCAAGGGTGTAGGTAATATTCTAGCTCTTCAAATCAGTTAAAGGGGGTGGGAGACAGAACCATTTCAAGTATCTTCTCTGTGTGAGAACCAAGGGGAAAGGTATGTTGGGAGACAAAAGTGGAATGATTATCTGTACCTTGCAGAGAAGACACTGACAGACTTGAGTCTGGCTCCACTGAGCCTTGACCTTGGGCTTGAGACCCCCGTGCTGGGCCAGCCTCATCCAGTTTCAGCAGGAATCCTTGCAGGCAGTTTAGAAACAATCCCTCACCCTTCCTATCTGACCACCTGGTCTGTGTTCAGCAGTCTTGTTGGGTGAGTTCAGCCAGCACCGCCCCCGCCCCAGACACTGCCGTCCCTGCCCCTTGCGAGACTCGGAGCCTGCACTTGTCCACGCTGAAGGCAGCACAGAGCCAGCGCAAACTGAGGTCTCGTTTCTCTGTGTAGCTCTGGTTTTTCTTTAACATCATCAAAATCTAAACCCATCTAAAAGCAAGCAAAGCAATCGATCGCTGCAATGAAATTTGCTCAGATCACGCCAACATTTAAACGCAAAATGCAAGGGGGTGGGGGCAAGCCTTCACCAGAGTCAGGGCCCTTCCTGAGCAGCCGTGGAAGACCATGACCATGAGGACATCCTTGCCTGATGGGATGGGGCCATGAAGAAGAAGAGGCGCCTCAGCAGTATCGACAGGTTGGTGAGCTGGTAGCATTCTCCAGGGCAAGACTTTATCTGGGAAAGACAGGAGAGGTTGGCTGGCCTAAACACACAGCCTTTGCAAACCTTTATATGCCAAATGTTAACAGCAGCTCTTCCTGGGAGCTAAAACTAGGTAAATTTAATTTTAAGTTTTTTTCTTCCATGAACCAGATTACTATTATAATGAAAACAATTCGGACATCCTATTGGAAAACACCACTCTGGAATCTCCATTTCTGGTGGCCAAGGGGGCGGTCACTTGGTGCTACGCCTCCTCTCACACCGCTGGTGGGGTCTGGTGCAGCCAAAGGGCCGTGGGAGACACAGCAGCCCCAGGGGCAGCCAGTCTAAGTGGCATGGGAGGGAGGCGCTTGGCCATCAACACCACAGCTTTCTCTTTCCTGACTTTCTGCTCTGCACCCGACTTTAAATGTATTCTCAGTGCACCTAGTCTTCCTTTCCTGGATCAACTAGAGGAGCTCTATAAAATTCAGAAAACAGACAATTTCCCTGATTTTAGTGTTTCTGGTACATCTTTCTCAACAGCATCAACAGCTGCCAAACTTTAGCCACCCCATATTTCTGCGCTGGACATTCACTCGCTCAGGTGAGCTTTTCTGCAAAGGAGCTCCGGGGGCAGGGCCGTGCAAGGCCTGCAACTCGACTCACCAGGTGAGCCACCAGGGAGACGTGGTGCGCACAGAGCTCAGCGGTCCCGAACCTGCAACGTAAGGGAGGCAGTCAGGACACAATCATTTATGCAATTATTCCAGAAAGCAAGGAGATGAACTTCCATAAAGCACTAGGTATTCTAAACTGCAGGTATTTCCACAGCCAAGGGAGACCGCAATACGCAAAACCAGTGCCCACCGGCAGGAACCAAAGCCAGGAGAGGTAGCCCAGTTCCTAACATGAAACCTAACATCTGGGGGCTGCTACAGGGTTACGGAGCCAGAATTTCTCTGTGAGAGTTGAATTTTTCACTGCCAGCCACTACTACAAATCCAAACCCATCCCCAAACCAAAAAGGTGTGCTATACCGAGCCAGGAAGCACCACGCGTCCACAGCCAGCACGGCGGCGATCATGTTGGTGCTCAGCACGGCGTCCAGCAGGGCCGCATCCTGGGGAGAGGCACGACAGTCAGGCAGTTGCCTCAACACCAGCTTCTCAACAGGAAGCAGAGACCCGCACAGTCCGGACGGCAGCAGACCCTCCAAGAAAAGGCCCACCTCCTAGAGACCGAGGGAGCTGGGCTGCCCACCAGCCCCTCTGCATCTGCTCGGCCCCAGCCACAGCCAGCCCTGGGCGGGGCTGCAGGGACCTCGAGCCGGCGCTCACAGTGGCCACGCGATCACTGGGCCACCAGCTCACTCCCCGTAGCCTGAAGTCTTTACGACAAAGTAACATAGGAGCCTCTACCTTTGCATCTGCCTTGAATTACCTGAACACAGTTTTTCACATGGCTGATGTTACCCACTGTACAACATATTAAATGATGATACTTATGCAATTTCTAACAATTCTTTCCCAGGAATTTCCTCAACATCTTTTCTAATCCAATTCCATTAAAAAAGGTCTGTATTATACCTGAGATCTACGGGAGACTTGGTAATGCATACTACAGTTTACTTCTTTTATGAAACTCAGGTAAAGTCCTCTCATTTTTCTTCTCAGTCTTTCCATACCTTCCCACCCAAAATGTTTTCACCAATATTTTAGCTAACTACTACATGTCAACAGCAGAAGATGCTAGGATTACCACTTCCTACGACTCAACTGAGTTTGAGGGTGAAATGTGTAAGCTGAGGGGTGACAGTCAAAAAGCACATGCATTAGCGACCCCCACTTTCTTCTGTGTACAGATCGCAGTGTCAGTGGGGGTTGGGGGTCGAGGCAAAAGAGTAACCTCATGTAGCCCAACAAGTAACAAACTTACCAGTTCAGGAAACAGTGACGGATGCAGGGAAGCAATAAAGGCACATAGGTGAACACAGACATGCTGATACAAGGTGACGGCAGCCTCAGCCTCGGCTTGCCCTTCGCCCTTCCCTCCCTGTAAACGAACGGGCAGAGACAGCTCCCCAGAACACTGCTCAAAACTGCAGAAGACAGCTCTGAGTAGAGACACCCTGCAGGAAAATCGAGAACAATGAAGCCAACACTGTTAATAATTAGCAGGTATAATAATAATAATAATGCAACATATCACAGGCTGTTTTAGCAAAGCTAAGTGTCTCAAGAGGTATACATTTGCAGTATGTGGACATGAAGACATAAAAAAACACAGTCACTGAAAACACTGAAATTCCTTAAAGGACAGGAACCTGCTGGTGCATTCTGTATCATTTATCGAGTGTTTATCATAGTACTAAGCTATTCAAAGTCAAAGAAAAAGTCATCAAGAAACTTGGTATTTAAAGGGCTAGAGAGCATATAAGAAATAGAGCATCAGTTCAGACAGGGAGAGGTTATTTTATGATTGAAATGGTTTAGGAAATCTGCACAGAAGACTTAAAGAACGAATTAAAAATAGACCAGCTGGAAACAGGAGAGGACAGCACACGCATGAGGACAAGGCACGCGTGAGCGAGAGGTCTGGTAGGAAAGGAGCCGAAGGAGGCGGCGCGGGAGGGGGCGCAGCAGCAGAAGGGAGCGGCCAGGCCAAGGAGCCTGAGTCGGAGCTTTCCTTCTCGAGCAGGAAGCTCAAGCCAGGCTTCCGGGAAACTGACAAGACAGTGGCACAAACAATGGGCCAGAAAAGGGAGAAAGTCCGAGTGCAGCGATCACCCAGGGGAGAAGGCTGGATCCAGGGGAACGCCCTCACCCCAGGAGGGAGCTGACAGGGCCTGGCCTCCATCCACTGGAACTCCCTTGCCTCCCTGCTCCTGTTACCAACCGCCTCCACCCGTACGCTCGATCTGCACAGCACTGTGAGGCAAGACCTCCTGAAACAATGAACAAGACCCAAGTATGTTCAGCATCTACAGACTGATGTATTTCTACATGTGTATCTTTATAAAGCAGCAACACACACTAGAATAACGTCATCATCTTTCTAAACAACAGGGCATTCCGAACCACCCGTAGCATGACTGGATGCACACGGCACGCCTGCTACCTGGACGCAGCTCCTGGGCCCCGGCTCCCCGCGCACCACAGCGCCTGCACGTGCTCGGGCTGAGAGGGCAGCTTGTCCATGACGGCCAGCAGCAGCAGACACTGCGGGAACTGCAGCTCGCAGGGCAGCTCTGCCAGGCAAGGAGGACACACTCGTTACATCGCAGCCCACTGGCGACAACGCACTGCATGCTCTCAGCGGAAATCTGATGTGATGGCCAGAAAAGTTAGAGGTGTAGTTTTTTAAAATGAGAAATATGTTCCAAGAAGAAAAACATCCAAGACATTTTAAATAAAAATTCTGAAACTTAAAAAAAGGATCACTACATAAGGGAGGTATCCCTGCCTCTCAACCGTGCCATCGTCGGTAAGTGCTGCTCTGACGCTGATCAGCTTTGACGCCCACCTCGTTTACTGTCCAAAACCACGTGCACGAAGGGCTGGAAGGCGAGCAGCTGAGTGATGAGAGGGTCCAGGGTCACCAGGAACGAAGCCACCACTTCCTCCTGCTGAGTGCTGGAGAGGCCGGCAGCGAACAGGCTGGGGGGGCACTTGCTGGAAAGGGGAAACACTCGCTTGTTAACAGCCACTTCCGGCTTCAGGAAAAGTGAGCGCTGCACACTGATGTGCTTCTAGCAGTGAAAAACACGTAGACAGTAAGTGGCATGCATTGTACAAAACGGAAGTCGGATTACAGAGCTGGCACCCTAACTGCATGAAGAACTCAGAATTAGCAATACAGCTCTAACACAAAACTAAAAATTTAGAATGTTAATGAAATCTGTTTTGATGCATTTTAATTTTGACAGTGATGTCTTTTAAAAATACTGTAAAAATATGAAGTTAAATAGCTAGTAAAAACATTGTATATAAAAACATATTCCTGATGAATTCTGGCATAATCACTTCTACAAAGAATTGTTTGAAAACAGGCCTAATTCGGAACGTACCAGGACTCAATGCTCAGTTGCTCAGGAGCAAGAGCCCTGCAACAACTAAACTGTCCACTCGCGCTCGAGAAAGGGCAGACTTTCTCACAGAGAAATATCTCAGTGACTGGGTTACACTAATCTTTGGGTGTAATCCAAAACCCACCGGACCTAGGGTGTGTGTTCGGTATCGGTGCCACGTGATTCTGACCGCGGCACAGGTGACAGTGCTTGGGAAACCCTGTCCTGCAGGGACAATGACATCTGAAAGGACACACTGAAGACGGACACTCGGGGCCTCAGCGGTGTGATGGAAAAGCACCGCTGCCGACCGACCGCTGGCTGCGGAGCTCTGGCTCCTGGTACCTGGCCCCTGAGCCTCTCGGCTGCCTCGCTGGTGACACTGGCCTGGAGCTGAGGGTTCAGTGGTGAGGGAGGTGCAAGACAGACACAGATAAAATGCAGGTAACGGAACTCTAGGCCTAAAGCACAGCTATGAAGCACCAAAAGGTTCATATTTCAATCAAATGATGTACTTTTTTAAGATTTTTTTTATTTTTAGAGGGAAAGGGAGAGAAACAGATGGAGAGAAACATCAATGTGTGGTTGCCTCTTGTGCACCCCAGACTGGGGACCTGGCCTGCAACCCAGGCATGTGCCCTGACTGGGAATTGAACCAGCAACCCCTTGGTTCACAGCCCGCACTGAATCCACTGAGCTACAACAGCCAGGGCAAATGATGTATTTTTAGTTTACTTATTTGACAAGCGTTTACCAAGTGCCTGTGCATATATGCCATGCCCTGTTCCAGGTCACAGCAGTAAACAAAATACAAAGTCACTGCCATTACAGAGTGTCCGTGCTAATGAAGGGAAGCAGCTAAGACACAGGGAAGCAAGTAAATTCATAGCCGAGCAGATGTGGCCAAGTGCCGTGGAGCACAAACCAGGGAAGGCGGACCGGAAGCTCTGCTGAACTCGGTGTCAATGAGAGTCATCTGAGGGTTTGCAGAGAAGTCACATGATCTCGGTAAGTTCCATCCCTCCCTCTGGCTACTGCTCGGAGAAAGACTAGGGCAAGGCAGGGGTGGGAGCAGACAGAGGGCTGGACAGGGACAGGTGTGGGGGGAGCAGTGGTTTGGTTCTGTGTACCCACAGCGGATACATATACTTATACTGAAGGTGATCACAAGAGTCTGCTAATTAACCAGATGTGGGAGTATGTGAACAGAAGAAAAGCGTTCAAGATCGTAGCAGGATGTGGGACCAGATCAATCGGAAGCAGGAAGCTGCCACTGAAACTGAAAGGAGGGAGCCCCAGAGGAGCTGATTTGGGGTGTGGGGGGAAGGGGAGGGAGATGGGGATGAAACGGTGGGAAACAAGAGCTTGGCTTGGGTCAGTGTAAGTGTGCGTGTCTTTTTTTTTTTTTTTTCCATAATTAATTAAATGAAAAGAGAAAGATATAAATCTTTTATTATGGTATGATTCCAATATTGTAAAATATGTACATTTTTTGTGTTTTTTTAATTATATTTTATTGATTATGCTATTACAGTTGTCCCATTTCCCCCCCTTCATTACCCTCCACCCTGCACACCCCTCCCACCCACATTCCCCCCTTTAGTTCATGCCCATGTGTCATAAGTTCTTTAGCTTCTACATTTCCCACACTACTCTTGCCCTCCCCCTGTCTATTTTCTACCTACCATCTATGCTA